>OX439136.1:38575-223575 GCA_949318235.1 Ecdyonurus torrentis
AGAGATACAGGCAGTGCTAGGCGATGCAGATCCCGACATGCAAAGTCTCTCCCAGCTTCCTGTGCTCGACAGATGTATCAAGGAGGCGATGAGAATGTACCCAGTGGTGCCTTTTGTAGAGAGACACACCTCGGAGACCGTCAAACTGGGTAAGTTAAAGCCATAGACCACAAAAAAACATAAGCATTTATATCATAAGACACTTGATGTGACTTAAATAGATAACATTAGTTTGTCTCAAAACCCAACAGTAGCCCCGTAGCAGTGATCAGAAAATTTAAATTTATGCAACCCGCACAACATTTACATACTAATTTTTGCATGTTTCTGACGTCATAAACATGAATGTTCACGCAAATTCATACTTTACAGTATTTTCACGTTCTCGCGTGGGGCTACATTATTATTCTGGTAAAAATTATCATTAGTTTTCAATATTCCATTTTGTGTTTAGTTATTACAAAGCACATGTGGTTATATGTGGTCTATGCCTTTAAAGAGGTATGACATCTCAGCTCGCTTGTTTATTCGCACGTGGACCAATGAGTTGTGATGTCATTAACCCGCATTTTTCATTTGGTGAATATAAACTAGCATAATTAGACTAATTACTAATATAATAAAGTATAAACTACATCAGAAATAAATGACGTCGGTCAAATCAACGTTGATATTTAGGTATGTTAGAATATTAAACATAGTTTATGTTGAACCTGTTCTAGGTCTTGAAGTTGCTGTAATTAAAGCCCTTGTCCACTTACTTTTTTATCGTTTAGAATACCAGATTGATAATTACCATACCTTATTAACCAGGAATTAGACACCAACATGTTGATTTTGTATTTATTTTCTTTCTTTCTTTCTTTCTTTCTTTCTTTCTTTCTTTCTTTCTTTCTTTCTTTCTTTCTTTCTTTCTTTCTTTCTTTCTTTCTTTCTTTCTTTCTTTCTTTCTTTCTTTCTTTCTTTCTTTCTTTCTTTCTTTCTTTCTTTCTTTCTTTCTTTCTTTCTTTCTTTCTTTCTTTCTTTCTTTCTTTCTTTCTTTCTTTCTTTCTTTCTTTCTTTCTTTCTTTCTTTCTTTCTTTCTTTCTTTCTTTCTTTCTTTCTTTCTTTCTTTCTTTCTTTCTTTCTTTCTTTCTTTCTTTCTTTCTTTCTTTCTTTCTTTCTATCTTTCTTTCTTTCTTTCTTTCTTTCTTTCTTTCTTTCTTTCTTTCTTTCTTTCTTTCTTTCTTTCTTTCTTTCTTTCTTTCTTTCTTTCTTTCTTTCTTTCTTTCTTTTCTTTCTTTCTTTCTTTCTTTCTTTTCTTTCTTTCTTTCTTTCTTTCTTTCTTTCTTTCTTTCTTTCTTTCTTTCTTTCTTTCTTTCTTTCTTTCTTTCTTTCTTTCTTTCTTTCTTTCTTTCTTTCTTTTCTTTCTTTCTTTCTTTCTTTCTTTCTTTCTTTCTTTTTTAATTTTGACGGTTATTTCACGCATATGACGTCACAATGTACCACCGTTACAGTCACCGCTCTGGTCACGTGATAAATTTAAGCCCCTCCCTCAAGTTATTTACCCCTATCACGGTCCCATCGGTACATTGTGACGTCAGATACGTGATATAACAGTCAAAATAAATATAAATACAAAATCAATGTTTTGGTGTATAGTTCATGGATAATAAGGTATGGTAATTATCAGTCTAGTATTTTAAATGATAAAAAAATAAAGTGGCCAAGGACTTTAATTGTGATATGTGATATTTACAGATAAATACGAAGTTCCTGCGGGGTGTGACGTCATAGTGGATATTTATCACCTACATCGTGACCCTGAAGTGTGGGACAACCCTGAACACTTTGACCCTGACAGGTTCTTACCTGAGAACTGCCAGGGTAGACATCCTTATGCTTACATACCCTTTAGTGTGGGAGCCAGAAACTGCATTGGTAAGCAAAACAAAATATTATATAGGGTGTATGCGCATGACGTCATATTTATTGCGATTGGAGGCCATACTGGAGTAGTATTGCTCAGCATAGGACAAACTTAATTTTAGCCAAATTTCTTTAGAAAATCGGTTAATTTTTTGTTCATGTTATTTTTCTCACATACTTGAGATACTAATTCAACATATTTACAACATCAATGCTCTCAAAAATATTGCATAGTGGTTTTAAACTGGCAAAATGAGTTATTTTCCTATGCCACCCATGTTATTGAGTGCTCCAACATGGCGTAGACTTTAACATGAATGCATAGACCCTATAGGTTGTATGCGCATGACGTCATATTTGATACGTTTTGAGGCTATACTGGAGTAGTGAATAACATTGCTCAGCATAGGACAAACTTCATTTTTCTTTGGGAAAGCAGTTTTTTTTTTGTAATATTTTATCTCGAATACTTGAAATAACGTTACTTTATAAAAAATTATAAAGAAAATTATAAAAGAAATTATAAAGTAAATTATAAAGTATAATTATATAAGAAAATTATATAGAAAGAAAAAAATAGAATAAAAAAACCAAAGCAACTGACGAGAGAAATAATAAATAAAACAAATTTTTTTATTTATATATGAGTAAATATTAACTTTATAAATTACCAAACTCATGAATTATCATAAAAAATACATAATAATATCGTCTAAGCAAACGATTGATAGAATTTTAAAAACACAATTTTAAACAAAAATACAAACCTTTTTTCTTTGCTTTCTGGATTTTTTTTTATTTAGCTCGATTTATTTTCAAAAGCTCGTTATTTCACGAGTCATTCACGAACTTCAATCATAACAGCTCGTTTTCAAGCTGAAAGCTCAAACCCCTGGTTGACCATTTTAAAAAATAAACGTGCACCCGAAGATTTTGGCCCTGGCCGGAGCTCGAACTGGTTTAAATTTACAGCTCCAACCAGGCTCAGACTGGCCATAAGAGCAACTCCACAACAACGAAGCTAAAGATAACGTAAGGCATCGACTGCGTATTTCGTGCGTCTGCTGCAAGATTTAAATCTTTATTTCCGGTATTTTTCACGTTTTGATGGCGGGAAAATATTATCGTGTGTAATTTTTTTTGAAAAAATGAAATTTTACCGGAAATGGATCTCATCGATCGGGCAAATTCGGAAAAGACGAACGAAATTCGCAGTCGTTGCCTTACGTTATTTTCAGCTTCGTTGCTCCACAATTGTAAAAGTGCCCCCCCCTGTTTGGAGGCCACTAAGGCCCAAAAAGGGGGTAGCTAGGGTGTTACGCCGCCTTTGTGGCCCCTAAAGAGGGTGTTGCGGACGAGGCCCCTTGATTGTCAGTCCGACCCTGGCTCTAAGCTAAACCAATGCATTGAATTGTGTTATAATGTTGTATGAAGGAAATAACAAAATAACTTTGCAGTACAGAAGTTTTACTTTGCAGGTCAAGCCTTTGCCGTGATGACCATGAAGATAATTTTGTGTTCCTTGCTGAAGAACTTCAGAGTGGAGTCCATGTGTCCCACAGACAAACTGCAGACAAAGGTAAATAATCTATAGTGCGCATGTGTGTGTACGCATGACGTCATTCTTAGAGTGTGTACGCATGACGCTTCATTGAAGCCAATTTTCTTTGGGAAATCAGTTCGTTTTTTGTTTTGTTATTTTTCTTACATACTTGAGATACTAATTCAACATATTTACAACATCAATGCTAGCAAAAATATTGCTTAGTGGTTTTAAACTGGCAAAATGGTTTTTTTTCCTATGTGACCCATGTTATTGAGTTATCCAACATGGCGTCGACTTTAACATGAATGACTACACCCTATACCACCTTCTATATATTTAAAGGAATAGACCAGAGAAAAACCAACGCCTTTATATCACATAACTATTGATGGGATTTACATAAATAACATTAGTTTGTCTTAAAATCCAACAGTAGCTCCGTAGCAGTGATAAAAAAACTCAATTATGCAACCTGCACCACATTTTCATACTGATTTCTGCATGTTTCTGACGTCATAAATATGAATAGTTGCGCAAATTGCATACTTTACAGTTTTTTTACGATCTTTTATGGAGCTACATTAACATTCTGGTAAAATATGTCATCAGTTTTGAAGATCCCATTTTATATTTATTCATTAAAAAGCACATGTTGTTTTATGTGGTCTTGGGTGCAACTAGAAATATATAAGACCTATATTAGTTAAATTTTCTAATATTTTTTATAAGTTAGGTATTTGAAAGCGAAGAAATGCAACTTTGATTTAGAATGATCTTATATAAAACTAAATTGTCTCATATTTTTCAGTTTCGCCTGATCTTGTACCCAGACGGCGGACATCCAGTCAAACTGCACAGCCGACATCACGTGATCAAACATTCAGCCAATCAAGTTACAAAATAAAAACTAAATTCACTACTAAAGTAATAGACCAGAGAAAAACATTTCCTTTTATATCACAAAACACTCGATGCGACTAACATTAATATCTTAAGATTGTCTCAAAACCCAACTGTAGCTCCGTAACAGTTACATAATTTTTTATTTATTCAACCCGCATAACATTTTCATACTAATTTTTGCATGTTTCTGACGTCATAAACTTAAAATTTCACGCTTTCTTGTGGGGCTACATTAACATTCTAGTAAAAATTGTCATCAGTTTTGAACATCCCATTTCGTGTTTATTCATTAAAAAGTACAAGTTGTTTTTTGTGGTCTAAGGCTTTAAATAAGTAAAATATAGAAATATATGTTTTGAGGCCAACTTTAAGAAATTTCTCTGATATCGCTTCCGTTTCAACGAACTGCGCATGCAGAAAGTAGAAACGTAAGTAGAAGCGCAAGTAGAAACAAAAGTGAATGTGAGTGAATTAGAACTATAAAATTAGCATAATTTTATTTTACATAGTTGGCAGAGGTAAAAAAGAAATAATAGGTATTATGTAGTCTTAATATAGGGACTAAGTATTCATGTTAAATCGACGCCATGTTGGAACACTCAATAACATGGGCAGCATAGGAAAAAGGAATATTATGTCGGTTAAACAATACTAAGCAATATTTTGAGAGAATTGATGTTGTAAATATGTTGAATTTCAAGTATGGGAGAAAAATAATAATAATAAAAAAACTGATTTCCCAAAGAAAAAACCGAAGTTTGTCCCATGCTGAGCATTGTTATTTCTTACTCCATTATGGCGTCAAAGCACATTAAGTATATCGTCACGTGTATTCTCCCTATATAAGATTTTGACTCGTAGTAAAATAATAAATATTATAATTTTGTATTATTTTAATATTATATAGAACAAACCAATGTAATTTGAATGATTTAAAATATTTGGATTTTGTGACAATAGAAGACTTGCAAAATTGTGTTTAGTGATAAAATAAGAAAACTGACAGCCCAACAATACTAACAAAGTGCTAGCAGACGACTTTGTGTTCCTGTCTACATTTAACATGCTTTCTTATGGGGCAATGAAGCAGCTATAACTTGACTTACAATTATTTTTCAGAGCTGAAAATTTTACTGTAGCTTATTGAGCCTACAAGCTTTTGTTTTCCTGGATTTCAATCCATTTATTTATAAATTGTTATTTTAACCTAATTGACTTCAAAGCCAGGAAAACAAAAGCTTAAAGGTTCAGTAAGCTACAGTAGAAATTTCAACTCTGAGAAATAATTGTAAGTTAAGTTTTAGCTGCTTTAGTGTCCCATAAGAAAGCATGTTAAAGGCGTAGAACACCTTGAACAAAAAAAAATGTGTAATATCCTGATAAACTTGAAAATCATAGTTGATTTGGCCAGAGTCATTGATTTCTAATTTATTTTCCATTCACAAAATGCCACTGGTGGTCACTGACGTAATCGTAAACCGGGCGAGCTGTGACGTCAGTGACCGCCAGTGACATTTTGTAAATGGAAAATAAATTAAAAATCAATGACTTCGGTCAAATCAACGTTAATTTTCAGGTTTGTTAGGATATTACACAACTTTTTTGTTCAAGGTGTTGTTCTATGGCTTTAAATATTTTCACGAACACAAAGTCATCTTCTAGCATTTTGTTAGTAGCGTTGAGCTGTCAGTTTCTTTTTTAATAATTAAAATCACTATACTTTACATGGTGTCACAATGTGTCACAATGTGTCACAATGTGTCACAAGAAAGTCACAAATGTTGCATTGTCTCAAATGTCTAATTAAAGACAAAATCGTGCCTCATTTGTTGATCGAGAACAAAACATTGATTTAATTTTAATAAAAAAATGAAAATAAACGCTTAATTTTTACTTTGATTGTTTTATTTTACCAAATAACATCTTATTTAAAGGCCTTGTCAACTTACTTTTTTATCATTAAGAATAATGTAGTGTTGCATTTACAAAATATCTTATATTAAATTATGATATATCATAACTATGATATAAGTGGAAATCTTCAAGTATAAAGTAACAAACAATTAAAATCTAACATTTATGTCAATATTGTAATAATTTGTATCTAGTAAATAAAAAAAAATAATTTTTACCTTGTATGAAAATTGATATATAATAAAGTAATTATCATAATGTTAAACACTCGATAACTGTCGCATGAGTTGTGGGCAAAATTTTATACATTTGATAATCAAAGGTTATACTAATAACGAAAAAATTATTTGATGTTACCCTACTGGAAAATTAAGGCAAATTTTTTTAAAAATACTGGCCATTTATCTATGTAAATTGCCCTTTTTTTTTTACAAAAAAGGCCATTTACCTTTGAAAATGGTCATTTTTTTTTGTAAAATGGCAATTCACAATTTTTAAAAATGGCTAATGTTAAGTTTAAAATGACCAATTTTTTTATACTTACCAAAAAGGCCAATTTTTTTTGGTCTGTTTTTAATAAATCGGCCTTTTTTGTCTGTTTTCGTTATTTTTTCCTAATGGCCATTAAGAAAAATTAAAGTTACCATTATTATTGTAGAAATGACCAATTTCATTCAAGTAAATTTTAAAGACCAGTTTATATACTTAATACAATAATGGCCACTTTTTTCGATCCAATAAAATTTAAATTATAATTATCATTCATTTATATCCATGTTCTTTGTTTGTAATTGACCACTTGCAATGAACGAACTTTTTAAAATAATTTGAATAATTCTTAATGTATTTCTTAAGGTGCATTCACATATTCTTAAATTCGTTACAACTTTGCGCAGCAAAGTTACAACTAAATTTGGTGACTTTTCCGTAACAAAATTAAGATTGTTGCAGAAATGCTGCGCCTTTGCGCAGCAAAAATTTAACAATTTTTAATGCTGCGCAAAGTTACGGAAAAGTCTAATCGAAGTTGACTTTTCCGTAACAAATTTAGTGCTGCGCGATAATTTAACAGGCCGATTTTGAGACAAATTTGATTTTTTTCAATTAAAATAATTAAAATGATAGCATGAACTTCAAACTTTGTGGGTGTAAAGAAAATTAAATTAACTTTAAGTTACTAAAGTTTAAAATCCGAAACTAACCCCTTGCACCCTTTTTTAAAGGTGGTAAAATTAACTATTATCGATTAGGGTGCATAGTAGATCTCGTGTTAAACAAATCTGGTGCGGGTTCAGGTGAAAATAAAGGTCAACCGTGGAGGTAATGGAACATAACATAGAATATATGGGATGACAAAGTTAATTTGACCAACCCTGGGGGTAGTTTGGGGTGAAAATTACCCAAAAATTAAAGTTCTCTGATTTTGATGAAACTAACGTCCTGACTGGGGTAACTTGACCTTGTGAGAACAGTGGTGGCCACTAAAATTTCCTGAACCCACCCGCTGATTATCCAGGGGGTGGTTCACCCTTGAAATTTGAGTTCTCCGATTTAAATGAAATTAACGTGCTGACTGGGGTAACTTGATCTTGCGAGAAGAATGGTGGCCACTAAAATTTCCTGAACCCACCCCTTGATGACCTAGGGGGTGGATCACCCTTAATATTTACATTCTCCAAACTATTTTATGAAAACAATGACCTGACTGGAGTAATTAATCTCATGAGAACAATGGTGGCCATCAAAATTTTCCAAACTCACCCCTTGATAACCAGGGGGTAGTTCACCCTTAAAATTCTAGTTCTCTGATTTCGATAAGACAAACGTTTCGCATGGGGTAAGTTGACTTAGTGAGAACAATGGTGACATCAAAATTTCCTACACTCATACTCGCTCTCTACCATGATGATTTCAAGGGTTTTTTACTTTTAATATTAAGGTAAAGAGTTTATTTAACCGTCACCATTATTGTTTTTACAAGACAATTTACCCTATTCAAGATATATTTGTTTTATCCAAATGGGAGACTCGAATTTTAAGGTTTGAGCCACCCCCTGGGTCATCAGGGGGTGAGTTTGGAAAATTTTAGTGGCCATTATATTGTTCTCACAAGGTCAATTTACCCCAGAGTCACGATGTTAGTTGCATCAAAATTGGAGAACTTTAATTTTTCGTGTTGTTCACCCCCAAACTACCCTCAGGGGGTGGTCAAATTAACTTTGACATCTCATATATAGTAATATACTAAATTATGTCCCTTACCCCCCATGACTGATTTTTTTTTTCACGAACACGCACCAGAATTGTTTAACATGATATCTATGCACCTTAGTAATCGATTATAATTAATTTTACCACCCCTAAGAATGGTTAATTTGGGTTAATTTTTCAAATCAGGCATATTTGCTGCATACAAATTAAAATACTAAAACGATCACGCAAGAAATGTTTTGAAAATAAAAGATCGTTTTTCTGCGCATTCTTTCTGCGCAAGTTTTTAAATCCTTAAATTTTCCGTAACAAAATAAAATTAGCTGTAGAATTTTGCTGCGCAAACTTAAATCTGCTGCGCAAAGGTTACAACAATATTCAATTGTGAAAGGGTCAATTTGTTACGGAAATGCTGCGCAAAGTTACAGCAAATTTAAGAATATGTGAATGCACCTTTATTTAAAAATAGTTTTCACTTACTTGCTGCAACAATTAAAAACATTTTATTGCAAGTGGTCCATTCATTGTGTTTTTTTATTTTATTGTTTAAACGTTGCACGATGCATATTACAAACAGCCATTTAATATTAAAGGA
Source organism: Ecdyonurus torrentis (assembly GCA_949318235.1). Taxonomy (NCBI): domain Eukaryota; kingdom Metazoa; phylum Arthropoda; class Insecta; order Ephemeroptera; family Heptageniidae; genus Ecdyonurus; species Ecdyonurus torrentis. The sequence goes on from OX439136.1 coordinate 47,653, forward strand.
TCGGGTCAATAATTTGAAAAAAGACAAATTGAATAAAGTATAAAAAAACGTCACACACTTTATTCCAAACAAACGAAAATTGCTTATTGCAAAATTAAATTTCATCAAATAAATATATATTTTTTAAATTAAAAAAATATCAAAAATATAAGTATGTTAATAATAATATATCGATGCTGTTGCGGCTAAACCACGGATCTACCTCTGGCGGGTTAGCTTACTTTCACACAACTACGTTTATCGCGGCAGCCCTAAAAACGCGTATCTACATTTAGCGCGGCAACTCATATTCGCGGTACTACATTTATCGGATATTTGCTTTTTCACGTTACTACGTTTAACGTGAATGAGTGTTTTCACATATCTACGTTTGTCGCGGCGTATTAAACTTTATTTTATATTATGTTTTAGATATACAGTACATTGTGTTTTACGTTATTTTATTTATATAATATAATTTTTAAAATGTAGAATATACTATCAATTCATATATACCTTTGTGTACATATATTTTTTTTTATACATTAACTAATTATTATTATTAAGCTATGTTAAAAATGTTATTGTATATATATTTAACTTAATAATTTATTATTTGTAAATAAATATAAAACATATTTTATTTCTATCATATATTTGTAAGCATGACGGGATGTATAAGTGAATATAAACGTACGATGCATAGCAGGTTAAACTCCAGTCCAAGTTAACATTGATAAGAAGGTAAAATATTCCTATTTAACAAACTTCCCCTGATTTTTAGTTGAAGCTGTAAATCTGTTTAGTGAAGTCGAATTTTATTTTTGTTCCGCGTAGAAGTTAAAAGTGAAATCTCTTATAGTGTGATTTAGTTATTTGTGTTTATTTTTTAAATAAATAGTTGTTATAATATAATTCAATGTGGTTTGTGTTTGTACCAGTTAATTGTAAGTTATTACGTGATAAGTAAAGTTTAAATTGCAATTAATTTTTACTATTTTATTATATATAACATAATGAAGTGCTAAAAAATTATTCAATTGTTTATAAATACTAACAATAACCAGGATAACATAAAGGATTGCTTTTTTAAAAGGTTAGTATTTGTTTCAAACGTTATTTACATAGGTATGTAGACCATATTTCAAATAATTAGTTATTTTATTGTTTATTAATTTATTAGTGTTATTTTATTAAAAAAGAAGAATCAATAATAAGGCCGCAACCACCTAACATAATCAGAACCAGCAAAATACAAATTTAGTCTCAGTTTTATACTTTATACTATTATAAGCGTTTTTTTTTTTTACTTTATAAAATACTGTAACTAGAATGTATACATAAATTCGGAATAATTATTTATTAAAAAAATAGCATATTAAAAAAGCACATTAAATCACAATAAAAATATTTATTTTATTTCAAAATATTATTTTGGGTATTTCAATGCATACGTAAATTATTATTATTTCCGTTATATCAATAAAAACACTTTTTTTGTAGATACGTGTTTTATAAAACGTAGATATGTGAAAACACTATCCGATAAATGTAGAACCGCGAATATGAGTTGCCGCGCTAAATGTAGATACGCGTTTTTAGGGCTGCCGCGATAAACGTAGCTGTGTGAAAGTAAGCTAACCCGCCAGAGGTAGATCCGTAGTTTAGCCGCAACAGCATCGATATATAGTATAAAAATATAAGTATGGAATCATAATTTTGAATTTAATATTTATAAAAATACTAAGCATAAATAACTTTAAGTATTCTATTTTAAAACCAATAAAATAAGTTAGGGCAGAAAAACAAAGACGATCACATATATGTAACACATTAACAACAACAAAAAAGTAAAAAAAAACTACATAATAAATATTATCAAAACTTTTGAAATAATTAAAGTACAATTACCTAATCACACACAAAACCCGCAGAATGCTTCTTATTTATATATATAATAAAAACAATAAAAAAAGAGATAAATAACTAATCAAATGAGTAATTTATATATAACTATATATATATATATATATATATATATATATATATATATATATATATATATATATATATATATATATATATATATATATATATATATATATATATATATATATATATATATATATATATATATATATATATATTTATATATATATATATTATTTGTTCATAGTATAGTGTTTCATTGGGATTGAACAAACGTATTCATTTTAATCATCAATTAATATACGCACAGCAACACATTTTACAGCGGAGAAATTACAATAGCTAGTAATACTTCTTCCTATAATTCTTTTTATATGAGTAATTCCAGGCTAATCTTTACACATTAATCTTTGTATTAAAACAGAAGTTGATTTTGGTTCAGTTTGAAAACACAAAATATTTTTTAATATAGCAAATGAACCATTACATAATTCAACATAAGAGTTATTTTTTTATACTTATCAGCTTTAGTTGTGTACGTTACACTGTCTCTTATTACTTTTGAGTATTCCATAAAATTATGATTTTTATTCACAAGTGGATGACCCTCAAAAATATTTGTATCGCCACAAAGTGTCTCATTCTCTTTTGTTTTGGCTACGATCTTAATTTTTTCTCTACTACACATAGCGTTACACAAACTTGAAATATTTCCAGTAAGATCTAAAGTATTATATATTGCATGACATGCTCTACTGAGTTCGATATTTCTAATTATTTGCTGGGGAACACCTTTAGTTGACTTTAAAATTTATTTAAGTTTGCCTATCGCATTTTTAAATGGGTATGCTGTGTAAGACCATAGAGGGCTCCACCTTCTCACGCTTTCTGCTAAATGTGTGAGTTGATGCATGTTGCAAGTCATTTCGTAAGCACCATATAATTCTTCTGTTTTTGCTACAAAGTTAAATAATAATCGTTCAGAAATATTGATCTCATTAGCAGTAACTTGATCTTGGATTAAAATATACACTGCGTTAACTAACATTTTCCAATGGTTATAATATTTGCGATCTAAATAACCTTTCAAGATTAGAACACTGAAAAAAAAAACAATTTTCAAGTTCTTTAGATTTCATGATACGTCTATTCTTTATGCGTATAGGATCTCGCTTGAGTAGTTTTGAAACTTTTAAGCTCTTAAATATTTAGTCAAGTGAGGCAATAATTGCAGGTGTGCCAATATATGCAACACCAGTAGCATTTGAAAACCAAAGCTCCATAAATATATAGCAAACACCTAATAAGTTTAGATGCATGTGATCAGGGACGAAACCCCATACTATAGAAAAGCTTTTCATGTTTATTAAAGGGGTTGCCATATTAACGCCTTTAAAAACTTCTGGTCGAGATTCTCTATCTACCATACGTGTATAAGCGATCTTAAAACTATTTTCTGTTCTTGGTAGTGCTTGTGGATTTTCATTAGGGTACTTAATAGATCCATCTTTAATATTTTTACCTTTCAATAGGCACCAACTACAGCAATAATAACCATTTACACCTTTAATCTCTTGAATTGGAGCTCGAGCAACAGTGTCTACGCAACAACATAATGGCATTAGTTTGAAATTAATATTTTTACCGTTTTTTTTTACATTAAAACCTGATACATTAACTTATTCATTTCGTCAACAAATGGATGCAGAAAAACATCCATTCTAGATTTTTGTCTCTTATACCAAAGTCCTGCTAATACCATGTTTTTAGTTCTAACTTTATAATCTAACTCATTTAACATTAAAAAAATTGAAATTACAGTAGATTTACCATCTTTGCTGATAGGTGAGCTATCACAATTAAAAGTAAATGTAAGATATTTTGTAAATTCACAACTTTCCGGAACTTTTCTTTTGTCACGGTGTAATTCTAGATAGCAATAATACGTATTATTGCTAAATAGAATTACACAAGTGACAATCGAAGTGATGCAAATACAGAGGGGTGGACCAGTTAGTCACGCGTTCACTTTGGCTATACGGCTACCCATGAGGTCAAAGTGCACGCGGGATTGGTAGGACGGCAAGCGCGGATGGGGTGCGAGAGAGAAGACGGCGGAAAGAGGGGATTAGTGACCAAACTGTGAAGTGAGATAGACGTGCCGCTTCGTGTGTCCGGCCGAGGGTAACAATGACTGACATTTCAACCTGTAAGTAAACCTTTATATAATTGTTTTTCATCTAACCTAACTGTCAAAATATAATACAAGCTTATGACAGAACAATACTGTTTTATTGAAATGATCTCCTTCTCAACCTGAATTAATTAGTGACTTAGTAATTAGCGTTAGCAGTATTACATCAAAGACAAAGCAACGGCTAGTAATAGAAGTAGTAGAGCACGGGATCGACCCCCAAAAGGAGGCGGCCCGTGAAATTGGTGTAGGTGTTAACATAAAAATTAATTTTCGAAAAAAAAAATTTAATTTTATACAGTATCTTTCGGTCACTAGCTTGCATTATGGAATTTGGATCTGGTTTAATGGTATTGGCACAATCTTCAGGTTTCTTTTGGTTATGGTGCAGTTACCCTCCACCAACCATTTAAAAAAATATATAAATAATGTACGGCAACAGACACTCGTAGCGGCAGAGCAAAATAGTATAGCTAATAATCACCCAGGCCTGGAAAATCGCAAGAATGACCAGAAAGGGGTTTATACATACAAAAAAAAAAAAAAAGGGGGGATTCTATCTGCACCCTGCCCGGTATAATGGAACGGGAGCGAAGAAAGGATTTAAATATATATATAAAATGCATGTAATATAATATTAATAATATTAATAATATATTATAATATATATTAATATATTAATATTATATTAATATATATTATTATATTATTAAATTAATATATATTAATATATTTATATATAAATAATATAATATGCACGATGCATCCACAGCATATGCGTGGTAGGGCAAGCTCAGAGACACCTAAGTCATAACATGTTTTTTTGAGTGAAATTAAACATTTTTTAATTGTTTGTAGTTCAGGTTTTTCTTTAGAAAACTTTTTAGTTACCAGGTAGAATATAAACCTATTATTACTGATAGGTAAAACAATGACTTCACCAGGCTGTTTATTTTGAGATTTAAGGTAACCTAAACTTCCGAATCTAGATTTAAAATCAATAGCAATACCAGCATCCATCAATAAGTCACTGCCAACACAGTGAGCCAAACTAATATGCGATGGTGCAAGAAAAAGATCATCAGTGATTTCATTAACCTTGTAATGAGCTGTATTGTTATCAATATTGTTTTAGAGAATACTAAATTTATTTGAAGTAGATGTGTACGTACCGCGTACGGTGGTCGTAAAATTACGACCACCGCGGTTGACCTCTTGCCACGGTTGTTCATAGGAAGAGGTTGGTGGTGCATACTCTGGTAGCTGCAGCTGATCGCCTTGCGTTGTGTTGTAGTGCAGCCAGTGTGATGGGAATTGCAAGAACGGCGGCACTTCAGGTAGTTGACATAGCTCGCGGCGATCTTGCTTCCCCTCCTCTCGGGCTGAACGAGGGGGCAGTTGTGGTGTGGTGTCATGTGCAGGTAGAGGGGGAGTGGCCCAAAGCTTTAAAACTTGCTCATATTGAATGGACTGCATATGTTCAATATTCTTCAATATTTCAGATTTTTGTGAAGATAAGTCAATAGCAATGTTTTTTATTTCATTACTTAATCCTAATATTAGAGGTTTAATAGTCTCTAGCACTGAGTTACAGATTATGTCGTTTAATGCATTATTATTCCTATTAGCCTCGTAAAGTAACGGGTTAGTAGGTATACTAATATATTGTTGGTTTAGCCTGTCCATTATAATAGGCTTTCTTATCATCTATGCAGATGATACAAACAATTTAATTTGCAGTAAAATTCCCAAGGATTTAATCAATAAAGCCATTCAGGCATTAAATGCTATGCAGTCCTGGTCAAAATCAAATAAATTAAATATCAATGTAAGCAAAACCACTTTTCTGCAGTTCCATACAGTCCAAAAAAAAAATAGATTACTGTCCATTGTTAAAAATGGAAGGTAAATCTATCCTACCATCTAATGAAACTAAATTTTAAGGCCTCACCATTTCAGATACTCTCAATTGGTCCACTCATTGTTCAGACATTAATGCCAAACTAAGGAAAGGTGTTTTTCTACTGAGTTCTTTAAAGCACACTGTTAGCGCTCCCATGCTACGTAATGTATACTTTTCGTATGTATATAGCCACCTTCAGTATGGTATTATCTATTGGGGACAATCACCAAGTTCCAATGACGTTTTTGTCATGCAGAAGCGTGCAGTGAGAACTATTTTCGGTACTTATCCCCCAATGTCATGCTTACCCCACTTTGTAGAATTAAACATTTTGCCACTGCCCTGTATATTTATCTATGAATGTGTTAAGTTTATAAGGAGATACCCATCATGGTTTAAACCTGTCCACAGCGTTCACTCATATGAAACCAGAAATGGTGGAATCTTTTACCTTGCAAAACAACGCTTATCACTTAGCAAAAAAGGTCCTCAATATTGTATACCCCTAATCTATAATGCACTCCCCAATGAAATAAAACAGTGTGAATCATATGATTCTTTCAAAAAGTCAGCTCAGAAATACCTGTTAGAAAATATATAGTGTGTCAGACTACCTAGCAGCTAATAATGTAAAGTACTGTTAAATTATTACTTACGTTCATATGCACACTTTTTGGTTTTTCTATATTAATAACTATGTTGTCTTTTCTCTTTCTTGCTTTTAAGTGTTATGTATTATATATGAATTGACTTGTTCTACTCTGTAAAGACATGGAACACAATAAAATCTTTAATCTTTAAAAAAGGGTAATGGGTAGCAAACCGTGCCTGGGAGCTCAAACGAGTGCCCAGAAAGGATTTAAATATAAAAAAAGGGGTTAATTGGTAGCTACCCGCGCCTGGGAGCTCACACGAGTGCCCAGAAAGGGTTTACAAAAAAAAAAAAAAAAAAAAAAAAAGGAGAAAGAGAGAGAAAGAAGGCGGACTAAATATTTCGATGCACACGAAAAAAAAAATAATAAAAGAATAAATAAATAAATGAGTTATAATTAAGTTATTTTTGCTGTCGGTATATGTTTTACAACATAATATTTATTTTATTGAAGCACTGTAACTGCAAGGCATAGCATAATTTACGCTGCATTAGATAGATTTTGCTGATAATGGACCAGAATGTTTATTATACAAGTTATAGAAAGGATGTTTTATGGTGCTCCACCTGTTCTTGTAAGGAAACAGGTACGGCTAAAGCAGGACCGCCGGCCAAGGTATAAATTTCAGCTATAAAAGGGACTAGGCCGACCGCAAAGGGTTGTATATGGACCCTTTTGGAAAGTAGACCAAAGTTAGTTGGTCAAGATCCCTAATTTTCACAAATTTCATACTATAATAATCTGATTAAGCTCATCATGACTATTGTACATCAGATTACCTCGAAAATCTCAACCTTATACCATGTTTTTTTTTGAGAGAGAGAGAGAGAGAGAAATGTATTGTAAAAATTATATATTATATATATATAATTTTTTTTTCTCTGTCTCTGCACATTGCATACTTTTAAACCTAAAAATATTAGTGACAATTATAATATTTAATTTAATAACTTAATTTTATGGATTGAAATAATAACAATTAATCGCCAATTATGTACCCATTTTCAATTAAATTAATTAATCAATAATTAATATCTTAGTTTAATATGTAATAATAGTATAATGTTAAAAGAAAAAAAAATATAATAATAATTGCTTTGCACAAAACTTACAGTTCAGTTACTTAACTGTAAGGCAGCCATGTAAGGTTTAAATTACGATAATAATTAAGTTATTATTATTAATAATGAAAACTATTTGATTAAAAACCTAATATATTGCAAGATCAGCTGTCCAACAACAAAAACATTGCAGTAGCATAGCAGTACTCGCGTCACAAAGCATACATAACAAAACATACCTAAAGTGGTTAATGTCCAAAACAATGCTAGAAAGTTAGAAAGAAAGGAGGTTGTACGGGTCAACCAAAAGTATAAAGTTTCTGCTCACATTATAAAAAACGCCTTAAATTACCTTAAAGTAAGTTATAAATAATAATAATAATAATAGTTCATAATAATAATTCGGTAACAAACATTTTAATATTAAAATGAATATTTATTTTTAGTAGTTTATGATATAATTATGGCATTAAATGCATAATTTTATTGTGCAACATTATTGTAACACGAATGATTTAATTGTACAAGTTAGTATTTGGTAACAACAGCAAATTCATTACGAAGTTATAGATATAAAGTAATTATTATTTATATTATAAGCAAAATAAATATCATAGAAAAAAAAATAATAATTGACGAAATAAGTAGGAAATGAAAAATTTTATTGACCCAGGCAGTTCATAGTAATATACATTGTTACAAGCGTTATACCTGAGTCAGTGATATGTTTCAAATATAAGTGTGTGCTATACATGAACTTATCAATTTCAACAATTTTTTAAGTTCAAATCAAAGTGTGCAGATAAAGTATAATATTTTTTTATATTAATTTTTTTTTCTTTCAATAGGTTTTCCATTCATCAAATTTCTTAGTAAAAATGGCAGATTATCTTATATTTGCTTTTGGTGTTACTTGCAGACTTTGTTGTTACGTAATATAGGCTCCTTTCATATCATTCAAATTTATGTTTAGTTACCTGGACTTTCATAGCATTTAATAATTATATACATATATTATTATTATTAACATAAAATGTTGGATTACATCTTTTTAATAAGGCACAAACATAGATAAAAAGTAAAGATACTATTTACTCTTCCCATTTTTATATAATACCTTAATTTTACACAAAGAACGTGTTAATTAAAATTGATTTAATACCACTTTTTCTCGACGGTAATTGCATTATGTCTACTGCACCACAGGGCCATAAAATAAAGAGGTATCGCACAGCACAAAATTCGCGCTCTGTGATGAATGTTCTTCATTCTAAGCCAATACTATGACGTTTACCCGTGTTCACCGGTTCAACACTGATAAGGTGGATAATACACCTGGTGATACTACGTCATTGGTGAATTCCAGTAAGCTGCGCAAACTTCAAAAAAAAAAAATTCCCGGAGCAACTAACCTCTTATATATGAACCTTCACGGCATCGTACAATTAGAGCATTTATTTTGATTGACATTTTTATTTTAAAATTTATAACACAAGAAATACAGCAAAGTTAAATTATACTATGTACGTTTGTAACAGTGGCATTATATAGTATAATTATTATAAGTATTTTATATATCAAACTATATTAAAAGATCATTGCATAACATAGGTAAGCATATAGGGTTGTTTTATTCTTTTTAAAGTCAACGCCATAAGTAAGTACTAAATAACATGGGCCGGTATGGAAAATAACACGTGTTGCCAGATAAAAAAAAATAAAATAAGGTTTTCAAGTACATGAGAAATGTAATATTGACCTAATAATTACTTATTTTCAAAAAAAAAATAATAATAATAATAAAGAAAAAAAAGGGGAGTTTTCCTAGGCTAAGCAATGTTAATCGTACTCAGGTATTGCAAAGAAGCGCATTTATTATGTCATCATGCGTACACGCCCTATAGATATATAATTGTTAGTTACATATTGTACTACATAAAATTGTAGTTATATAATAATATTATAAAAAAAGTTGCAATTTCAGCAAAACTGGTATTTAAATTGCAAGAGTGGCTTACAACAGACCTGTAGTTATTTTAAACTGAATTCTGAATAAAAAAAATAATAATAATTATAATAAAAGGAAATAAATAAAGAAACACACAAAATACGTGGTTTTCTAAAACAATTTAAGCAATCATATTATTTCTTATAGTATATAGATACCATATTAATCATTACCCTGTACAGCACGAAGGTTTCGCTGTATAGCAATACCTATGTCATAAAATAGCATAAATATTGGGTTGCATATTAATCTACCTACATTAGTATATAATAATTTCTATACATACAATTGCCATTTAACTTATACATGTTGTCATTAAATAAATGATTTTCATATTTATTCGCGTTATTACAAAAATAATGTCGAAAATAAGGTACTACAAAGACAAAAAAAAAAAAAAACTGCCCAATAATACATTAAAATTAGGAAAGTTTACATGATTAATTATGTCCTGCTGCTAGATTTAAATTTGAATGTTGAATTTTTAGTCTATTATATGCCAATGTTAAATGTAGTAATTGTATATTACCTTTCTGATATACGTGAATTGAGAATATTTTATCTGAGTTAGTTTTTCAGTCGACTCTAAAAGATTTTCAATAAATTAATTACTGTTATAAAGTTATGAGCTACACGTCTTCTAAATACAATAATTAACCCATAAAAAAAAATTACCGTCAATCAACGTTAATTTAATAGCCATGAATAATTATATATATATATATATATATATATATATATATATATATATATATATATATATATATATATATATATATATATACTGTATATGTTGTTCAAATATGTCTTGCTATGCATTTTATTTTTAGAACTAGAATACCAGTCAGTGAGATTTCATCGTAATATCGTTGCACTTACCGATATTACATATATATATTATACATATAGGAGGCAATACAAGTCACGCTGGATCGCAAAATACATAAATAATAATAATAATAACAATATATTATTATATATGTATATACACATATAAAATAAACTGTTTTATTTAATCTTTGCGTTGTTAAGTATCAACTTTAATTTAGTATCTCTACAGTGCAAAAGGAATAGTTAGCTAAATAACATAGAATTAAATAGCCCGACAAAGGTTACAAGTATTGTATAAAAAAAAAAAAAAAGGAGTTTTACGTAGGATAATGGTTTTTACTACTCCATCATGGCATCCAAAAGTGCTAAATATGACGTCAGCTCGTACACACTATTTGAATAACAATGAAAAATTACGTTTTAATAAAATCATACAATATATATATATATATAGTTACAATAATGATAATAATTGCGGGTTGCATAACTTAGGATCCATCACAATGCCCGAAAGTGCATTTTGATAGTTAAATTACATACTTTCGTCACAATTAAGCAAAGCTTTTTTGTTATTGTTTTTCTCGTGTAGTACGGGTTGCATACATATAATTTTAATATAACATCGTTGCATCTTTACTATAGCGTATATGCATTCATGTTAAAGTTGTCGCCATGTTGGATAACTCGATAGCATGTGTGGCATAGGAAATAAATCGTTTGTGTAAGGTTAAACATTATACAACATTTTTGTAAGCAATTGATGTTGTAAATTTGTTGAACATGTATCTCACGTATGTAAAAAAAAATAAAAAAAAAATAAATAAATAAAATATAAATAATAATAATAATAATTATAAACAAAAGTGAACCATTTTCAGTTGTCCTATGCTGAGCCATATTCTTGACACTTCAAGTGTGGCCTCCAAGCGCAATAAATATGACGTCATCTGCATAAACCCTATACGATGATGGATTCTAATGTTAACACAAACCATTCCAAGTATAAGTAATGTCAACAATTATGTTTCATCTTATCTTCTATTTTTAGTAAATAAATACTATTTATATGTTTTATAGCGATAATAAGTAAAAGTTTAAACAACCCTTGCCCCTTTTCGTCGTCTTCAAAATATTTATCGAGTTAAAGTGCAATAACATAATATTTAAACTGCAACCCAGTAAATTCTAAATTCAACATAACAACATGACCTCAGTGTTATCAAACACTAATAAGAAAAACTCATAACTACAAACTTAATTACATATCACTGTTAGAGCGTAAACAATTTGTAGTTACAATGAAACGTCTTGAACTTTCCTAATTTAATGCCTTATTGCAAAATATATAACAAACGCAATTACTAAGGGATATAAATAAGCTTCAATACAAACGACTATAAAACTTGCAAATTTATGTTTCCAGTTAATATTACCTATTTCGTACAAAAAGATGTGTAACTAGCGAAGTATAATGATAAGGAATTTTAGTTTAATAACATGCTTGAATTAAAAAAAAAAAAAAAATGGCAAGTTAACGTTACACTAACACATTTTATTTTCTTCCCTTATGAATAATTAAACTATATAAAAGAATCTATTTTATATACGTTACGTTTTTATATATTAACCAAGTAATTATTCAATTAAAAACTATTAAGGCAATAGGGGGCCGACTTGGACCGGAAAACGCTAAAAGAGCAACTATATTTTCACAATAATTCTTTGCACAAAAACTAACAATATTAATTTGAAAAAGTTTCTAATTTGACTTCTAAAATTTGAATTTCCACATTTTCGTGCTATTTTTAAATTCGAATAACTTAAATATTTGGTCGTGTTTTCACATGATTGACGTACCTAAACTTAAAGTAACATTTTATCTTTACTTTGTGTTGATATTGTAGCTCACAACCATCCACGTTTGCGGATATCAGTCGGTCACCTACCCCCTTAACCCTAGAATGGATCTACAAAATTAGTAACAAGAACGGTGCTTGCGGTACAAATATCCGCTAATATTTATTTTACTCTATCTACGGTTCTAATAGGAATAAAATTTTGAATTTTGTTTCTAAATATTCTAAATTTAACAAAAATAATTTTAATGCAAATGTTTGCAGTAATTTTAAATTTTTATAATAAATTTAAAAAATTAATATACATTATACGACCTTTTTTATGTTTCAATATATATGTGTAAACATCTGCGCGTAGCAAGTAAAGATTTTTTTTAAATGTCGAGGGGAGAAAAATAGTGAGGGCAGACAAACTTTCACCGTAACTAAATACAAAAGCAATAAATTATACTCTTTTCTAGCTTTTAAAAAGAAGTTAAAATGTTATGTTTTTTCTTTATGAATAAAAACAACATAAATTTCAAACGATATATGGAGCAAGTTAATTTTTTTATTGGACTATTTTATAAAAAGATTTTCCATTTTATCTATTATAATGTAAAATTACAAAAATGATAAATTTTTTTTTTCATTTATCATAATTGTGTTAGATGAAACCTGTCTTTAGAGAACTAAAAAAATTAATAAGTATAAATTAGTCTCTTTTGTAATATAACTATATTCCGTAAATAAAATTAAAATACTTAATTATTTCACTTTTCAAATTAAAAAAAAGTAAAAAACCTAAAAAAACAAACATAATGGTGATTGAAAAAATATTTATAAATAAATGAAAAGTAATAGTACTTTTGTTACTTTTTTATATATTTTAGTTTTATGATTTATACAAAAAGGAACAAAAAACAGGACAATTGATTCTTTTTTAGTTGCTAATATATATATTTTTAAAAATGTATACATCAAATTAGTAATTAATATGCCGACTAAAGCAAAACCATCACAAAATAAAAAAATGTCCTAAATTTTGAAATTTGATATGAAAATTTGCATAGTAAAATGCAACTAATTGAATATATTAGGTACAATTATGCAAGTTATGATAAAAAATAATTAATAAAAAACTAATTAATGATTTGCACCTAAGTACACGTCTTGCAAGTACGCTCTACTTTTGAATGTTCACCACAAATTGGCTTGGTGCATTTATGACAATGGTGATTTGTCTTGCGATTTTTTTTCCTATCACAAGCGTGGCAGCGGGGCCGTCTGCGAGGTGTTTCAGGCTGCTGCTCACGGTGCGGATTGTTGACAAGGCGTTTAAAAAAAAAAAAAAAAAAAAAAAAAAAACTAAGATTATTGTTCTATAACATTAACCATTACCTGTTTATCTCTATTATGGATTATCTAACAAGAATAGCAAAATAATAATCTAAAAACTGTTTTTCAAAATTAGTAAAAAGAGTTTTGATATATATATATATATATATATATATATATATATATATATATATATATATATATATATATATAAATATATATATATATATATATATATATATATATATATATATATATATATATATATATATATATATATATATATACATATATATATACAAAGTATAATATACATGTATAAATGTAAAAAAAAAGAATTTTTCTTTTGCAAGGTAAATTACATACGATGTATGTTTGGCAAAAAGGATTTATTTGGAACCACTAATATGGAACCACATAATAATCACATTATTTATATTTATTCTTATTTGCAATGCATTTTTATCTGTTCATTTACTATCAACAAAAAAAATTGGGAAAGAAAAAGAACGTAATAATTTGAGTTGTTGAAATTTAACATCAATATCCCATTAATAATTTAAATACAGCATAAAAAAACGTAATTTATTCTATTCAAAAAGGATTATTTCAGGAAAGAAAAATAAATCGTTATACAGCGAAAAATGAGTGAGAGAGAGAAAGAGAGAGAATAAGGAAGAGAAAGATAGAGTGAAAAGGAGCAAGAGAGAGACAGAGACAGAGAGAGAGAGAGAGAGAGAGAGAGATAGAGAGAGGCTAATGTTTTAAAAAATAATAATATACCTGGTGTATCTGCTCCATGTTGCTGAAGAACATTGTTTATAATGTTTGCTGTTGTTTTATTCCTGCATATTTGAAAACGTCGTTTTATTTTATTTTCGACAAGGCAATATGCAATATCGACAAGAAACAAACGTCTTCGGTGTTTTTTATTCATTTGCCAGTGAGGGTATTCTTTGCACCAAACAACGTAAGATGCAATGCCAATGATATCAATTATGTTAAAAAATACAGCCATCGGCCACCGTCGAGAGGCACGTTTACATGTGTACGTATGCAACATCTGATCAAGTGTATCTACCCCTCCCTTTGTAGCATTATAATCAAGAATTATTTCTGGTTTATTTGTAATTGGGTCAATTTTATTATCATGATGCATTGTGGTTAGTAAGGCAACTGATTTATTTAATTTTGGAACATATGATACAATTGTCACATCATTTTTAAATCCAAAAACGCTAGTACCTACAACTCTCTTGCGATTTTTACAAAATTCCTCGGGTAAATAAGGCTTATTTTGCTTGAGTGTTCCTATCATAGTTAGTCCATTATCTAATAATTCATGTGCTAAATCTAGTGAAGTAAAAGAATTGTCACATGTAATGTTTCGATTACTATTATAAAACGGTTTTGCTAAAGATACCATTCCCTAAGTTCCTAGTCCTACCGCACGATTTTCTCCTTCCTTCCCTAAATATGGCTCAAATTGTAACGGATAGTAATTTTCAGAATCAGTAATGTGCCAAAATTTAATTCCGTATTTATCAGGCTTGCTAGGTATATATTGGCGAAATGGACACCGTCCGCGATTCGGAAGTAACTGTTCATCTATTGTTAAATTATCACCGGGTTTATAGTATGAAGACAGAGAATAATTGATAATATTACAAAGCTCTTGAACAGGTGCAAATTTTTTATTACGGTCCCTCAATAAAGTGTCATCAAAACGCATATATCTTAATATTTGTCGGAATCTATGATGTGTCATGACTGCCCTATAAAATATGGTTCCTGTTACAGCATTCCAAAGTGTTTCAGAAGCACGCTTGGACTGATGTAAAACACCAGTCATAATTAAAATACCTATGAAAGCACAAATTTCGTCCTCGTCACATGGAACCCACTCAGTTTTATACTTCTTTTCCTCGTGAATAAATTGTGCTCTCATATTAGTGTATTCAACGACAAGATTAAGTATTGGCCTAAGATACAACATAAATGCATCAATTGGATTTGTTATCGGCGTTGTATCAGGAATTGTGGTACGAGACCCACGATCACGTCTTATATTATGTACACGTACTCTCCCAGTGACCGGTGGCTCTTTATCCCACACAGTGTTATCCTTGGCAACGTACGTGTCTGTAGACTGGTTAGTAGTAGCTGGATCAGCTGGAGGCGCTCGTTGTGCTGCTCCTGGTGCACCACGTCCAATTCGTCTGCCTCGTGCAGTACGTATTGCTGCACCACGTGGTCTTCCTCTACCACGCACAGCAACTGGAAAAGGGTCTACTTCCGGTCCTGGTTCTAATCTAAAGTCATACGGATCAGCGCTGGTGGTGTCTTCATTCCTTTCAGCATCGCTGCATTCCTCCTCAGAATCCAAAGAGTCATTTGTGACCAACCGCGATGCATTTAACCTTAAATTTATTTGATTTCGGGGTTGTGGTGTGTCCATTGCTTCTTCATCTGAAGAACGGATGGCCTCATTTCCACCGTAGTCACTGTCATCATCCCCCGAATTTGCATCGTTACCATTGCTCTCCTCTGCGTGCTCCAAAATTTCCAAGATTTCCTTTTCATTGCGAATTCGAGACATGAAACAACCTGAAAATTTTAATTTTTTTAGTTAAACGCTTAGTACATAATTCATTTGTAAATCATCATATTTCAGTATAGTCACCTCTTAAAAAATTACAATAATATGTTCGAGTAATAATAATAACAATATAGTAATTGAAAAGAAAAGTATGTGTTTGTGTGTGTGCAAGTAGGGAATATAGAGAGGTACGAGATAGAGAGAGAGAGAGAGAGAGAGAGAGAGAGAGAGAGAGAGAGAGATAGAGCAAGTAGCTAAAATACAAAAAAAAATTCCTATAATGGCTATTGCCTGAATCTCTCTCTCTCTCTATCCTCTTTCTCTCTCTCTCTCTCTCTCTCTCTCTCTTACACACATACACAAAAACACACACAAGAGGCAGTACCATTTACCTTCTCTTACATCTACAATCAAGTTCTGTACACCTGCAAACGTACTACATTACCCGAACAAATACCGTTGCTAAAGAGCAACGTTCCTGCTGAGTGGAAGTATGGACAACTTTATTTTGAACTTAGGATGCGGGGAAACAATTTCATGATTGTTAAAGCTGTGTTATTATCCAAGCTGTCTGGCTCACCTCAAAGGGAACAGGCATGTAAGGGGGAAACCTTCCCTGACCAGCTTAGCTGTAGTCCAGTAGCACCGGCATTTACAAATGCCTCACCTACTGACGATTCAACCTACCCTCTCCTCGGTTCTGTTATTTCTGAACCTGTACCAATGGAGGTTGATAATCGACCAACTGGCGATGATATTGAGAAGAAAACAATATCCGCAAAACAACAGCCTCGTATCTCACTTGAAAACTATTGCATTATGCAGGAGCTGAAAAAACTCAAAGAGGAGCAAGCACTTGTAGACAAAGGGAGGAGATTAAAATTTAGAGCTAAGCGTATTCGTCAGAAACGCAACAGAGACCTGGCCAAAGTGGCGAAGCGGCAGCAAATCTTAGCATTAGAAATGAGGCAACATCACCCCTATGCTGCTGGTAGTTCGACGGAGTAAGCTAGCACTAATGTATATCCCCTCCTGATTCAGAAATGTTTGGCTACTACAAAATTATTCTACTATGTTTGGTTATGGGGGCGATGAAGACCATGGGAGATGACAATCAAGGATTATTTTTTAAACGAGAACAGAAGATGGTATACTCTGCTGATTGCTGATTCTTGGAATCTGGTAATCGAGTTCAGCACTGCAGCTGCTCGCAAACAGCTGGACAAAATTATTTAACAGATAGCTAAGTTTAAGGATCAGACTTCTATTTACACAGAAGGCGTTGACGTTAATTTTAAAACTAGCTTTGAATTTCTAATCAGAGAGATTATAAGCTCGCTATCTGCTGAGGAAAATTATATCTCAGGAAATCTTGATGAGCTTAAGTACATCACAACTAAAGGTTCCAGAACTACAAGAGGACTCATAAATGCGTTAGGGTATGGGCTTCACTATATCACTGGGCTGGCCACAGACGATCAAGTGGATGTTTTGAACAACAAAATTAAGATGGCAAAAATATCGCAGGATAAGTTAATGTTTAACCTACAAGAGCAACTCACCTATTTGAATGCGTCAGCTACAACACTTAGGAGACATGATTCTTTGCTCCATAGCCTTACCGCATCTGTGGAAATGCTAGAAGAGACCATACGCAGCAAGCATGACCAGACAGAGAAGGAGATATCTGCAGTTGACCATCAATCAAGGGTCTTGTTAGCTGTGCATAAAACACATACTCTCGTCAAGCACAATTTAATGGCTATGAACAAAGAAGTGTCGCGTCTGCATTTCATCGTAACATCAGCTCAAAACGGTAGGCTCACTCCTTTGTTAATTTCCCATGACACCCTTCTGCCTATCCTTGTTGAAATTTCCCAAAATCTTCCCCAAGGTTATTCCTTGCAAAACAAACAAAGATGGGTTGTCTCTAATTTATTCATCAGCCGCGGTACAATTCTATAGAACCCGTGACAGCTTCAGGTTCTTCATAACCATCCCAATCCAGAGTGAAGGTCGTCTGTTTACCATCTATGAAGTGCATCCAGTTTTACAGAAGTATCCAGAAAATGGAAGCGCAGTGGAAGTATTCCCTGACACAGAGTTGTTGGCCGTCTCAGAGAATCAAATGCAATACATCTTACTGCCAAAACTCTTTCTACAGAAATGTCAACCAGGGGATATTACACTCTGCCCACCAGATCTCCCGGTGAGAGGAATTGAGTTCCCGTCCTGTGCTATAGCTTTATTTAGAGGCCTGAGGACAACTGCAGCAAAGATCTGCAATAAAAGGGTGACCCAGGAACCTTATTCCATCTTTGTTTCCACTGGTCTGAAAGGCGAATGGCTGTACAGTGTAAGTGAACCTATGAAGTTGTCGCTCAAATGTCAGAAATTACAGTCTAGCCCAGGAGTCACAACATCAGACTGGGTTACTGTCGAGAGTCATGGTTTTCTCCATCTAGAACCAGGGTGTACGGCGTACCACACAAAGCATACAATGCTTTCAAGGGATATCTTTAGTAATCCACATAACATTGCTTTTGGTGGACGTGCCAATATTGTCAAAGAAAATTTCAGCATCCCTCGGTCTGCAGAAGAACACCTTGCAGCCAGAGTTGGCTCCCTCAGCAAGTGGGAGCCAATGCTGAAAACTTTGAAAGTTCTTGATACTCAGCACACCCCAGGTATACCCATCCATCTTATAGAAGAAGAAAAGCATATTTTGAACCCATTTTCTCTGGATGAATCTCAAGCTAAGTCCATCGTGTGGGGTATAGTAAGTACCAACGCTGTTAGTGTTGTCATTATAGTAATTGTCCGAGTTGCGGGCAAAATGTTGGTTTAATTTTCCCTATGGCGTCAAGAACGGCTGAGGCGGCAAAGAGAAGAGGTGCATATCCATATGACACCTTTAAATAACACCACTTACCGACCTACCACAGTCCCAGAACATACGGTGCATATTGAGCCATCGGCACCTATTCCAAGACAGTTTCCTAATACCAGTATAGTAGTGCCAAATTATTTCTACGGCCCCATGCTAGAAGAGTGACGAAACAGTAGTGTTAAGTGAAGTGAAGTGAAAATAAAAAGAAAATAAAAATAATGTTTTTTTTTTGGAAAAAAAAAAATAAATAAATAAAAATAAATAAATAAAAATAAAAATAAAGAAAATGATGATAATTATAAAAGGAATAAAAAAATAAAGTATGGACTCTTTTCCTGCTTTTACTTTGTGTTATGTTGTACCTTTCTTTCTAAATGATAGAAATGATAATGGAAATAGTATTGTAAGGTTACGAAAGCATGATTGTTTCTGTACAATAAGAAAAGACTTCTGCAGTAGTCAATTGAAGAAATAACTTATGCTTCCATCATTTTAAAAGTTGTTTTTAGGTGATATAGGGCAAGACTGAAGAAGAATTCCAAGAGAATTATATATGATTTAGTTAATGTTGTTTCTTGTCCATGATTTTGTTTCTGTACTATTTGAAAAGACTGAAGTAGAAGTCAAATGAAGAAACAAATTTCTTTAATTAACTTTTGTTATGTGTCATATTTTGTTTCTGTACTATTTGAAAAGACTGAAGTAGAAGTCAACTGAAGAAACAATTTTTTTTGTTTTGAATTAACCTTAGTTATGTGTCATATTTTGTTTCTGTATTTTTTGAAAAGACTGAAGTAGTAGTCAACTGAAGAAACAATTTTTTTTTGTTTTGAAATAACTTTAGTTATACGTCATATTTTGTTTCTGTACTATTTGAAAAGACTACAGTTGTTGTCAATTGAAGAAACAAATAATATATGTTATATTTTAAATGTGTAATTGTAAAATTGAAATAATACTGAAATAAAAAAATTATGTTTGAAAAAAAAAATTATAATAAAAATAATGAAGGATTCTATGTTTGTTATGTTGTAATGCAAGGTTGCAATATCAGTCAATTTAAAAAAAAAATGGTAACGACAATTTTCTCAAGACTACTATCCTGAACTCTCGATCACCCGACATCAACACCCCACCCAATGGTTTGTGTCGCGGGAGGGTATGTCACGGTGTAATTCTAGATAGCAATAATACGTATTATTGCTAAATAGAATTACACAAGTGACAATCGAAGCGATGCAAATACAGAGGGGTGGACCAGTTAGTCACGCGTTCAATTTGGCTATACGGCTACCCATGAGGTCAAAGTGCACGCGGGATTAGCAGGACGGCAAGCGCGGATGGGGTGCGAGAGAGAGAAGGAGGCGGAAAGAGGGGATTAGTGACCAAACTGTGAAGTGAGATAGACGTGCCGCTACGTGTGTCCGGCCGAGGGTAACAATGACTGACATTTCAACCTGTAAGTAAACCTTTATATAATTGTTTTTTATCTAACCTATTTGTCAAAATATAATACAAGCTTATGACAGAACGATACTGTTTTATTGAAATGATCTCCCTCTCAACCTGAATTAATTAGTGACTTAGTAATTAGCGTTAGCAGTATTACATCAAAGAAGAAGCAACGGCTAGTAATAGAATTAGTAGAGCACGGGAACGACCCCCCAAAAGGAGGCCGCCCGTGACACTTTTATATATTAAACCGCAATTATTATCATCTAAAATATTATTCTGATCTGTTGAATTAAATAAAAATTGACATGCTGGGTCTAATAAGATATCCGTTATTTGAGTTTTGACATCAAAAATTATAAAAGAGTTGTCATATCGGTACCCAGAAACATTGTTTTTATTTTGACAATTACGGCAATTCATTTCATTAACGCCTAATAATTTCTTATCTGCCCGATTATCTGCCCACAATACTCGCAGTTCAAATGAATATGCATTCCTCTACAAGGAATAATTAACTTTTTAAGCATGTATTTAGTATTTGGAAAGACTGTTGTGGCACACAAAATATTGAAAATTTGCATTAAATCTGATAAAGCCGACAATGTTAAATCATGAACCAAAGCTAAAGTAATAAGCACAAATAAAATTTCTCCTACAGAGTAATTGATCGTAAAAGGTTTATAATCTGCAATTTGCCTAACAAAAGAATTAAAGTTTTTAAAAGTGTGACCTCTATCAGTGTGTTTACTATCATCACTAATTAAGAAACTATACTCATCTTCACTTCTTTCTTCACTTGCCGTTGTATTCTCAATATCTGACGCATTATTATCCTCATGTGCTGGTTCGCTTTCTGAATTCTCTGATAGTTCTTCATCATCAGACAACATTGTATTATACTCCTCATTCTGGGACGCTACAGCCTCGGCATTAAATTGAGTGTCACCATGAACAACATTGGCTGCCTCCTTAAAAAATTATATATAGGGTCTAATCATTCATGTTACAGTTGACGCTATGCTAAATAACTTTACATAATAGCTTTAATAGCTTTACATAAAACCAAGGAACAATTCTGTATACTAAAAAAAGTTTTTGCTCAAATCAATGTTACGCCTCCTATAGCATGTACAAGATACAAAACTTAAAGCTGAACGTGTGCAAAATTGAATTGATCAAGTTCACAATAAAAAATACTAGCGTAATCTATATATAAATTTTTAATGAATTTTAGATGTAAAACCATTTTTACAAGATTTTTTGGAGAAATAAAACTATTAAAGCTTATATATGCAAATAACATTGGTCAATTTGCAATAATTTATTTCTCAGCATGTCATTTTAAGAAAAATCTGTAAAATAAGTTTTATTAAAAGTCAACACGAACAACAAGCTAGTATTTTTTTAACGACTGAAAAAAATTCAAAGTGGGTCAAAATTGAGGCTCAAATTTATATTCATTAGCAGTAGGGGGTGGGACGAGAGTTGTGACGAGAGTTTTTTTAGTAATTTTTTTTTCATTTTTGAGTACAGCAGCCTAAACCTCTGATTCAGAATAATAATAATATTAATACACTTCTATTATATACCCTAAAGTAGTACCTTAATTAAATATAAAAACATCTGTGCAATATATTTAAAATAATTAATTGATGCTATAAATGTGTGGAATTAGTATGAGTAAAAATAACTATACCAAAAAATTTAATGATTTCCCAAAGAAAGTTGGTTTAAAAATGTGTGTCCTATGCTGATGGCAATGTTATGCACTACTATCCCAAAGCAATATATAACGTCGTCCACATACATTACATATTATATATTATATAATTAATTAATACTTACAATTAAAACCTCTCTTGCCTGCCTTGCACTCTCTATTTCTTCCCGTATTTTTTCAGCTTCCAACCTTTTTGTCCGTTCGGTGTGTGGTGTCATGGAAACGGTTGAACTGGGCAACAAATATCTATTATACGGGCCTCTTTTTCCCCTCATGATTGCAAATTTATTTTTTAATAAAAATTAAATTTATTTAAATCTACATTTTTGGCATAAATTGTAAAATAATTACCTTTTTTAAGTTTTATTCAACCAATAACAAAGATATATAATAATAATCATATGCGACAACACCCACATAATATCGACAGTCAATTGTCACTTTTGCAATGTTGCAAAAAAAAATCAGACAAGAACAAATGCTTAGCTTAAAAATCGCATTGACGATGCGTAAATGTAAATAACTTTACTGCGCAGATTTTTTAAAACAAATTTGTTTGTTTAAAGCCAAAAAAATGCCGCCCATGCTTGGCATGCTGTCATGTTGCATTCATCTCTGTAAAACCTTAGTTTATGAAATAAACGGTGTGCATTTTACATAAGTTTTTTAAATTTAAGTGGTTTTAATACTGTTATTAATCGTAAACATATTATATACTGTTTTCTGTACATTTCGTTTTGTAAATTCTAGTGATTAAAAAGTGAAAATGATAAGTGTTCAAGAAAATAAAAAAAATATTGCGGTCAGTGCCGATGCTTTGTTGGAAACATCTAAAAAAAACAGTCTGAAAAACCATCTTCTTCGGCGTATATAGCTTATTGTAAGTACCTCGATGATGGAAAGTTAAGCTTTGTATCATCAACCGATATTTGCACAAACGAGATCAAACAAAATCCTAAAAACTTTGACAGTCGAGGTTGTGATGGGTATTGGTACAAAGGACAAATATTGAAAATAGGCAGATCAAAGAGAGGTCTGGAAGATGCCATCAAATAGAGAAGACCATTATTGCCGAAAATAAGGAATATATTAACAGACACAGAACTTAAGCTCCTTTATGGTGACTTAAGTGAAGACTCAGCAGCATAGGAGGCCGTAAAGGACCGAAAAGCAGCACAACTATATGGGTGGGCGGTATAAATGAATGCAAAATAATAAACAAATGCAAGCCTATATACGTGTTATTTTATTACACAGAAAGAAAATAACAACTCAGCATTTTATTTTATTATAGTCTATATTATATCCTTTTTACAAATGTATTCTAATTACATTATATGAATATATATTTCATTATATCTCTGTTCTCTTGGTTCACGATGTGTGCAGTAATAAAAATAACTTTAGATTATGTGCATCCATGATGAAATAAAATAAAATTGTATCATTACTGTCACATTATATTATACAGTCTAATATCCTATACGCAAATGAAAATGCATTTTTTAATATATTGCTAATACTTGAAGAATAATTAATTTTACATGTTGTTCGAGTGTGATCAAAATTAACGTAAATCAATCAACGGATTTTTTTTCTTTAGTACTTTTATTTATTTTGTTTGTTTTTTTCTTTATTATTTCAAATTACAACACTAAGGACAGAAAACTGTAAATAAATGACACTTCAATAAATGATTTTTATAAATAATAATAATAAATTACACTTATACGTCACACGTTTATACTAATCCAAACTTTTTAGATTTTTTTTCCTGAATACAGTAACGCCCAATAACAGTTTTATATAGCTGTATTTTTAACAAGTGCACGTGTAAACCTATACCCCGTCCTATATTTTCAATACTCCTTGAAGATTATATTCTCAAAGCTTTTTGTTTAATGAAAAACAGGAAAAGACAAATTGTCACAACTGTGACATTTTGCATAAAGTATTGTTAACTAACTAAGACAAGACGTTTGTAAATGAACTTAAATTAGTGTAGATAAATGTAAAGTATTTATTAATTATTACAGTATGTTTAATGTAAATAATGACTTGACCAACGCTTGTTGTAACAAACTTAATGTTACTAACTGCCTGAATCAATAAAATGTCATATTTCTTATAAATAAATAATAAAATTGATGAAAATTTAAATCAGTAAACAAATAAATGATCCAAATTAAAATGCTATAATGTATGAGCTTTATTTATCAATATACTTTTAAATTGTTGGCATTCATTTGTCCACTCATTCATACTTTTATTTACGATTGCATTTTTATATACAGAGGTTTCATATGAAGTAGTTGTCATATTAATTCTTTTGAGACTTTATAATACTATACTTCCAAAATTAAAAATTTGACTGGTGTTCATATAAAATACAATGCATTTAACAAAGTTTTTTAAATTACATTCGTATTTTATAGTGTATGTTCATTATTAAATTCATACTTGTGTAAAATATTCAGACAAAATAGTGTTTCCAAATCTAGACGTATAACCATATTTAGTTATTTTGTAAGCCAGCTATTTAATTAAATTTTTATAAAAATTATACAAACTATATATATTATATATATATATATATATATATATATATATATATATATATATATATATATATATATATATATATATATATATATATATATATATATATATATATATATATATATATATATATACATATATATATACATATATATATATACATAATACATAATATAAAATCTCATTACTTTATAATGAAATTTTTATACCTAAAAATTAAATATGGTCTCGATTTATTATTGAAAGCCTAAATAATCGTTTCATATAATATCGCGTTACATAATTTGTTATACATATCATAAATAATAACTAAAATGAATATAAATGTAAATAATTCATGAAATTTTTACTTAAAATAAACTACTATATTTTGTTTGATTATCTGTTTAGAGCGTGCGTGAAATCACTTATTTTCGGGATTTAAATACAAATAATAATATTATTAAATTTGTAGCTTAATTACTTTTCAGCACTATCGCATCCATACAGAATGATTTATGCTATTCATATACTTATGTTACATGCCATAAAAATTGTGCTAATGTTATATTTATGCTAGTTATTATGCTAGCTATTTATGCCAATTTGTAATTATGCCAGTTGTTTGAATTTAGCATCAGAAAACATAAAAAAAAAATTATTATTTGTTTGTACGATGTTTTTAAAAAAAATAGTCTAACTTGATGAAATTAATTTTAATTTTATTGTTTTGAATGTTTTTCAGAAAGATCAACGTAAACACCATAATGAATCTACAACTGCATATTTACAAAATATAGTTGCTAAGTTATCAAAAACTGATGAAATTAAACAAAATGAGAATAGTGAACAAATTAAAAATAGTGAAAAAGTATAAGAAAAAGAAATTATTTTACCTCCCAAAAATGATGATCCAAATTTTAATTCTTTGCTTTTAAAAAATGTTAAAATGGAGATAGAAGCTAGTGAACTTAAGGATGAAATTTCCAAACTTAAAAATTTGTAGCAAATCATCGGAGATAAATAAACTACGCGCAACAGTCGAGGCATTTGAGAAAGATAAAGCTTTAATCACAAGTTTAAACATTGATCTCCAAGGTAAATATCATAATTTATATTTTATATACCTAAGTGTTAATTAAAGTTTTTTTAAATTAAATTAGTAAAAAAAAATACAAAAACTATTATTCAAACACCAGCAAAGCAATTCAAAAATATGTGATGTGCTGCATTTTTTATAGTATTAATTAAGTTAAAAAAATGACAAATCAACATAAGAAAATTATAACCTAATCAATTAACTTTATAATTTAATTGCCTTTTAAATTTGTAGTTTATATTGATTTACTTTTTGTATTTTAGTTTATTTGTGGAAGTAATATTATAAGCAAAATTTTATTTCAGTATCAAATAAAGATCTCCAACGTAACCTTGCTGAGAGAATGAATTCGTCAACGGTGCAAGGTAAACATTTAAACAGAAATCAATTATTATTCAAGTCTTATCAATAAATAAATGTAGTTTAATTGCTTATTTATACAGGAAAAAATTAGCAATTAATGTTTTGGTTTTAATAAGCAATTTAGGTTATCGTTTTAAAAATATTCTGGAGTAGTTTTCTCCAAAATCTAAAATAACGTGTTTTACCTCATAAGCGTAATGTTAAATTAGAGACCCTTAGCTTTCCCCGCGCGCTAAACCAATAACCTCCATTGTATTTATACGTTATTTAATTTTTATTTTTATTTTTTAAGTAACTTTGCTAAAATAAAATTGATTCTAATGATGTATATTTTTTATATTTACTTCAGTTGTTTTGAATCCAATTTTTTTTAAATAAAATTGCATATTAGAATGATGTTTTTAGTAAAATAAAAAAGCATTTTCAATGTATTATGTATTGTTAAAGTTGTACCATGTACATAGTTGGATTTATGTTTCAGAAAAGATTCCCTTATCTTTAGGCTAGCGTAAACAACCAGAACCTATAGACGTATCTAAAGATTTTGAACCTGCCTCATCAGCTTCTCCTGAAACCTTTACTATTCATTCCATACCTTCGCCTACACATTATTCTCCACCAGCATCACCTAACCTCAGAAACCCTACAAATGAAGTTGAACGACTTACAAGCAAAAAAAGATCCCTGGAAGATAATCCTATAAAAAACAATAATGTGACTCAGCCAGGAATAAAAAAATTACTTCACGTCTAGCACCTGTGGCTTCTACATCAACTAAACATTTAACTCTTGATGATGATATTCCTAATGCAAAGAAACTGTAGCCTAACAGCAATGTTGTAAATCAATCTGACAAAAAATCAGTGGCTAAAACTAAAGTTAAAAGGCCATTGTATGATGTAAATGCAGGTCATCCTGAACCAATGACAGAAAATGGATCAATGGTTTCTAAAATATAAAAAAACTTTAAAAAATTGCTCCTAAAGATTTTTTTGTACATTAAAACCACAATTATTTCTGATAGTTTAAACACTTGACTAGCTCATATAATGATTTTTAATAGAGTACGTATTATAAATTTTTAGTGTTTTCTTAATTATATTCATTTATTAAAAAACACGAATGAAGCTTTCAAAAAAAAAAAGTACTACATTTGTGATTACATTACACAAGTAACTGTCTATTTTAAAATACATGCTGATATATTTATTGAACTCTTTTTCTTTGCAATGGAGGTTATTGGTTTAAAAAATTCTTGAAATAGTCCAATTGTCTAAAAGAAGTAAAAATATTTGTTCATTATTTAAAATTCTCTAAAAATTGTAGAGTAATGTTCTAAAAAATCTTAAAATAATGTGTTTTGATTAATGTTAAATTACAGGACTCTTAACTTTCCCCAAGTCTCCCTATGTGCTAATCCGATAAGCTCCATTCTATTTAGTTATATTGTACCCTTGTGTACTCAGAAACACCTTGTCAACGATGTTTGGGTTTTAAAGCAAGTTTTTGAAACTGCATGCTTCATGGTATCAGATAACAAATTTGTCTTGCTGTAAATATTTATGTTCGTGAATTAGAAAAGCGGAGCTGGAATGCTGGCAACAGCAGTTGCTACCCAAATTCAAACACTGTTCCCACTTCCCACAGAAAAAGCAGCCATTAGTGTGTAAGTATATAAGTGTATTAGTAATTTATATGAGAAAAATATAGCATTTTGAAAAAAAAATCTAAAGCACCAATTAATTAATGTTCTCGTAATTATATTCATTTTTTTACTACATTAAGATTGTTAATAAATTATTATTAATATTGGTTTCTGCTTATATATATATATATATATATATATATATATATATATATATATATATATATATATATATATATATATATATATATATATATATATATATTATATATATATATATATATATATATATATATATATATATATATATATATATATATATACTGGATAAAATATACTGGAATAAAATCACGCAACAAAATGTAGCTATATTTTCATTTTTGCATATTTGCAATTGAAACAAATTTAATTAAACTATAGCGTGATACACAGTTATAATAAATAAATTATTTGTATAAAACATTATTACTATTTGTCGTATTTATCATTAAGGTAATGCTTTATTAAAACATAATTACTGCATATATTATTAATATAACTTTATCAATGCATTACACATTTATATAGTTTTGAATTCAATATAATAATTTTTTTTGGGATTTTTTTTTACAACTATCAATAATAATGTTACTTCCTTTCAAGCAATATTACGAAAACAATAATATTACAATTTATATAAATTTTTATATGTAAAGTTGCTTCACTTCCAATAATTTTAAAAAAATTAATAAAACTTTCAAATGTTCTTTCAGATGCACTTGAATGGCGCCTGCACGAGCACGGTATCCCCAAGTTTCGAGTGGTGCAATGTGCAGAAAAAAACGTGCAGTTTGCAATTTCTGACTTCACAAATCGTCTGCGTTCCAAAAATAAGAAAAAAAAAAGAAACGCCTTCTGAAGAAGAAAACGTCAGAGGTGTAGATGGACAACCAGAAATGGACCACGTTAAGTCTGATACTGAAGAAACTTCTCTAGACCGAAGCTTCCATTTCATTTGTGCTTTGGTCATTTTTCTTTAAAAAAAACAAAATGGTCAATTTTTACAGTAGGGTAGGAGTAAAAAAATTAAAACAAGTAGGCAAATGATGACTAATTATATTATTTTTCTAATATGGTATGTAAAATTTATAATAAATCAAAATATAATATATCATATTCATAAAATTAAATGTAAACAACATGTAATTATCCTATTTATGTTTTGCTAAGTTATGTTACCGGACACTCAAAAGCGTTACACAACTTTATCTTATGTATTTAATTTTAAATTATTAATACTATTTTTTTAATTTAATTTTGTTAAAAAATAAACTTATTTATAAACAGCATTTTTTTTAATTTTATATATTTTGTTAATATATAATTGACTTTTTAAACTAATAGGACAAGTATTTCAAATATATTTTATATTTTTTGTAAGCATAGTCCAGCCATGAATAAAAAAATGAAAATGCATGTAGATTACAACGAATAATAATACTTGGACAATGTGATAATATTTTATATTATGATATATATATTTTTTTTGCCATATTGTGTTATCAATCTACATCTGCCCCATTCCTGTCAAGACATTGTCTTATCGACAAGCAAGGACTTCCATTTTAATGGAAAAGCACACACAAGTCGGCCACGGCCTAAGTACACAGCCTGGCATTTGCCATTAGAGCCTAAATAAAACCGTGGAAACATCTAGGAAGGCTGGTAGGTGCAATCACATCAATCATGCATTTCCCGATTGCTGTGCAATGTCATGGAATGCATGTAAACATGCATCGTGCAAAGTGTTTTGCTCTCACTTTTCACGTACGCCCCCAGCAGTGGCTCGAACCTATACTCGGTGAGGTGTACACAGTTGCGAGTCAGCTGCCTTCACCACTCGGCCATACCAGCTCTGTTATCTGTTATCATCATGTTAGACAATCGACGACTGTGGCATGCGTTGTCAGCCTTATGTTAAACACTCAATTATTAAGAATCATAATTAATTTTTTTATTGTAAAAATGTATAATGTTTGGAGTGAAAAAAAAGAACAAGTAGACATATTACGACTTATTTTATTGCTTTAAGAATATAGTATGTTAAATCTATGATAAATCATTATATGATATATCATAATATGATATACTATATTTTGTCAATAAATGTAAATCACATTGTAAAACAATATAAAAAGAAAATATAAAAAAATTGTATAATTTAAATATTATTATTTTATTATGTACTTTTTAAGTAAAATAGGAAATAAAATCTGACTTGTTATAAATAGTTTTATTAATAATGTAATAATGCATTTACAAGTTATAATATATCAAAGTATGATATATCATAACTTTTAAATTATTTGTGGTCTTCAAGTTAAACGTGACAAACAATTAAAATATAAGATAAAGTTGACATTTTATTAACATCGAGTTTTTATTCACGTGACTAGGGATTCGGGTGACTGAAGTTGTTAAAGAAAATGACCAAAAGTAGTAAACAGATTACATTATTACAATAATAAACTGATGTCTGTTACTCAGAACTATAACGTGTTATACAATGTTGTAGCCGGCTTGACCTCAGAAATTATAATCATCAGTAAAATAGTTGGTTTATATGGTTCCTGAATTATACCAAGGTGCCGTGAAAATATACGCTTCGGGCCCGTGCGGTATACGCAATACGTAAAACATATCGACGTTATATACATTTCAAGTAGCTTTTATAGCATTTTATTGTATTTTAATGCGAGTTACAGCAATATTGCAATAATTTCACGGAATAATTATATTTTATTATAAGTACTCTTTCCCCCCTACTTTTTTCTTGTTTTTTGTTTCTAATTGCTAATATGTCAATAAGTAAAAAAAAATATTTTATAATTCTTTAATCATTAAAAAGGGATGACCAATTTACACCTATACAGTATAGATCGTCGTGTACAAGTGGTTTCAAGTTACTTATGTATTTATTGTAATACAACATTCTTCACCAACTATTTTCAATTTATTTCAGTTTTCAATGGACATTCAATTCTCTTACATTTTACTTCATGTAGGCGTAAAACTATAAATAATGTTAAATTGTAACATATAAGTAATAGCTAATTAACTTACCTAATTATTTAACAGAAAAAAAAAGAAAAAAGAAAAAGGAGGGGGGTTAAAAATTATAATTTGTTCATGAAAATATTGCAATATTGCTGTAACTTGCATTAAAATACAATAAATTGCTATAATATCTATTTGACATGTATATAACATCGATATAATTTACGTATATTGCGAATACCACACGGGCTAAAAGCATAAATTTACACGACATCTTAGCATAAATGAGGAACACAATAACTTACAATTTTTACTGCTGATTATAACTTCTGAAGTCAAGCCGGTTACAGCAATGTATAATACATAATAGTTCTTAGTAACAGACATCGATTTACAAGAGCTCAAAGTTGTTGCGCTGAGCCTTCCGGCTGTAATAAGCGCGATGCGTGGCCCGTGCGGAGGCCTCTAAAGGAAGCGTAATAAAAAATTCGTAAGGCATAAACCCAAACCTTTTTTGACAGTTTCTAAAAGTACATATTATAATTATTCTGGTGATATTCATAAGTTACCAGAAATTGATTTATTTTGCATCCAAAAACAAGAATTTCTGAAAAATGACCCTTTTGTGTCATAGCTTGGAAATTTAAATATTTTAAAAAAAACAAAAACTTTTCAGACTGATATATGTGTTAACACATACCAATTTAATGCATAGAAACTCTTAATTGGCCAAAAATAATTTTATTTGCGTCTAGCACGACTTTGACTAACACCCTAAATCTGATTTTTTCCGACATTGGTATATTTGAATGGAAACAATAATTGTACGAACGACCAAATAATATTGCAGTTGCAAAAACATTATGCAGTTTTTTCAAATAAAAATAAGATTCAGGTTTCTATCATATTTATTTTTCGAGTTTTGAGTCTTCTAAAGTAGCTTCAAGCGCTTGGGCGTCGTAATGGTCACATATACCCATTTTGGTTTTCATACGAGGATGCTCAAAATCGGTAACGATACTTAAAACTGCATATATATAAAGCATATAATTTTTTCAGAGCGATGTGAGTGGGATCTGGTGCCAACTTTTTGTAGTATAAATAATACGGTTCATCTAAAAAAATAGATTTAGCTACTTAAAATACTACTTAAATGTCATTTATATTAAAGAACCTAACCTAATGTCTAAATATAAAAACAATGCAGAGGATATTTCTGTTACTTTTTTAAAAAATTGCTGCTAAAACTGGTAACATTGAGAAATTTGAATTTTTAAAATATCCGCCAAAATCAACGAAAAATAAAAAAATAACAGAATAAGAAAAGTATAGCACATAAAAGTTATTATTGAGTTATTAAATACCTCGGAAGCCTTCTTAACATTAAAGACGACAATCTTTTGTATAACGAATTTTGAGAGAAAATAAACTCGACCTGCTATTGTCCTCTGCGATTACGGTAAATGTACTGGAAACTACAATCTACTAGCTATGACTTACTGACTTTCTGGTTGTGAGTCTATCAATAGAGAAGTTATGAGCAGAGAGGATGTGAGTGATAAGTAAATAGAACTTGCAATTTTATTTTATATGTAAAAAATATATAGTGAGCAACTCTCTAATTTTTAATTTAATTTAAAATGACATCAAAACGGCGGCCTTCAGCTAAACCAAAAAAAAAAGAAAAACAAAAATATACTAATGGTATATACAAAATATTGCTAAATAAAAAAAAAGTGCGGGTTGCATAAATCAAACTTTTTAAAGTTTCCTTCATAAAAAAGGCTACCATACACGATAAAAAAGTGCGGGTTGCATAAAACAATCTTTTTAAAGTTTCCTACATAAAAAAAGGCTACCATATACGATAAAAAAGTTTGGGTTGCATAAATCGGAAGTTTTATTTTTATTATATAAAAAAATGCTAAACAAAAAGAAAAAAGTGCTAGTTGCATAAATCAAAATTTTTAAAGTTTCCTACATAAAAAACAAGTTGAAAAATAACATGAAAGTATAAGTGTGGATGGCATAGTTTAAAAGTTTTAAAGCTTTTAACATAAAAAAATGATGCTTAAATAAATGAAAAAAGTGCGGGATGTATAAATATAAAATTTAGAAGTTCACAACATAACAAAAATTGATAAAAATACTTAATTGAGTTCGGGTTGCAGGCTTTACAGTTTTTAAGCTGATAATATTAAAAAAAAATTATTAATAAGATAAAAATAAAGTGTGTCTTATATTAGCCAAATTGTAAAGTTTTAAAATATAAATTAAGATGATAATAAGTACAAAAAAAATACAAACTTAAGTTTTATAAAGTGAAATTTCTATGTTCTTTATATAAAAAAAGTTGTTATTAATTTTCACAATGTTTTACGGGCTGCATAACTTGTTCTTTTAGATTAACACATTCAAAAAGTATATCAATTAATATTAAATTGATGTACCGGATACATATAGTTACCTTTTCTTCGGTTTTTCTATTACACTAGATATTAAATTTTAAGAAATGTTTTGCGGGTTGCATTCATAGCAATCTTTATCACTGCTATTGATACATAAATATTATTTATTTTTAAAGTTGGTTTAATTTATTTTTAAAATAATATTTTTAGTTGTATTATGGTTTTAAAGTTTTATGGTTTTAAATATTATAAAATAAAACAAATACTTCAAATTCATGCATGTAAAATTTTCTTTTTTTTATAAAATTCATTGTATGTTAAATAACGGTTATATTGAGGAGTATTTTAAAATTTAAGTAAATGATTTAAAAAAAGTAATATCTTTGTTTATGCATCTTATTACAACATACAGTTATTCATATATTTTTTTAATTTTTTAAAATTAGTTGTTTACTTTAAAGACAGATTAAAACTTTTTTAAGAAAATTAAAAGTTATTAAGTGCACTACTACAAAAATACTAATAATTTACTTTCTTTTATTATATTTCAATAATTTAAAAAACTTAAAGTTATAAAGTTATTTAAAAAAAATGTTTATTATTATTATTATATTTTTTCAGAACCGGAAGAGTTAAAAGTTCTCACTAGAGTACTTACAAGAATAGTACCACTTAGGAAAACTGAAGTGTCTCCAGTTAAAGGTATTTAAAAACATATTATGTTTTTTTTAATAAACTTATTCGAAAATGGATAAACTTTATTTATAAATTTCATAAAATGTTTTGTTTAGAAAAAGATCAAAGAAATGACGTTTTGAAGCCTCGAAGATCTGCTAAGCACGCTGCTGAAGCATACAATGGTGGTGAGTTTAAATATTATTTAAGTTTCTAAGTTTTATAAAAAAGAAAAAATGTTTAGTTTTTTTATTTTTTTTTTACAGAGACATTAACATCTGTTTCAGAAAATCCTACTACAACTACTGAGAAATTAAAAAATCAAAGGTATTAAAGGTATTTTATATTGTATACTTTTTAACTATGAAACAAAAATATTTAATATTTTGTATGTGTACGTTTAGCTTTTTTTAAACATACAGTTAATTTATTTTTGCAATGTGTTGTTTTAGAAATTCCTACTGTTCCTATGACAGCAGCACTTATCCCAGAAAAACTTCAGAAAAGAAGAGGTAATATGAAATATCTACTTTCGTATGTTGAATTTTTAAATTTAAGGTTTTATAAAGGATTAATAAGTTTTTATTTTTTTTATTTAATATTTTTTAAAACAATAACCAACAGACAAGACACCACTGTCCGGTATATTACAATCTAAAAAAGTTTCACAAATACATAATACATCAGGATTATGACTAGTAATAATGCTAAAATATCAACTCGATGTTTTGTATTTTTTAAACTCCTGGCATTAAAGGAGAGAAAATTTAGAGCATTGAAGATTTTTTCAAAGAAAGAATCATTATAAGAACTGTTACTTAAATTGGCAGATTTGTTACTAAAGAAAGAATCATTAAATTTAGGTACAGATGCAAGCCCAACACAAGCATTTAAAATTGCCAGTTTGAAATTTTCTATACAGATCAGGATCAATTTTAGAGCATGATATGGTTTTAAACAAGATCAGCAATTAATAAATATTTGATCCTTTCGGCCTAATGAATTACAAGTCATACAAAAACGGCGACGTGCAAAGTCATTAGGCGGAGCGGGAGCAGTATGAGAGCAGCGGTTGGGAGACAAAAAAATTAAAAAGTAGGTGAGTGACACACTAGGGTGCAGCAGAAGTCGGAGGTGGCGATGTAATAGTTAGTTGGCATACGACGAAACATGTGGACGAGAGGGACCAGCGGGCAGTTGATTCCGTGACGTGATGGACTTCCCCGGCCTGCACGCCTGGTTCGTTTCAAGGTCATCAAAACCATGTTATGTCTCTGTCGGTAGTTCCCTTCAACATATGTCTGACACCGATCCTATACAGAAAATAATATGAGAAAACGCAGATAACTGTCAATTTCATTGTGGTACTCACATTTGAGTTGTTGAACATGATAGATGTGGTAATCATACACTTTGTAGTAATTATGGGAATTTACATACGAGTCAGAAACATGAATAAAAGTCCTTAAAAGTAGGCACAAAAATAAAAGTCGACCACTCCTCTCCGCCATGGTTGTTTAATTTCAATTTTTCTTTTATTTTTTATTGTTAAATTACTATAATCTAATAATAATAATAGTATCTCTAGAAAAGTAGAGCAAGGGTCCGATGCACTCACGGAAAACATTGAGTTTTTATTTACGTGACCAGGGATTTGAGTAACTGAAGTTCTTAAAGGAAATGACCAACAGTAGTTAACATATTACAAGCAATAAAGGTATATCTAAGAGTACTGTATCAAGTGACATTCTTGACCAAGTTTGTAAAATACACTTACTATCTTGCAACGGGATTATTTGCATATCGCCGCAAATGCAGGAAAATTTACCTGCAAATTACCTTTAATGTTAGTTTTAAGTTGTTATTATGATTTAAAGTAATGATTGCATGTACAGTCGAAGACAAATAAAAGGTTACAATTTAAACGTGCTCTATATTTGCGCGCCTCAAAACTTTATGTGAAGTCGAGATTCTCGTGCACTAGAGGCGACCTCTATCGGTTACGATTAGAGTTCTCTTTCAGGTGAGCTTCTTGGCTGCTTGGCTGGCAAGCTAAACAATCCTCGTGTTGCATGCTTATACGCACGTCGTTCTCCGCACTACCACATCATGCTCTCTCTCTCTGCCGTTGTGACAGCAGACAATATTGAACAAATTTTTTCTGAAGCAAATGCGTAAAATCAGTTTTAAAAAAAGTTAGGAAATAAATATACTTTATTGAATTAACATTTCTAAGAAGTCGTGAAATATATGACTCATTTATACGTTACATACGGCATATAAATATATATATATATATATATATATATATATATATATATATATATATATATATATATATATATATATATTTAAATTTTACTATATGAAAAAAAGGTAAAACATACCAAACTCAAACTCATTGCCAAGCAAGTTACATTCTTCACAACGATGATCGAACAAGTTGGAACATAAAGTCTGGAAAGAATTCTATTTATTAGGTATAGCCGATAGCCTTTTTACCTTAAATACCAACTTGATATTTTAAATTTCAAGCAAATGGTGAAGAAATAAACAAACACACAAATAAGTAAATAAATAAATAAAACATACATAAAATATATATTAAGAATTTATTTCATTATGTTTTTAAATATTTATTGAAATAAATTTCTTTCTATTTTTTTTTCAATATAAATTTTTTATTTTATGCATTTGCTTGATAAAGAAAATATAATATTGTCTGCTGTCACAACGGCAGAGAGAGAGAGAGAGCATGATGTGGAGGTGCGGAGAGCAAAGTGCGTATATAAGCATGCAACACGAGGATTGTTGGTTTACCAGCCAAGCAGCCAAGATAAGCTCACCTGAAAGAGATTTCTAAACGTAACCGATTGAGGTGACCTCTAGTGCACGAGAATCACATAAAATTTGGAGGCGTGCAAATGTAGAGCACGTTTAAATTGTAACCTTTTAATTGTCTTCGACTGTTCATTGCCATTTACTGTGCAATATATAAAACATACACGTCCCGTCTCTCTCTCTCTCTCTCTCTCTCTCTCTCTCTCTCTCTCCTAAATTCTCTCGTATGACAGCACAGCTGCATAATATCACAAACATGTGTGATTTTGACCTTTTCCAAGAAAGTGAAACTTTCTTTCTTGGCCTTATTGCTTCACAGTTAAAGTAAAAAGGCCTACCCCAATATAGAGGGTTAAGTGACATTCGTCACGCCTTTTTACGGTACTAGCAAAAGGCTGACGTCGCGGCTATCAACAGCCACCCTTACCGGGTCTTGAGGTCGCTATTCCCTGCCTTATGTAGCACCCACGCTAACCTTGGTGGGAGGTTAGCGTCCCCAAGCCATCCCTGGGTATATAAACCCTGGCTTAGGGAATGAGGGGATCACTCTCTTTTGGTTGCTTAACAGAACTAGTGCTTGTGTGCCTCTCTGTTTGTTAGCCCATTTTATATATGTATTGTAAAATCAGTCATTATAATATATAATTGATATAATATTATTTGAACTGTCTTATGTTAATCACAGTACGTGATAGTATATGCAAAAACAGTATTTGTCATTAGGTAATATTTTTATATAATAATAAAGATATAGTGTTCCGTGTGACAAAATTTTAGTGTTATAAAAAGTCAGTATATGAGATCTAATTTATAGATCCCATATGTGCATACAAGATGCACTCATATTAAAATCAGTGATATAATAAATTATATAATCACTCCGTATTTGGATATTTTTATTAGAACTTTATTGGATATCATATAACCTGATAAAATAGATAATAAGGACACTCAATCGATTCTGTAATGATCAATGTATAATTAGTATTAGAAAACGCATAAATAAAACTTATTCATGGATCCTATATCTCATGTTTTATTTATTTAATTTTTAAGATCTATACCTTTTCATTAATATTAAGTAATAATTAATTCAGTAAAAATTAAGAGCAACGAGCTAGCAGGTAAAATAAATTAAATTGCTCTTTAAGGCCATACAACTTTAATCTAAAGTAGTAGCTTCGTAGTATTTTATATTCAAAAAATAATCAAAAATTACTTGTGTGTCTTCAGTAATAAGAACCCTCACAAAAATTTGATATATTTTTACTTCGTTCATTAGATTAATTTATAATAAAAAACAATCGACGACTGTCGCATGTATTGTGGCCCTAAAGTTCAACACTCAAAAATTAAGATTTATTTTATAAAAGTAAAAATATGTGTTGTTTGGAGTAAAAAATAGGAACAAGTAAACAATATTACGACTTATTATATTCTTTTATGAATAAAGTATGTTAAATCTATGATAAATCCTTAAATGATATATCATAATACGATATACCATATTTTGTCTATATTTTGTAAAACAATATAAAAAAAAAATATATTAAATTTGTATATTTTAAAATATTATTCTTTTATTAAGTACTTTATTAGTAAAATAGGAAATTAAAGCTGACATTTTATAAATATTTTTATTAATAATGTAATATTGCATTTATAAGTTATCATATATCAAAGTATGATTTATCATAACTATGAAATGATTTGTAATCTTCAAGTTAAACGTGACAAACAAATAAATTTAAGATAAGGTTGACATTTTATAAACATCGAGTTTTTATTCACGTGACCAGGGATTCTGGTGACTGAAGTTGTTAAAGACAATGACCATAAGTAGTAAACTCATTACTTTAATACATTATTAAACCGATGTCTGTTACTCAGAACTATAATGTATTATACATTGTTATAATCGGCTTGACCTCAGAAGTTATAACCAATAGTAAAAAAGTTAGGTTATATTGTTCCTGAGTTATGCCAAGTTGCCGTGTAAATATACGTGTCGAGCCCGCGCTGTACTCGCAATACGTAAAACATATCGACGTTATATACACGTCAAGTAGCTGCAATAGCAAATTATTGTATTTTAATGCGAGTTACAGTTACAGTTAAAAAGTAGCGTTAAATAAAATAGATAAAATAGCGTTAAAAAGTACACGGTACGACATAATGTGTATGTGTATATTATATATTATTGTATTTTGTTTTTACATTTTATCATAACATAATATTTAATATAGTGTATACTTTATAAATTATATCGTAATTTTATATATCTTTTACTTTTCTGTTTATTGAGTGCACAGTTAATTGTTATATAACAAAACACAAAAATAATAGTAATTTTTGAAAGTTTCATTCTTGTTTTCACTTAATTCTCTCTTTCTTTCTCTCCTTCTCTCTCTTGAGTAAATGACACTTAATAAATATATAGTAAAATTTGGAGAATTAATTTCATTAACAAAATATGAGTAGTTATATATTAAAAAGTTTTCTTACCTTTTGTGGTATGTAATCATATAATTAGTAAAATAAACTGAACATATAGAGCAATGGATAGTTGGTTTAAAATTGGCACGTTTGCATTTAGTGATCCACTGCTTTATTATATGAAGATTCTTATTAGCAGAAGGAAAATGATGAAAATAAATTCCCTCAATCTTCTTTTCATTGCTAATAAAACAGCCAAACATACTTCAATTCACCATTTTTATAATTGTAGTCACAAAGTAATAAAAAAAACTAAATTCACAATGCCAAGCACACGTTTCTAACACTGCACGTGTCACTCTTATACTAAACAAGGCGACTAATTTCGTTTGTAATTTCTCAATCAACACACCATACAACGCAGTGTGTGTGTGTGTGTGTTTTTAAGAAAGAGAATGAGAAAGAGAATGAGAGAGAGAGAGAGAGAGAGAGAGAGAGAGAGAGAGAAAGAGAGAGAGAGAGAGAGGTAAAAATGCAATAAATTAAATGCAATATAGAAAGAAACATTTTAAAATTATATATAGATGAAAACGAAACATTAATTTTTATGACCTACGCTTGTTCGTCACTGCATTCAATGCAGTTTCGTTTAGAATTGTCACGGAAAGATGTAAAACAAGCCACCCTCGCCACTAAAGTAGCAGTCTTTGATTTTTACTAGATTGAGTAACATTGTAAAAAAGCGGTTTAGATAAGCAGTGTTTCACAATAAAATCTCTATTATAATTGTAAGTACATAAAATTATACAAAACAATATAGAATTTCTAATATATTATGTAAATTTTTATAAAACATTATTTACTTGTCAATTTTATTGCGAATTTTTTAAATTAACTTCTTCATTTTAAAAAAATTATGTTTTTCTCTCTCTCGCTTTATCAACACACATATATATATATATATATATATATATATATATATATATATATATATATATATATATATATATATATATATATATATATATATATATATATATATATATATATATATATATACATATATATATATATATATATATATATATATATATATATATATATATATAGAGAGAGAGAGAGAGAGAGAGAGAGAGAGAGAGAGAGAGAGAGAGAGAGAGAGAGAGAGAAAATTTTCTATTCATTATATAGCCTTATACTATATACCGCAAAAATATACATTCTTCAATTTTTAAACATAATTTATTCTAAATTTATCTTAATTTTTGTTATTTAAACAGGTATAGCTCTTAAATTTATTTTCATTGTAAATCTTTTAAATGTTTTGTATACTTCAAATTAGAAAAGAGAGAAAGATTTTATATGTAATATACTCAAATTTCCTATTTGTGAAAGAAAGTGTACAGTTTTTATTTACAATTGTAAATATCTTATTCTTATTATTTGTAACTTTTCTTCATTGAACTGACATTTCACTCTTTCCTAAATAATTTTAAAATTATAAACGTGTTTTACGTATTTGCAATAAAAAGTAAAGTAAACTATATATCGTTCCATTTTTTTTTGCTACATCTAAATTTTTTATTTTCCATTTTTATTATAAAAAGTTGTGTAATGCAAATGATTCACTATGCTTATTTTGTTCTTTTATAACTTTTATAAGTATTACATCATGTCGTGTTGAAAAATTCCCTTTTAAAATATACTACGAAGAATATGATTCTATATTAAAAAAATAATAATATTGTTTTGGAGATTTAACTTGAATGCGAGCAAAAAATTTAAAAAACTATACACAAAACTATATTTTTATTTCCCTCTAAATAACATCGTCAAATATTAGAATATTTCTTTAGTTTTTATCTTGTTAGAAAGAAGACAGAATGCTCTTTCATTTCATGTAAAGCTTTTATGCTATCGGTACGTCACGACGCATTGAAAAATTTAAGGACGTTTACTCATATACGTAACACACTATAATGAGCTGTATCGCTTGCCTGTGTGACGTAAGAGATTTGAGTGCAGTAGCAAGCGGCTGCCGCGCGCGGCCAGTGCGTTATGTTGCGCTGCGTTGGCTGCGGTGCTCAGATTCTAATGTTAAGCACATCATTCGTTTTCTAATTTTCTGCAGATTTTGTCATGTTTGCATCAACCTATAGCCTTTAAAGAAAACATATCTGATGACTACTTATTAAAAGTACTTAAACAGTTTTTGTCTAAAAGCTCTAAAATAAATATATCTATGCAACTGAGTCGCTTTTTAACCAGCATTGTGCAATTAAAATCTCAGCACAGAGGGAGTAAAATAAGAGTAAATTCAGAAGGTGTAAATAGAAGGATTCACATTAGGAGTGGAAGCACCAGAGTACAAAGATCTGGCAGGCCAATTAATGGAGTTAAAACCTCTGTCAAACGCTTGCGTTCTTTGGCTGAAAATGTTCGTAAAAATCGCCCAAATGCCAAATCCCACGGCGCAGGTCATTAATACTAGTATATATAAATAACAATTAATTACTAGTATATCATTTAATATTAATTTTGACATGACATTTGTGTGTGTAACAATATATCTGTTGCAAAAAATGTACTCACACAATAAATATAAATATGTCTTGATTCTATTTCATATTACCTCTTTATATAGCGCCTCATCTTCCGTAATAGGCGTGTGTCTCCATGGTGATATATTGCTAATATCACACAAGATGGTATTGGATTCATCTCGAACTGGTTTGCTCGGCTGGTCTCCATGCACTTGCTCACACACGTGGCGATTTAAAGGACCCGGATTAATTTCCACTCCCGCAGCAATTAAAAGAATTGCTATAACGATACCATAAGTAAAATACGTTTTACTAGTTTCTTTATCATCTGATAGCACTATATTATTCACTAGCTTTATGCAACGACCAGCGTGGTGACGACCTATGCGTGCACGCCACACGCTTATATCAATCATGTTGGTCTAAACGGTGGTCACTTCACGACTGCAGTCCGTGCACTTACTAAACAATTAGATACTCCAGCCAGGCAGTGCTGGCTAGCTAGCTAGCATCCTTTGTTCAGTACAGCAGAGGGACCATCCTGCGGTTCCCGCGAATTTCTCTTGCTATTGTATTCAGGGTAGTCTGGCGATAAGGGCGCGGCCACTGACTAACAGAACTTTATTTCTATAAAAAGGGGCTCTAAATTCCAGCATTGTAAAAAATTTCTTCTTCTTCTTTCTTCTTTTTTCTTTTTCTTTTCTTTTTTTTTTTTGCTTTTATTTTTGCACTGCACTCTTAAAACTTTTCAAAAAACATATTTTTTAAACGTGCACACGCATTATTTAGATTTATATTATATATATAAATATATAATAGTCAGATGCGAGTCAGATGCAAGAGCGGACATTCGACATAATACTGTAAGCGTCTTTTCCTGTTATTATGCAGGTAAGAAATGAACCAAGCAGCCAATAATTGCTTTTGTATCTGATACGTTTATATTATAATATACACTAATGTGTGTCAAAGTGTTTTTTAATGGAAAATCCTGACTTCACAAATCCGTGAGATAAGGTCTGATAAGATATAAGGGAGTCCGGGTGGGCGAACGCCCCCCATTGCCCGCCATAGACGGAATTTTATTATGGTGCATTAACATATTCTTAAATTTGTTACAACTTTGCGCAGCAAACTGTAAAATAGTGTTGTTTTAAATGGGAAAAAATATTTTGCTGCGCA
This sequence comes from Ecdyonurus torrentis, assembly GCA_949318235.1. Classification (NCBI taxonomy): domain Eukaryota; kingdom Metazoa; phylum Arthropoda; class Insecta; order Ephemeroptera; family Heptageniidae; genus Ecdyonurus; species Ecdyonurus torrentis. The sequence continues at coordinate 90,814 of OX439136.1, forward strand.
AAGTTGTAACAAATTTAACAATATGTGAATGCACCTTTACAGACACGTGTTCAATTATGCCCTATTTTTTAAACCAAACTTTATAATTGTTTAAAAACCATATCAATTTTTAATTACTTTTATTTTGCATTTTCATGGTGCATTTACAAAATATAATTGATTTAGATATCTTTAATAAAAGTGAATTTGACATTTTTTGTTTTTATTATTATTTGTTATTTTGGTTAAAATTTTAAGTGAAGATTCTCTGCAGCAATAATAAGTTGCTAACATAAAAAATTATGAAAGCATTGTTTAATTACTTTGAGCAAGTTTGTTCATAAAATATAGAATGTTGCAACTACTTCTTACATTTTTTTTTTGTTTTTATAAAAGACGATACAAATTGCCAGGCTTTTTAAAACATGCAATTTATATATCATATTATAAGAATATTGATTTAGAACAGAAGCAAGTGGCTACATTTTAATGCTTACTTGACTATATGCAGGAATTTTAAAGACATATTTAAATTTAAAATAAAATTTGCATTCTGAAATGAATTCTTAAAATTCAATATTTTAAAATCGAGAAACGCCCATTTTTAATTTTTAATTAATTCCTCAAAAACTATACGTCTCATGAAAAACTTGTAATAACAAATAATAAATAAAATTATGTTATACATGCCGTGTAGAAATTTCAGAGCGTTTGAACGGTTTTTGACAGTTTGCCAATGTTTTGAAATATTTTTTGATACACAATTTTGAAAGTAAAGTAAAACATTATATATAGGAACATGACTTTTAAAATTTCATATCTTAAAATTTTTCAAAACGTTGGCAAACTGTCAAAAAACCGTTCAAATGCTTTGAAATTTCTACACAGCATGTATAACATAATTCTATTTATTATTTGTTGCTACAAGTTTTTCATGAGACGTATAGTTTTTGAGAAATTAATTAATAATTAAAAGTTGGCGTTTTTCGATTTCAAAATAATTTAATTTTAAAATTCATTTCAGAATGCAAATTTTATTCTGATTTTAAATATGACAATAAAATTTTATAACAATTGCTGTAAAACAAGAAAAACACCCTTTTTAGCCTTTATAATTGAAAAATACATTTTTTAAAATACTACCACCAAAAATTCTTTTTGAAAGAATAGAGTATATACCTTTCTTTAGTATATAACATATGTGTATGTAACAGTATCATAGGTTAATACAACATACTGCAAGCCTGTGGGCTTTAAACTCTCCACTCCCACTGCTACACATACCCCTTACTTTTTTTTTTATAATAAATATAAAACTGATGTTTATAAAAGCTAAAGATAGATGCATATGCAAAAAAAAAAAAAAATGGAAAGGTAGGAAAGCATTTTTTTAACAGAATGGGAAACAATTAAATAACATATTAATAATAAATCATATCGTAATATATTAAAATAAGTGCGTTTTGTATGTATGATTAAAATATAATGCAGTATGTGATATGCCAGCAACATTATTAGTATATTTGTAAGCAGCAAAAGCAACCAAGACTGGTATGTTTTATATATATATATATATATATATATATATATATATATATATATATATATATATATATATATAATTATTTTGGCAATGGCAAGATATAAAACCTCGTTATAACAAAATTCGATGGACCTCGGGAATCGCTTCTATGTTATAGGATGTATGCAGATGACGTCATAAAGAATGCGTCTGGGGGCTATACTAGATAGTGAACAACATTGCTAACCATAGGACAAACTTCGTTTTAAGTAATTTTCTCTTGGAAATCCGTCAATTTTTTGATACTGTTATTTTACTCACATATACTTGAGATATTAATTCAACATTTTTACAACATAAAGCCTGTAAAAAATATTACATATTATAGTGGTTTAAAGCTCTTAAAATTAGTAACTTTCTTATGCAACCCACGTTATTGAGTGGTCCAACATGGCGTCGACGTTAACATTAAGGAATAGACCCTAAAACAAAATGCAATATAATGAATATACTATACAGAAAATTGCCGTAAATATATGTTTATTTATAAATGACATTATATAAATTACGCCTAAAATTAATATTTGATCCAAAGCTTACTGAAATAAATATTTTAAAAACTATCTGAAAGAAATAAGCGCTATAAAAAATTATTACATAAATAATACAGTCCCATAAAAAATTATCTCGCAGCACCTGTAAAGAATGTAAATTTTTAAAATTATCCCATAAAGAAATCAATATGGAATATGGAGATTTAATATTTGCAGATATTTAAGATATGAAACTCCTCAAAACTACTCTTAAAAAATATATATATATTTTTCCCTTCGACAATACGCAATCATATTAATATAAAATATGTATACTTTTAAGTGTTATGGTAACATGAATTTGCGTTAAAATTTCAGAAAAAGTTAGAAATACTATATTAACATGTGGAGTTGCAACACGCAACTTTTTTTTTTAGTTAAATTGACTTTTTGCTAAATTTATTTGTTCACGGAGGCAAGTAAAGACATTGTGATAAAATATTTGACTCGATTGCCTTATTACTCATGATCATAATATATCATATATATGATTAATTCATTTAAAGAGACATCAATTTACCGTATTGTTATATTAAATATATAATTTTATAAAGCATTTCCATGCTGTAATACATAATAACATATTATTTTAGAGTTTGGATTTTTTTCTTTTGCTTGCCATATTGTGGTTACGTGCTACACCAACTTCAATCCGATTGTCTTATCGACAGGTAGGGACTTTATAATTAATGGAAAAGCACACAAGGGCCAGCAACGTCTTAAGAACACAGCCCGGCATTCGCCATGGCAGCCTAGAGAAACCGTGAAAACGTCTATACAGGCTGTCCGGTGCAATCACATCAATCATGCACCTCCCGAATGGTGTGCGTTGTCATGGAATGCATGTTAACATACATCATGCAACGTGTTGTGCTCTCTCTCACACTTCACATACGAAACTCAGCATTGGCTCGAACCTATACTTGGTGAGGAGTACAGAGTTGCGTGTCAGCTGCCTTCACCACTCGACCATCAGCTCGGTACATCAGACTCGGTCTCCTACTTAATTAAGATTTGACAACTTAGCAAAAAACATGAGGCTTTGGTTCCGAAGATACAATTTTCCTTTTCAAAAATAGCTAATTTTAATCCTCTTATGGTTACAGACCTCCCTCCCCCCCCTATCCTTACGTTTGCCACCGGATTTAGCAGTCCTCTAAAGATAGTCACTATAGCTTATTTTAAAATTTCATTTGTAAATTTAATCAACGAAAAAATGAACCTAAAATTTAAAAATGTAAAAAAATAAAAATTATAATAATAATAAATAAAATTCTACTATTATGGTAGATGTATATAGGATTTATGTACTGTACTGTATCTGTCATATAGTATTTTTTGTAAAGTATTGAAAATTAGAACACACACTTTGAAAAGGAAATAAAATTTTATGCAAAATAAATTTTTACATTTTTTTTTATTTATTATTGTTAAATGAATTTGAAAAACGTAAAAATTATGTTCATATATTAAAAAATACTCATGTTGTCATTGTGACACAATATAAGTGCAAGGTAGAATACAGTTTTAAAAATATTATAAATATTGCAAGCGTGGCAAGCTGACATTTTTTAAAGAAAATTTTTCTATATAGAAATCAAAATTTATATACTTGCTGATTGGTTATTTCCTAGTCTGACTGCACACTTAAAAGTCCCTGATTTGTATATGTTAACACGGACAAAAATAAATGCATATTATTTTTATATCTCAATGCAGCAACCTTTTTTCTATTTTAAGTCTTTGAATTAAATAAAAAAAAAATCTTTCTTTCTTTATTAATAAAGGTTTATTAAAAAAAAGTGTAAGGTTTTTCATTTTATTGGACTAGAAAAGTATTGCACAAAAATAAATACGTAATATTTATGCTAGCTCATTTTCTGCACAATTTGTTAAATTACACAACATTATATATTTATGCTGTACTTCATAAATACAATGTTATAATTGCATACTTAATATATTGTTCAGCATAACAATTATGTTGTTCTTATTTTATAGGGACTGGATGTAAAAATGTATTTTCAGCACCGAATTATGTCAAGTTTTTTGTAAAAACAGTTTTCAAAAACAGCAGATCAGTTTACTTAATTTTTAATTATACAAAAACAGTGACATTCATCAGTTTTGATAATTTTTTACTTAAAAATCAAAATTTATCAATAAAGAATAATAATATAAGTTATCTGTAAAGAAAAAACTGTTGAATCATTATTCGATAAACTATACAAGCGACAGCGAATATTAAAACAGCAGTGTTTTTCTTTTTGAACCCTTTTCAGTTGAATGCAGATATGTTTAAATAGATAATTAGAAGTGATCTGAGTAAAAATATCCAAAATAACATATTTTTGATGCAGTTGAAGAAACGAAAGATTTGATTTAACTTTTATTTAATATTTATTAAAAAAAATGATTAAAATATTAAAATAATAAATGGGCAGAAAACTTCAACAAAAAGTACAAAAAAAATCAATCAATCAATCAATTATACAAACCAGACATATTGAAAATTTTTACGATAATGAATATTTACGTTATGACCTTCTGAACTATACTTTTGTGCTTAAGTTACAAACTACAAGATTTTTTTTACGTGTGCGTACAGCTCAATTATAAATTATTAAATATTTATACTTATTACCGTAAGTTGCATACTATTTAACTAGCGGTTAAGTTTGTCATTTGATTGTTGCAACAATGAAATAACAAACTAAACTGCCCGATTAAATGGTATGCAACATACGGCCGGTATACATATAAAGAGGAGAACGAAACGTTAAAATTTTTGCTGAATTTATATCATGACAGCATAAAAGTTTTTAACTGGAAAAGCATAAATAATTAGCTCTACAATGTCATAAAAGTTTCACAAATATATAATGGGCATAGCATAAATTATATACAGATGTGTATGTACAGTAAGGTTCGTTAAAGTCCGCAGAAATATAAAAAGCACAGGTAGCGAGTTATGTTGGTAGCCCGCGCGTAATAGCAGCGGGAGAGGGGGGGAAGGGGGAGGGGAGCACGGCAGCGGAGAAAACATATTATGCATGTTTTTGCATATTTTGATTGTTGTGCAGCCACTTTTGAATGCTTGCATCTCAAAAAGTATTTATTGTAGATTTATTGTATATTTAGAATTGCCTAATCAAATTAAATGTTAAAAAAAATATAACAAAGGTTTGCTAGTGCGTTCTTTACATAAGTTTTGAAGTAAAATTAAAAAAAAAAAAATTATGAAAATATAACGTGCGGAGCTCCCGTCTTTTACGAGGTAATTGCACCCTCGGCGGCCGGCAAAGTTGCCCGCCGTCTAACCCCATTGTATTTATTATTATTATTTTTCTTTTTTTTTTTAATCAGCAAATTTTGTTATTATTTGTGTAACGTTTAATTTAATTAGGCAAATCAAAATATAAAAATTTTATACATCGCGGACAGGCTGCGGACAACTTCGCCGGCCACTGAGAGTGCAGTTACCGCGAAAGAGACGGCGACAGATACGCGCACATGAAATAAAAGCTAAAATGTAAAATAAAATTTTCGCAAATCTGGAACCTCAGTTTTAAAATGCACATTGAAAATCAATCTTCTAAAACGAATACTTTGCGATATTTGACTAGGTCGTGACAGCTCTCCGATGGTAAAAGTATGGCCCTTAAGGGGTGTTTTAAAAAAGCAATCTAGGGCTGCCATGACCTAGCAAAATATCACAAAACATTCATTGTAGACGCTTGAATTATTTTTGGCCAAGAGAAATGTTTCATATCATTTGTTATCTGTATCACAAAGTTTTTTAACATAATTAGTTGATGGATAAAAAAATTCCCCAGGACGAGAAAAAGAAATATTTGTGGTGCAAATGTGACTTTTCCTCCACTTTGGAAATTTTTTATGATGTAACTAAGTGTTACAAAATTTTGTAATGCAGATAACAAACAATATATAACAGTTCTGTGGCCAAAAATAAAATCAAGCTTCTACAATAAATACTTTTTGAGATGCAAGCATTCAAAAGTGGCTGCACAACAATCAAAATATGCAAAAACATGCATAATATGTTTTCTCCGCTGCCGCGCTCCCCTCCCCCTTCCCCCCCTCTTCCGCTGCTATTACGAGCGGGCTACCAACATAACTCGCTACCTGTGCTTTTTATATTTCTGCGGACTTTAACGAACCTTACTGTACATACGTAAATATATCTTTAATCAATTTATATAATCTGTGTTTATGATATACATAATGCATGTTTTCAAAAAAAAATTGTATTGAAAATCTTAGCTATTTTGTTATTTAATATAATCACTATACTATATATCATAAACTATGTTATTATGCATATAAATGTTGCTGCAACGTTATTGATTATCATATACGTAGCATAGTTATTACTTTTTTATATAAAATATATATTTGCCGGTGTTTGCAATAGCGAAGTTAAGCAAAATATTGTTTGTGCTATGATATAAGCTAAAAAAACCTTCTACAAATAAAAATTACTTTTGACAAAATGATTTTTCTAACCCTTTCTGTATTATTATATTTTTTTCTATCTTTACCTACCTCTGTGCATGAATAGGTAGCGGTTTGCACATTCCAATTCGCGTCATTAAAATTCGATTGGCGTTCCATCTGTGACAAATATTCGCACCCTGAGAGAGAGGGCTGTTTGCCTCAGACTAATGTACCGAGCTCAGGCATTATTATTTTTTTTTTGCCATGTTAAAGTGTAATGTTTGAAACATAAAAAAATCTAGTCAAGATGAACTGAGATCGGAGGGATAGGAGCCCGGTTCCGAATCTGAGCTCGGTCCCACGGTGAAAATTAAGTGAATTAGCTCGCTTCGGCCCCCCTGATAGAGCTCTCTATCTCTCTCTCTTTTAATCTCTTTCTCTCTCTCTCTCTCTCTCTCTCTCTCTCTCTCTCTCTCTCTCTCTCTCTCTCTCTCCCAAATTCTCTCGTATGACAGCACAGCTGCATAATATCACAAAAATGTGTGATTTTGAACTTTTCCAAGAGAGTGAAGTTTTCCTACTTGGCCTTATTGCTTCACAGTTTAAGTAAAAATGCCTACTCCAATATAGAGGGTTAAGTGACATTCGTCACGCCTTTTTACTGTACTAGCAAAAGGCGGACGTCGCGGCTATCAACAGCCACCCTTAGCGGGTCTTGACGTTGCCTTCCCACGCCTTGTGTGGCACCCACGCTAACCTTGGTGGGAGGTTAGCGTCCCCAAGCCATCCCTGGGTATAAAAACCCTGGCTTAGGGGATGGGGGATCAGTCTCTTTTGGTTGCTTAACAGAACTAGTGCTTGTGTGCCTCTCTTTTTTTTAGCCCATTTTATATATGTGTTGTAAAATCAGTCATTATAATATATATATAATATATTATTATTTGAAATGTCTTATGTTAATCACAGTACGTGATAAGCATATAATATAATATGCAAAAACTGTATTTGTCATTAGGTAATATTTTTATATAATAATAAAAATAAAGTGTTCCGTGTGACAAAATTTAAGTGTTATAAAAAGTCAGTATATGAGATCTAATTTATAGATCCCATATGGGCATACAAGATGCACTCACATTAAAATCAGTAATATAATACAATATATAATATAATGACTCAGTATTTGGATATTTTAAGAAAAACTTTATTGGATATCATATAACCTGGTAAAATAGGTAATAAGGACAATCAATCGATTCTGTGATGATCAATGTATAATTAGCTTTAGAAAACGCATAATTAAAACTTATACATGGATCCTATATCTCATGTTTAATTTATTTAATTTTTAAGATCTATACCTTATTATTAATATTAAGTAATAAATAATTAAGTCAAAATTAAGAGCAACGAGCTAGCAGGTAAAATAAAACTAAATTGCTCTTTAAACCTATACAGCTTTAATCTGAAGTGATTCACTCGTAAGCCTCGTAGTATTTCATATTTTAAAAAAAATAGTTTAAAAAATTACTTTTGTGTCTTCAGTAATAAGAACCCTCATAAAAATTTGATATATTTTTACTTCGTTCATTAGATTAATTAATAAAAAAAAACACTCGACGACTGTCGCATGTATTGTGGGCCTAAAGTTCAACACTCAAAAATCAAGATTTATTTTATAAAAGTAAAAATATGTGTTGTTTGGAGACAAAATAGGGAACAAACAAACATTATTAAGACTTATTATATTGTTTTATGAATATAGTATGTTACATCTATTATAAATCCTTATATGATATATCAAAATACGATATATCATTTTTATCAATAAATGTAAATCACATTGTAAAACAATATACAGAGAAAAAATATAAAATTTGTATAATTGAAAATATTATTCTTTAATTACATACTTTATTAGTAAATTAGCAAATAAAAGCTGACTTTTTATAAATATTTTTATTAATATTGTAATAATTATTGCATTTACAAGTTATGATATATCAAATTAATATTATATCATAACTATGAAATGATTTGTAGTCTTCAAGTTAATCGTAACAAATAAAATCTAAGATTAGGTTGATATTTTGAGACTTTTGATATTTTTCTAGTAATGTTGTATGATGAAGTTATGATTATCATTACTATGATATATAATTTGTTATTTTGTAGTTATATGTAACAAACGAATAAAAACTTGAAAAATATGTCGACATTGAAAAAAAATGTTTTTATTAAAAGAAAAATTAAGTATTTGTAAAAAAAGTTTGATATTTTATGTTATGACATATCATCATGTTGGACACTCTAAGACTGTTGCATGAATTGTGATCCTAATGTAAAACACTTTAGAATCAAGATTAGGTTTTTTAATGTAAAAATATTATGATGTTTGGATTACAAAGTAAGAAAAAATAGACGTATAAAGACTTATTATATTGTTTTAAAAATATAGTATGTTAAATCTAAGATAAATCATTATATGATATATCATTATATGACATATAGTATATTTTTAATAAATGTAAATCAAATTGGAAAGCAAAATTCAGAGAAAAAAATATAAAATTTGTATCATTTACATCACTATTCTTTTGTTATGAACATTATTAGTAAAACAGCAATAAACAGCTGACATTTTATAAATATTTTGTATGTATATAGTAAATAAAATAAAAAGAATTTTTGCCTTGTATAAAAAGTATAATATATTATAAAATAAGTATCATAATGTTAAACACTCGTTAGTGTTGCATGAGTTGTAGGCAAAAAATTATACATTTGATAATCAAAGATTGTACTAATATTGAAAAAATATTTCATGTTAAGGGCAAAAAAATTAAAACAAGTTGACAGATTACTACTTATTATATTATTTTTCTTATATGGTATTTAAACTTTATGATAAATCATAACATGATATACCATATTCATGTAAATAAATGTAAACAACATGTAATTAACCTATTTAGGTTTTGGTAAGTTATGCAACCGGTTACTGAAAAGCGTTACACAGCTTTATCTTATCCATTAAATAACAAATTATTAATACTAGGTTTTAAATTTAATTCGATTAAAAAATCAACTAATTATTGTATATGATTTTTTTAATTTTATATTTTTTATTAATATGTAATTGACTTTTTTTATTTCATTAATTCATTATTCATTATTACTTAATTTTTTATTTAATTTACTTTAAAAATTTTCAATATTTTTTGTGATGATATTTTATATTAAGATATTTTTTTTAATTTTTTTCGCCATATTGTGTTATCGTGCTACATCTGCCCCATTTCTGTCATGACATTGTCTTATCGACAGGCAAGGACATCCATTCTAATAGAAAAGCACAAACAGGCCAGCCACGGCCTAAGTACACAGCCTGGCATTCGCCACGACAGCCTAAAGAAACCGTGGAAACATCTAGGCAAACTGGTCGGTGCAATCGCATCGATAATGCACCTCTTGAATGCTGTTCGTCATCATGGAATGCATGTAAACATGCATCGTGCAAATTGTTGTGCTCTCACACTTCACGTACCCCCCCCCCCCCCCAGCAGTGACTTGGACCTATACTCGGTAAGGAGTACAGAGTTGCGAGTCAGCTGCCTTCACCACTCGGCCATATCAGCTCGGTTTTCATCATGTTAGACAATCGACGACTGTCGCATGCGTTGTTAGCCTATTGTGAAACCGTTAAAAATTAAGATTAATTTTAATCTTAAATTATATAATGTTTCGAATAAAATATCAGAACAAGTAGACATATCATTATATGATATATCATTATACGATATACCATATTTTGCCAATAATTGTAACACACATTGTAAAACAATATAATAAGAAAATATATAAAATTTGTATAATTTAAAATTTTATTCTTTAATTATGTACTTTATTAGTAAAATAGGAAACAAAAGCTTTTTATAAATAGTTTTATTAATAATGTAATATTGCATTTACAAGTTATGATATATCAAAGTATGATATATCATAACTATGATATGATTTGTAATCTTCAAGTTAAACGTGACAAACAATTAAAATATAAGATAAGGTTGACATTTTATAAACATTGAGTTTTTATTCACGTGACCAGGGACTCTGGTGACTAAAGTTGTTAAAGGAAATGACCAAAAATAGTAAACAGATTAATTTATTACATTATTAAACCGATGTCTGTTACTAAGAACTATAATGTGTTATACATTGTTGTAACCGGCTTGACCTCAGAAGCTATAATCAACAGTAAAATAGTTGGGGTATATTGTTCCTGAATTATGCCAAGGTGCCGTGTAAATATACGCTTCGAGCCCGTGCGGTACTCGCAATACGTAAAACATATCGACGTTATATACACGTCAAATAGCTGTTACAGCAAATTATTGTAATTTTATGCGAGTTATAGCAAAAATGCAATATTTTCACACAATATTTTAATGCAATATATTAAAGAACCTAACCTATAAATAAGTATAAATATAAAAACAATGTAGACGATATTACTGTTACTTTTTTAAATAATTGCTGCTGAAGCTGGTAACATTTAGATATTTAAATTTTTAAAATTCCCGCCAAAGTCAACGAAAAATAAAAAAATAAAAAGAAAGTAGAAACGTATAGCACATAAAAGTCATTATAGTCCTTTAGAGTTTTTTGAAATTGGAATGATCCCAAATTAATTAAACCATAATAAAAAAGCAAAAAGTAATATATTTCAGCATGTTTAAATAAGTTTTAATCTTTAAAAAAAAAACTCGGAAACCTACTTAACATGGTAGACGACAATCTTTTGGATAACGATAAGAAAAATAAAAAAATTTAAAAATATGCTTTTTAAGATAATCGAATTTCAAAATTCTAGAAAGTCTTTTTTTTAAATTTCAAAATTCCCGCAAAAATTCATTTTTTATTACAAAAGATAATTGACTTTGTATGAATGTTACAGTCTATGTCAACTATGTGGATATAAATTTTTTTAAAAAATTCGCAGTGGTTTGGCTTTCACAGCTTTCACAATAAGTGAAAAAATTGCAAAAATGGGCAGTATTGACGAATATTTTGACCACAATCGATTATTTAAAAATCGATTTTTTTTCATGGTCTAACTAACTAGATACATAACTATTGACAAAAAATGTAAAACCTTCCAAAAAGCAGATTCTAAGATACTAAGGAAACCCTATAACGATTGAATTTCGCGCTCTTTTAATTCGAATTTGGGTCCCAGAACCCTGAAATTTGGAATATATCATGTCTAGGTTATCTTGAACAATATATATCATTTTCAGTTAAATCTATTTTTTGAGATATACTACTGTGGCAATAAAATGGATGGCATAGGAAAATAACTCATTTTGCCAGTTTAAAACCACTATGCAATATTTTTGAAAGCAGTATTGTAGAATGCTTTTTGTATCTTAATCTCCGGGTTAAAAAAATAATTTCTAAATATTGTAAGAAATAATAATTATAATATAATAACATTAACAATATTATTTATTAATGACATAATTCGAATATTTTACAACTTTCTCTCTCTCTCTCTCTCTCTCTCTCTCTCTCTCTCTCTCTCTCTCTCTCTCTCTCTCTCTCTCTCTCTCTCTCTCTCTCTCTCTCACTATATAGTTAAAAATAAAGATACACGCAGATACTTTAATCAGTTGTATTTTTTTATACTTTTTTCTGGCATTTCCTATCGTTTACTCATTAGCCGTTTATTGTATTATTATTTAAAGAAAATAGTAGTTATTTACCTATTTAGTAGACAATTCTCGTTTAATCCATTATGACAACCACTTATTCTTACACTTTACAAAGCTAAACTGAAGTGTTGCTGCGTGCTAATGAATAGCGCTCATTGTTTTAGCAGCGGCGTGAAGATAAGATAATTTCATCATCGCTTGCCCGTTCCGCTTTTTTATATCCTCGTATTTCCGCATGCCTTAATAGTACTCTATTGATTAATATATATTTGGGTTTGTTACATTTAGTGTTAGTTTTTATTATTATAATAAAATAAAGTTTAAAATTTGTAATATTATACTTCTTTTATAAATAATATGTATTAAGTTTAATGTAATAATTTTTTTATAATAGCTTTAAAAAATGACTCAATTATTATATTAAAATATATTATGATATTAAATACAATATTAAAATTTTTATATAAATGGGTCACCATTAACACAAGAAATTAAAAATATATGGTTATAAATTACAATAATAATCCTGTAAAAAGTAAAGATAAAATGTAGCATAAAATCAAAACAACGTAAATCATTTAATAAAACATAAAAAAACTTTAAAATTAAGCTGCATAAATCACTTTCAAAATGTAAGTTTTTGTAAAGATATATATTATTAAAATTAAAGATAACCAAAAATTGGTTATTTTAAATGGTTGTAATGTATCCATTTTATTTGTGTCACACAAGGGACACCATCAACAAAAGCTTATATATATAACGGATCACGTATCACAGGATAACCATATAAACAAAAATAAATTATTTTACTTACTATTGCGTCAAAAGAATATATTATACACATTTGCGCTAAGTTAAAATGGTTTATTTTTTTTTTTGGACCAAATTAGAAAACTCTGAATATAACCTATTTATTTTTTAATAAATTATGCGATTGGACACTCAAAAGTGTTACACAGCTTTAACTTAATAATATGGTAACAAATTATTAATACTTTATTTTCAACTTATTTTGCTTAAATAAAAATAAACTTATTTATTACCTACATTTAAAAAGTGAAATCCTTAGAGTTGGTAAAAATGGCAGCTATGCGCAGGACGTCATAACTAGTATTGCAAATGGCGACAACGTAAACAAACGTGACGAGTGTTGTGTTTAGATTTTAATTTAGATAGCAAGAAATAAAACGTAAGTAAAGGTTAATTATTCTTGTCAGTTGCATGAATTTTTGAGGCATCTTTTGCAATTATAAGATTGTTGCGGGCTGCTAAAATTGCATATGTTTCTATTGTAATTAACCAAGCTGTGATCAATCAGCTGACTTATTGCTATAGGTATAAATAAAAAAATAAAAATACTTTGTTCATAAAAAAAATTGATATCTAATGTTCTATAAAACTTATCAATAACATAACGTTCTTATTTTTATTATCTTTTATATTTAAGGATAGGGTATAATTATAATATTTTGTCGAAATATGAAATCAAATAGAAGGGTATGAATGTTTCAATAACTTTATATTGATTCTTTAAATGTAAATATAAAACTCCTTAGGGTTTGTTCCGTAAAACTCACGAGAAACTAGGTATCGAGAAAGAAGGCCTAAGTCACTTGTTTATCATAGAAAACTTGTGAGTTATGCACCCTTTTTAGTTACCGAGTTTCTCGTGAAGCCATACGGAACAGAGCCCCTGGACTCCACCACGTCAAAAAACACAGTAGTACATTTAAAAAAATAGATTTAGTTGTAATAGATTTGTCAATTCTTTTTATTTAAAGGTTGTTTTTCAACCCCTGTAGGACCTATGAAAGGTCTTAATTTAATTTATTTGACATAATAGTTCTAAGCGTAGTCATTTTTTATAATTCGACACAATCTTTATCATAATGTCCTAAAGTGAAATTTTTCATAAAAAAGTTATAACAAATGGGGTGCTAAGGGGGTGGTTTGTACCTAACTTTTACGCAAATGTTTAGTATCGATGCTTTGATTACTACTCTTGAGCTTCCAGCCGTTTTAGAGTTGTACTTGGTGCTAAATGACTCTAAACATTTACATTAACACCTTATTTTACCGTATAATTACCCTGTCATATTATTTAACATGTTACATAATAATGTATTTATTTATTTTATTTATTCATTTGATATTTACAACATCAACTTGTGTATATTCTGGACAACGGAATTTTCCCCAAAGACGTGACCTTGATCTCACATGGTAACAAACTGTATTCATAAATTTATCTTCTAATATCATGATTAACCACCCAAATTTATTAATAAAATCATTATATTAGTTCAATATTATTTAATTTTAACCAACTTCTGTATAAAATATAGCTATGACATTAAAATAATACATTGTCATGATATTTTCTTTTTCTTTTGCTGTCTTCTAGAAACTTCCATCTTTTATAAAATTTGACATGACCCTAATTTCAATCTACATTTTACCACCAAACTAACCTATACTGCCCTAAAACTGTATCAACTTAATTTTTTAATATTTAAATTAACTTAATATTGTATAAAAATTAATGTCACGATAATACTTCATACAGAAATTCCTTTCACAAAATATTACATCCCTCCGTCCAAGAAAACCACGCCATACTACCTCCTTTTGAATATTTATGTTTTTTTTAATAAAATAAAAATCTATTGCCTTAATTTTATTATTCAATATTTTTTCCAACAATTAAAAGATCCAGTCAGCACCTTTTTCTTTTCAATTAATAAGTTTTTTATCACAATAAACTAAACAAAAACTTTATAATTTATTAGACCGATCTACATAACATCTTTACTTTAGTTGATTGTGTTTTGTTCTGGTTTACTTTTGAATTGCAACACGCTCTTTCAGCGCTGTAATCACTGGCGCGAATGTTACCTCATTAAAAAATTGTACTTGTTATAAAGTGTCTAGAATCCCTGGAGGACCTAGGAAGTTTCTTGGGTCAGATTAGTTAGCATAAACGTTCTTTGCATAATCGATTACCTAGTAATTGTTACCGTCTTAATTGTAATGCAGTAACGTGACATTTCTAAAAAAACTGGCTATTTCACCTGTGGAGGACCTAGGAAGGGTCTTGTGTCAAATTATTTAGCATAAATGTTCTATGCGTGGTCGAGTACCTAGAAAATGACATCGCCTCTATTGTTTTGTCATGAAGTAACATTTTTTAGAAAACAAGAGGGTCTTCAAACCTGGGAATATTTAGGAAAGTTTGTGAGACAGTTTAGTTGGTATAAGCATTCTAAGCATAGTCGATTTCTTAGGACATGTCTCTTTTATTGTTAAAACGGTTACTTTTTAATATGAAAAATTATTACACAAAACCATTGACAAAGTAAACATTTAATTAAAAAAAATACAATTAAAAATGTACGAAAGTAAATTACTTGGGAAATGAATAATAGCAAGAAATTGATAAAAACATATTTAATGATTAGATTCAATATTTTTTCTAATGTACTGTATACGCACACGATTTTTTTTTTTTGCTAAAAATATTCTAAAACTTAAAATTCCATATTTATAAGCCTTGTACAGTTTATTTACTCTATATTGAAAATTATTATTTTTTACGTTAATGAAGCTTAACGGTGCTGCAAACGCTGTGCCGCGCTCGTGTATTTCACTTTATTTTAATCGCTGTATAAAATCAGGAAATCGTAGTTTCTAAATGTGCTTAAAATATTTAGAAAGCTGAAATTCTGGAAATAATATTCCACATCTGTTTTTTTAATTTGGTCTAAACTAGCAAAGAGTAGACTGCGCTCAATATAGGCAATTTTCAAAAAGGCAAAGTGAAAAAATCGTAGAAAAAAAACTTTTTAGTTTTCATTTTTGATACAAACGTTTTTATAACGCTACTATAGTCCATGAAAAAAAAATTAATGCGCCCATGTGGATTTCAAGTTAAAGCTAAAATGGATCGATTAAAGTATACACCCTTAATATTGAAAATCCTAACTCACCTCATGTCTGACAACAAATAAAAATTGCAAGCCCGTCACAAAAAAATTCATAGGACCTGGGCTTAAACCCGTCTCGGGTTTCAGCCAGACCCGGTACTTGTTTCGGGTCCAGCTCAATTATGGTATATCATAACTTTATCATAAAATCATTACTTAAATAATATAAATATTTATGTTAATATTTTATTTATATTAAAATTTATATTATTATATATATTAATATAATAATATTAAATATAATCACATTTTTTTTATAAGTTTACTGAAAAAGACCATAATAAAAAAAGTTAGTATATTTTATCTTTTAATCTTTTTTTTTAAGTCTCAAAATATAAGTTTAATGCATAAAAATTATTTCATATATTATATTAAAATATATTATAACAGATAAATCAAACAATGATTTATCATAACTTTATCATAGAATTATTAATACAATAATATAAATATTTATTATAAACACCTTTTTTTACTATTATACTAAAAAAGTATATTATAAATAAATAGTAGGTTTATTTTATATTTTTAATTGTTTTATGTTTCACAATGTAACTTAAATTCATATAAATAAATTGATATTTCATATTAAAATATATCATATTAGACATATTATATTTTGACATATCATAATTTTTTCATACAAATATAACTGTACTAATATAAATATTTATAAAATAACATATTTTTTTACAATTTTTTTTAAAAAAGTACTTTAAAAATAACTAATAAGTATATTTTATATCTATTTCTTTATTTATACCTCACTATATTTTTTGACATGTGATAAATTCTTAAATTATTTTTTTAATATGACATATAAACTTATAGTTAAATCATAATATGATATATCATTACTATGATATATCATATTGATGTTTAGAAATGCTAAGAAAATATAAAAAAATTTATAACTAGAAAAAATTTAATTTTTTTTTTTTTTATTATGTACTATATTAGTAAATAGTAAAAATAATGACAAATATATCATATTCTTATCAATAATGTAATATTGCATTTACAAGTTATGATTATCATAACAATGTTATGATTTGTGATCTTTAAGTGAGGTGTCTTAAACATTTAAAGTTAATATTGTAGTAATATTTATATTTTAAAGAAAAATAGGAAATTTTACCTTTTATGAAAAGTATAATCTATTATAAAATAAATATTATAATGTTAAACACTTGATAACTGTCGCATATGTTTTGAGCCAATAGTTAACTATTTCACAATCAAAATTTATACTAACATCGAACAACATATTTGATGAAGATAGGATGAAAAAGGCATTTGGAGAGCCAACAGATGCCACAAATGTAAGTTTTATTCTAAATTTTTTGATAAGTAACATATTTTAATTTTCATTTAAAATTGAGGAGTTAACTAAAAGGCTTGGAATTTATTAATTTTTGTTTTAATACAAATTTAGGCCCCGTAATTTTACCATGTTAAACTTTATATCGCTAAATAAATGCAATTTCAATTTAAATTATAAAATGGAATAATAAAATTTAAATAACTAATTTGTTTCTAAAGCTAACGATAATCTAAAAGTGTTATATAAATAATCTTTGTTGTCCTTTTTTAAAAAATTGCTATATTTTTTCATAACTTCTAACTAAGCTTATTTAACACAGTTGATTACGCTTAAGTTTTGGCAAAACAACATCTAATTTTTTAAAAAAATCTTGAATATTATGTTTAGTCTTAAATCTAGCAATTTTAGGTAGAAAATATTTGAATGTATGTATACAAGGTATAATTATTAACTATTTTTATAAATTTTAATGTTATTTGTAACAAAAGCAATAATTTTTTTACATACAGACTAATTTTTAGGTAATAATTGCATTCAAATTGTGAAAATAGAGATCAATATTGCTTATGAGTATCATACTTTTGTTTTAGTCGTTTTTTTCATAGGGTTTTGGTAAATAAATTAAATTCGAAGTATTTATTTAAAGCTATTTATTCTAATTTAACAATATTTTAATTTTTTTTTAAATGATGTGTTGTATAAACAATACATTTTTTCTTTGTCTACACAAAAAACCATCATGAAGCTTAAAGCAACACAAATATAAATAAACAAACGTTTTTAAAATAATCACTTATAAAGAATATTGAATTAGGTTATTGCAACATACCTCATATTGAAGTGATATTATTCATAACTAATAAATATTAAATTTATTTTGTTTCTGAATATTTTTAGTAATTAAATTTTAATACTGTTCATTACAGTTTAGCGCAGGAGTGTAAGTCACCATGTGCCACTCGTTTGCTCGAAGCGTTACTGAAGCATTCCACATTCTCTCAGGTTCCTACGCGTCTACACCGCTCGCACGCACTTGCGCAGAGGTCCTCCGGACTTGCTGGCACCCATGGAAGGCATAATCCACGTCGAGGTAGACAGCATGCCTCCGCACACGCTGACGCTGGCTGTGGGCTTGGAAGTGGCCTACGTGGGGAACGCCGATCCGTTCCGAGGGCTATACACGGGAGCGTGGCTCATCGTGATCGACATGTTGCAAGGAGTGGTGGAGTGCAGGCACATTAACGTCAACGTACCTGCCAGCACTAGGTTTTACATATTACCCCTCACCTTCCATTCCAGCGCAAACCAACACTGTCTCTTCCCCGTCATGCGGACACAGGTGAGCAACACACAGTAACGAACGTCGTCGCAACTCTTGACGTACGTCATGTTTTCAGATACCGCTCAGGGTCGCCCTCGCCACAACCATCCACAAGGTTCAAGGGCAAACCCTCAACAGGATAGGCCTGTACCGGAATCAGCCAAGCTTTACGCACGGCATGTTGTACGTAGCTATGTCGCGCGTCAGAAATCCAAACCAACTGTTCGTCACGGTGCCAGACATGCAGGTGCCAACGACCAGGAACATCGAGCTGAGGGAAGTGTTGAAGGTTAGTCGACGTAGTGCCATCGGGGAAAAACCTCACCAACTCTCTCGGTTTGCAGGATCCTCTGCCCCTACCAGAACACATTCCCATCTGAAAACAACAACCGGACCTCTTCGGCAACGACGGACGGATCAGCAAGGACACGCACACGGGCATTGTTTCTCTTATTCTGTTTAATTTAACACATTCATATTGTCAAGGTGTGGTGCATGCCGTGTAGTCTAAACATTCCGGGTTGGTAATGTTTTGTAATCAAGTTAATTATATTTTAATACTCGCGTTTTGAAATAATAATAAATAATCATTATTGCTTACTTTTGCAATAATTGCAATAATGACTAGTAGTTTATTGTGTCACGTTTGTTTTAACATTAAATATAAACACGACGAGTATAAAAAGGGTTCAGTTTTACCCTCGATTCTCATTCAGGTTTTTATTATTCTTGAGTTACCGAGTACGCTAGAGAGGTGGTGAGCTACACTCGAGATGTAGTCTCACACACCGCGACGTCAAGGCACGCTGGCACACACACACCGCGACAATTCCGTCTTATAAGTAAGTTGACCGCACACACCATTGTAACTTTAAATAGTAATTGTAATGTTAAAATAATAAATAAATTAAATAGTCATTGTTTGTGATTCTTCAAACTAATAATAAGCATAATTCCTACTAACAAGGCTTCCCAGTAATTTAGTATCAAGCGAGTCAAATAGAGTAAATAATATTAAGTATTTTATATTAGCAACGTCTAAACCCCCAATAAGCGCATATAAGCACGCTAGATAAGTAACTTATTTAATCAAACATACGCGTCTACACCAAGTCACAAATAAATTGATTACATCAATTTTCGATGTTTGACATGGTGGAGGCGCCGGAGTTTATGGCATTTGTTTTTATTGTGAGTTACATTTTTTCTTTTATAACAAATGCCGTCCTTGTTCGTAAAGTAGTGACTTGTTGAAATCACGAAAAATAGAATATGCTTAAATTTTGAATAACAATTACTTTTTTTTAAAAATGGTGTTGGTCACTTTGACGTGTGTGTGTGTGTCCAGTTGTGTTCTTTAATTTTCGTAAGTGTCAACGATATTGAAGATTCCTTTCCGCATTACCAATTTTCCTCTCCTATCAAAACTGTGTGTTAGTGGTTTCATTTCTTGTCCAAAACTACTCTCACTGAATTCTGCTGCACTGCAAGACAAGACGTCATACAGAAGACAGCGTTTGAACGGCACAGAAGGCAACGTTATAGAACAACACTAAGGATATCGTTTGAGTAGCACAGAAAATTTTAAGGCGAGTAATCGAGATACTATGATTTTTATAAAGCAGTGTAATAATATATTTTTTTTTAGTTAAGAATTTAATGAAAGAGAAATATAAATTCTTTAATTTTGTTGTATAAGCTTAATTTGTAATGCGATTGCTTTATTGTATAATTTCTTGCACAACGCTCGCAGTTTTTTTTTTTTCAATAGTAGAACAAGTTAAAGTTCAATGTATTATACTTCCGTATATTTTTGATTACGCTGCATAAAATAATTATTTACTTATGTATATGTGAATATTTCAATTTGCTATAATGTTCTTTTTATTTAAGAGTAAATAAGTAATTTTTGTGTTTGTAATTAGGATAAAGTAATGAGAAAATAAAAGAGGCGATTTTATGATAATAATATAGATCTATGTTTTTACTGTATAATGTAGTTAAGTTTAGCGAATAATAATAATGTTTTGTTTTTGTTATGCTATTGAATTTAAAATAGTAACAATAATTATGTTGGTGCTAGATAATATTGCACTTGTAATTGTCAGTACTTTTGTACATTAATTAAATAGTAATTTTATTTTGCAATGTACGATAAACGATAATACTATACTTTAAGCGTACAAATATGCTGAAAGTTCAAATATATACACTCATACAGATGTCCATATTTCAGAGAAAAATATGTATGGAACTTGGCCAGAAAGCGATAAATATGGGACTGCCTACCCGTGATGTGACCAGTTATGTGGGTCCTAATCCACGGTCGCCTGAAGCCAAACAAAAGTGCTGAGGAGTGTTATTGTCCTGATATTCAAGCTTCCCAAACGACAATTGAAGGATATTTAAGTGGTAATCTATATCGTAGAAGCTTGATATGCAATTTTTGCATCAACATAGTACACATACACAGAGACTTAGTATTTTCCTGTGATGAATGCAAAGTAGACAATTGTTCGGTGAGAACCTGAGTACTTTAGTAGTGATTATCTTATATAAATATATTATATTTAGTAGCGCGTTTTAGATTATATTTTCAAGTTTGCCAGATTTGACATGGTAAAGTAGTACACTCCTCCAAGAAAAATCTGTCCGCTCGATTTTGTGACGCCGTGAAATATAGGCAAACTGCCGAACATGTGATGAGATTTGACAACAATGCATGGTATTGTTATATTATCTGAAGCCTCAGGCAATATGATAACGAAAAATATTTTTAAAGGAGCCAAGTAATAAGCAAGTAGCTTCTAAAACGAAAAACTATTACTGTCTGGTCTTAATATTTATATAATATATTTCAAAGGTATACTTTTTATTGTAAGATTTTTGAATCATAAATTAGAACTTATAAAATGTAAATGACAAGATAATATACATTTTAATTAGTATATAATTAAATTAATTAATTACATATTTTTAATTAAAATGCAATTAGAAATGAGTTAAAAATGAATGTAAGTGCATTATTATATATAAGTATTATATTATATATATTATATTAGTATTATATATTATATATATATATTTAGTGCTATAGGGGAAAAAAAGGATTTATTAAGCAGTATATAATATATCAGATTATCATAAGTATTCAAATAATATTGGAAAACTTATTATAATAGTTAACTAAAAAGTAACTCATATTTTGCAATTAGTGAGCATACACTACTTTTCCTTTTTTAAAGATCTGCAGGTAAAAAAAAATGCATTGATCGAATGGTTAGTGAGCTGAGAGTAACTCCGCTTCACTCCCCGATTTTTTTGAAAATTATTTCAATGTCGTTAACGTGAACCACGTTTTTATACGGCTCTCAGAACGACAAAAATTTAATTCTTTCGTCAAAAAAGGTTTATGGCTTTTGCGGACCCGCTACCTCCTGTTTTGGCGTTATAAAAATCACGTTAATTGAAAGGCATTTTGTGGTCAACTTTTTTATTTTTTCTCAATATTTGCGATGTTTTACTATTTTTTTTTGCATCATCTGATATCCACTGTATTGTATACTGGGACTAAAGAGATACTATTTTGTTTTAATATATTATACAAATAAAAAATTGATCTGGAAAAATAAACTAGAAATAATTGGATTAAAAACACATTTTAAAAATATGTATATATTACATTTATATTTATTTCTGACGTCTCGGAAGAGAGAGAGAGAGAGAGAGAGAGTCGAGTTTAGGAAAGAAATTTTAAATATTTTGTTTAACTTTAATTAACTTCTGTTACATTATACTATTACTGATATATTGTTATTATTATTAGGATATTTTGAATTCTATTGAACGAAATGTTCTTTGATTATAACTTTTATTCCTGGCAAAAATGGTCATACTTGAAAACAAAATTTTATAATCCTAACGTTGTCTAGAGTAATTAATCCAGGTAACTTATTTTGCATTAATAATGAACTTAAAAAAAACGCTCTGTTTTCCTGAAATATTTCTCTCTCTCTCTCTCTCTCTCTCTCTCTCTCTCTCTCTCTCTCTCTCTCTCTCTCACACACACACAAAAACACACACACACACACACAAACACACACACACACACACACACACACACACACACACACACACACACACACACACACACACACACACACACACACACACACACACACACACACTTAAGGTGTAAGAGAGAATACAAAATATAAATGTTCCAAAAATCTGCTGCACTACGCAAAAATGTGACTTTAATTTTGACTAATAATATTTCTAATTTTTTTTGAACTAACAACATTTTTTTTAACTTATTGATGTATTAAAAATAACTTGCGAATAAATTTATAGTATGTTTAGAAATTTCTTGGTATGTTGTCCAATAAAGTATTAGAATACTTATGATAATCTTAGGGTAATTAAATGTGAAGTTCTTTAAAATACTGTTTTGTCAGATTTCAATATAAGAAAAAAATAGTAACTTTAAAAGCTATACTTTATATATAAAACTTGTAGATTGTATTATTTCTATCATTTTCACATGGCAAGAAAAAGAGAAAGAGAGAAGACAAAAACTTCACAAGAAAAATGCAACGAAAATATGCAAGTTTTATCTCACATAACTCAATGCATAGAGATATTGGCTTAACATGTATACTGCTACTTCATCAAACGTTAAGAATTTGGCTTGTAAATATTTTTACAATTTTTTTTATATATGCATGCAAAGCAGTATGCAAAAATATTTTATTCAGTTGAGTTCAAGATGGCTCAACAGATAGGTGCATTAAATCCTCATGCTTCAATGAAAGTGAAACATCGTGCCATGGGACAAATTGGCTTTTTACCTAAGTGGCAGATAGCAGAAGAAGCCGGAGTATCAGTTAAGACATTACGAAGGTGGGAATTAAAATATAATTTAACACTTGACGTGGAAAGAGTGAGAGATCCAGGAAGTGGCCGTCCTCGAATTTCAACTCCAGGTGAAAATGAGGCACTAGTGGCTTGCGTTCGTAATGATCCTTGGATCAGTATCCCACATGCAGTAGAACAGACCAATTTCCCAGGTAAATATTATTAATAAATACTTTTTTAATATTTATTATAACACAGGAATTTTATATATATATATATATATATATATATATATATATATATATATATATATATATATATATATATATATATATATATATATATATATATATATATATTAATCAATTATTTGTAAAAGAATTTTTAAGTAATATGGAATTATAAATTACATATGTTATTCAGGGTGTGTGGAGACAGCTAGAAAAAGACTAATAGACGCAGGTTTACATAACTACATTGCTGCACAAACTGAGTAACTAAATGTAAGACAAATGGAACAACGAGTTGCGTGGTGCCAACAACATCAAGGTATACCAGAGCACGTTTGGCGAAACGTCTGTGCTACAGACGAGAAAGTAGTTTGTAGCACAACTGATGCACAGCGTTGAGTTTTCCGTCCACGCAATTCTCGATACATACCCGAATACGTTGTTCAAAATAAGACGAGCGGCCGCTTTTCCGCCGCATTTTGGTGCTGGGTTTCGGGGGAAGGCACTGGAGGAATACACTACGTTCCAAGGAGGATGGATTCTGTTCTCTATTGTGACATTCTACAACACAGATTTCTCCCTGAAGTGAGAGATAGATTTCCGGATGGTGTAATCGATTTTATACAGGTCAGTTGTGATTTGTTTTTTAAGTGTATGTATGCATGTGTTTATATATATATATTATAGCTACTAAATTTTGATCATTTTCTTGTTGTTGCAGGATAATAATCCATGCCACACTAGTTTGTATACCAGAAATTGGTTTGACCAACACCAACATGTTATAAATGTATGGCCGTGGCCCCCAAATAGCCCGGATTTAAATTATATTGAAAACATCTTCGGCCTTATTGAAAGGCGCCGTGTGCTGTTAAATCTGCCTATTCCCCAGACCCCTGAAATCTTAATTGCCCAGTTTATTGAACTTTGGGAGAGAGTCAAACCCGACTATGTTGCAGTTGAGCGTTAAAATAATATTATGTGTTTTGTTTTTCTGTGATATGACAAATTAGTCATCTTGTTACAATTTTGGTTATGTTTTGAAGTCAATAAAAAATAATGATGCTCTCAAATCTGTATTTTTTTAATGAATATGTATAATACATTTCTTTAAGTTATATATGTGCTTTTGAAATTTATATAGCAAAATTGTTAAACATGTTTTGAGAAAAATATTGATATAAAGCCAGCTTCTTAACGTTTCGTAATGTAAAACATGATCGTAAAATCTCACTTATTGCATAGAGATTACTCGCATTGAACATTCCACTGTTCCATCTCTCTTAAAGAGTATGTCATACTTACAAACACAGTCCAGAATAAATATGAAATTTTAATTTGATAGCATAAATTTTAATGCTACATTTTCATATCAGTAATTTATATAATAGAAATTAAAAACAAAGAAAGATATTTTAAAAAAAAATACAATCATAATGAAATAATATTAAAACAGTTTAAAATATATATAACTAATTTTTTAAGTTGCATTAAAGTAAATAAAGGCAAGCAGTAATAAAATTATAAATA
Organism: Ecdyonurus torrentis; assembly: GCA_949318235.1. Classification (NCBI taxonomy): domain Eukaryota; kingdom Metazoa; phylum Arthropoda; class Insecta; order Ephemeroptera; family Heptageniidae; genus Ecdyonurus; species Ecdyonurus torrentis. The sequence continues at coordinate 116,328 of OX439136.1, forward strand.
TTTAATGTAATAAATTATATAATATAATATTATTATATAAAATTGTATATATAATATAAATATTATTATCATAAATTTATAGTGTCGATAAATAAAATAACTTATAGTAAAAAATATAATAATTTTTTACATTTTCAAATTAGGTATACTACAATACATTGATTTTTAACTTCAATGGTGAAAGCAAATAATAAATTACTTGTATAACTTTTATATGACATTTTATAAAAAAAAAACAAGTAGAGAAAGAAAGGAGAGAGAGAGAGAGAGAGAGAAGGTAAACATGTTTAAATTTTTTAAGAAAACTATATAATACAAAAATCAACAAGATAGACTTTTTTAGTTTGCATGTTTTATTTTTATACATTTGTAATGTAACATAAGTAACCTCGGTCAATCATGATTCTCTTATCCCTGATACAACATAAAACGTATCTTCTGTCTCTCTTTCTGTCTCTGTTTCTCTTCCAAACTTAATTTTAAAAATAATGTGTCAAGTTAATTTCTTATATATTATACACTCTAAAAATTTGTGCGTTACTTAAGTTACGAATCCTAACATATTTAAGATATACACTTTTTAGTTATTATAAGTAGCTAAAATAATGCATTTTAGCATATTATTAAAAATAGCTAATTTAACTTGAAATAGCTTTAAAAAAACTTTAAAAAACTTGAAAGAACTTAAATTAGCTATTTTTAACAACTCACTAAAATGCATTATTTTAGCTACTCATAATAACTCAAAAGTGTATATCATAAATAAGTTAGGATTCTTAACTATAGAAATGCACCATTTTTTAGAGTGTATATTATTTTTTATGTTACTTTTTCCTTTTTTCTTAGTTTGGTATAAAAAAAATGGTTTAGAAAAAACTAATTGGCACTATAACTTTAAAATTAGAACAGAAGTAACCGGTTATAAAAATAATCACACAACACACACACACACACATATATATATATATATATATATATATATATATATATATATATACATATATATATATATATATATATATATATATATATATATATATATATATATATAATAATTATAATATAATAATAACATATCCTATATAATATATACTGTATGTAGAAAACTATAATTGTATGCATTTCACTAAAGTATTATAAACAATTATAATTCACTACATATAATTTTTTATTCTTGTCAGAATATGATATAGTAAGTAAAGAATCTATTTGGCGCTTTGATATTTGATATTTGATATTTGGCTTTCAGAATAATTTTTCGTATCGCCTTGCCTTAGGCTAAAGATAATGTAACAAAGCAATGCAGCGTTGCCCGTTCTAATAACATGTTCGGCAGTTTGCCTATATTGCACGGAGTCTACTCAGCAAGCGGACAGATTTTTCTTGGAGGAGTGTACGTGTTTTCAGTATGTTATTGTTTTCAAGTAGTTGTATTTATGTTAGTTTAGCTGTGTTAATGCCTATATGTAATTTAGGTTGTATGTATCATTTGCAATATGATATTTTTGTGTTTAATGAAACACAGGTTTAAAAGTCCCGTGAGACGTCACGAGGTATGGCTATCAAGCAATGATAGTTGCAGAGCGCTCTTTAGTAGTAGCACGGCGCTATATAAGTAGTTGCAGAGCGCTATATAAGTAATTTTGAGACGTATACGTTGTGTGCGGTGCATTTTAGCTTCATCCGCGTTTTGAAATGTAATATAAGTCGGATGTAAGATTTTAGCATGCAGGATTTGAGAGATGTTTGAATATAATGTCCTGCATGGGGTTGCACTGTAAAAGTACTTTGTTTTTTTTTAGGGGCGCGTCCATACATATAAAAATAGTCCATATGTAAGATAGTCCATATAAAAATAGTCCATATGTAAGATAGTTCATAGGAATGGTCTATATGTAAGATAGTTCAGAGAAATAGTCCAAAAGTATAGTCTGTAAAAATAGTCAGTAAGAAAAGTCAGTGAAAATGTTGCGTGGGAGTTGTAATGCGCAATATTGAATTAATGCTTTTAAAAAAAAAAGTTTTAATTTTAGACTTATGAGTTAGGTTAAGTTTTAGAGTTAAGCTGTGTATAATATTATGTTTTGATTTACAATCAAAAATTTCTTTAGTTAGGTTATTTAGGTTGATTTAATATAGCTTCTATTTTTGAGTAAGATATGTTCTTAATTTTAGTAGAGCTCTTTAGTTTATATTTGAAAGATTAATAATAGTATAAATGAGTAGAAGTAAACAAGAAATAAAATTTTAAAAAACATATATGTGAGATATGCAATTTTTCTTATAGAAATACATAAGGAAAAAAAAAATGCAATCATTGCAATAAAAAAAATAATCATATAATTTTCTTATTGATATGTGAAATAAATGTAAAAAAAAAATATATATATTTTATGTTTAAATATGTATTTTTGTGTTTTTAGCAACATTGTGGGTCCAATGTTACCGGAAGGGGGAGATGTCAAGGTGTGGTGCATGCCGTGTAGTCTAAACATTCCGGGTTGGTAATGTTTTGTAATCAAGTTTATTATATTTGAATACTCGCGTTTTGAAATAATAATAAATAATCATTATTGCTTACTTTTGCAATAATTGCAATAATGACTAGTAGTTTATTGTGTCACGTTTGTTTTAAAATTAAATATAAACACGACGAGTATAAAAATGGTTCGGTTTTACCCTCGATTCTCATTCAGGTTGTTATTATTCTTGAGTTACCGAGTACGCTAGAGAGGTGGTGAGCTACACTCGAGATGTAGTCTCACACAACGCGACGTCACGGCACGCTGGCACACACACACCGCGACAATTCCGTCTTATAAGTAAGTTGACCGCACACACCATTGTAACTTTAAATAGTAATTGTAATGTTAAAATTAATAAATAAATTAAATAGTCATTGTTTGTGATTCTTCAAACTAATAATAAGCATAAATCCTACTAACAAGGTTTCCCAGTAATTTAGTATCAAGCGAGTCAAATAGAGTAAATAATATTAAGTATTTTATATTAGCTACGTCTAAACCCCCAATAAGCGCATATAAGCAGGCTTCATAAATAACTGATTTAATTCAACTTATATACCATCACCATGTTAAAATTAAATTGATTTCATCAATTTTTGATGTTTGACAATATTTCTGTTTGACTGTTTGCTTACATGTATGGAAATGTTGATGCTTGTGAGTGAATAAAACCCCCACCCCAGAGGCGCTAGTTTAACGAAAAACACCATTCACTTGAAGTCAATGAAGCAAAATCCGTGCGTCTCGGTGGGGCCACTCGCAAATATCTCACCGACAGTCCAGGCGCAGCACTGCCAATCCGAAGGATCATCGATGTCACGCAACGAGGAGTGATCCGCCCTACACTCGTTTAACAGGATCAGAATCGGGCCTCATGGAAAGGTGTCGAGCAGATTTTTTAGGAACAATCGGGTAGAAGTAACCTTCCGTACTCGTCTTTCGGCACTTTCTCACCAGAGCCGTCGGGGGACTTCAGCGTTACCAACAAAGACACTGGAACAGTTCAACGACGGTCAAGGAAGCTCATAACGTTAAGAAGTACCGACGAGTCTTAGGGAAATCTTGTGGGAAGTGGAATTATAGTTGAAGCATGTTGGTGCTGCACCATTCGCAAGATGCATATTTTGATGAGATATTTTGTACCTCTCCTGAATAGTGAATGTTGTTTTCGTTTCAGTATTAAAAGGTCTTACAAATTCAACGTTGCGTACCCTATAGAGTAAGGAATAAGTTTGTCGTTTACATATTCTTTCTTGAAGAAAAAAATTGTTGTGATTCCGCTAAAAAAAAAGGGCTTGAGTATCAAAGTTTTCTACGTTACGTTCAGAAAGGTGTTTTATAAGGGGAAAGGTATGAACGACCTCGATGGTCAGTCGCCCGTGGCGAGAGCTTTTAAACCACCGGGCTCTCTGCCAGCGATCGACCAAGTGACCGGTCGCTCAATTCCAACCACACGTATGGACTGAACTACATAACTGAAATGAAGAAACATATTAATAAATTTATAACAAAAACACCCCTCAACAATCAACAAATGGACTTGTAAGGAATTGCTTTTTACTCCTTTGAAAGACACGAATTGTTCATTTCCTCTTTTTCTGTAGCATTGACAAGGAAAAGACAGTAATGATTGATGAATAATACAAGAAAAATCTCGAATTGTCCAAAGAAGAATTCGACGAAATTCGAAAATGCTATAGAAAAAATAAAGGTAATAAATTATTAATGTTACTGTAGCGTAAATTTTAACAAATATTTCTTATTTTACAGAAAATTTATTTGATGATGCAAGCAATGAACACTTAGTAAGATTTAAATTATTGTGTTCAGGTGCACGTAACGTAAACAAAAGATTGCTAGCAATTCTAGGTATAAGTGAAACAAATTTAGCTTATCACCTCAACACATACACATTTAAATATATACAAGTCCATACACGTTTGGCCCTAGAAACTGAAATACTTCGTCTTGCTGGTGGTCATTTCTTAGATGCAACAACAATTAATAACGAAGTCAAAAATTTAGACAAATTAATTAAATTATTCCATTGTAATTTCTGGGAAGAAAAATGTAAGTATACTTATTTAAATAACCTGCAAAATGTTATCTTTTATTTAAATTCCTGCTTTTTATTTTTTGTATATTTCATTACAGAGTAGAATAACTGTCCGCCTTAGACATATATAGAATATATAGCAATAAAACAACTTCACCTCCTATATGAAAGGAGGAATCAACGAAAGAAACTTTGTCTTACATGTTTAGTGTGAGCATTCAAGAGGTTTCAAAAATTCTTCAACAAATAAGTGATATTATGCAACCAAAAACTGAATACGAAGAGAAGTTACCAGAGGTGAATAAAATCAGGCCACCCCAGATAAACGACATGTTCCTTCGCTTGATCGGATACACCAAAGACAGTAACGTAATTAAAATTGAACCAGGCCGCAAATTACTTGCAAGCTTGCAAGAGTACTTAAAATAAAAAGAAAGAAAAAAATACTACATAAAATATGTACTGTATTAGGTAACGAGTGTGTTATATTTATGCCATTGACTTTAAACGTAAATAAATTTATAAATTTTGTTGATAGAGTTGCATAATTTTTAATAACAATATCAACTGTGATGACCTGGGGTCACTTTGATACATATTTAGAGTTATCATTATTCAATTATGCGTAATATGATTGGGTCATGCAGGTAATAAAAGTCATTTCCTCACTTATTTAAATATGCCCCTTTTTTCTCCCACCTCTATTCTAAGGGAAGTACATCTCTGAGAAAAATATATCACCATCAGCAAGCATGATGGAGGTTTTTTAAAAATGGCTGCCCGACTGGCACGGCAGCAGACCGTCTTCCTCCAATTAACTCGCGCTCTAATTAGCGCAGCAACATGAACCTAGCGGAAGGGTTAATGAATAGGACACATCTTGTAGCTATTAAAAATAAAAAAAGCGGTGTACTATTCCTTCAGTTTAAAGATAAAAAACAATAATGAAGAACAATAATAATAATAAATAATAATGATGTAATATCAATTCCATTTTGCAGTTGTTAAGTTTGTATATTTTAGTTAAATTGGTATTTTCCTCTCTTTCAATGTCACACCAAAATTTGACCATGGAAAATAAAAAAACATGCTGTTCTGTCACTCCTTTCATCTTGTCTAACACGTTTGGCTGCAACTCGTATGTAGTTGTTTATGTTTAGGTAGAATATTTGTTAACATTATTATATGTTTCACAAATATTAAAATAATAATTGAATAAAGAAAAAGATGGAAAAAAAAGTTAATTAATAAATATCGAAAAATAAAATCATCTCATTTACTTTAATTGATTGATTTTGTTATTTGCTAGCAAAAGCAACGCGCACGAATACTTAGAAAAAGAAGAATTAAAAAATTATAAATAACTATTTGAATGACTGAATAAAGACTATTCACCAATGAAAAATATATTTGATACATTCTAAACGAAGTTAATCCAAACATGTTATATATTTATAGTTATGCAGTATTAAATATTATTATTATGAAATTAATATACCTTGAAACACAAAAATACAATAAAAAAAATAAAAGATTCAAATAAAAAATTATTAAGAATAAGTATAACAAAAATGTGCTATATAAAAATAAAAATGCAAATGTATACTATACTAGAAATATAATATTATATTTTTAGTTCAACGATTTATGATAATTTTGATAACTATATGTTATTAACATTTGAAAATATAGATTTTTTTTTTAATTTTCATAAGTATATTAGAAGTAAGTATACAAACAAATATACACTATTGTATATTATTTAAGTATTTTAATTTACTTTCATTGAAATATATATTAATATTTTTTCGGCTATGATGTGTACTTTTACCTTTTCTTATGATGATAAAATTAGTTATTAAAAATAAATAAAACATTAAGAAACATTTGATTTCTCTGTAAATTAAGTTAGAAATTTTTAAATATTTATTAATTACCGCACTGGCTTTAGAAATAACACATCTGTAAAGCTCACGTTAAAAAAAATAAAGGGTCAAATCATTTTTTTTGGAATAATTTAATCATTTGTGAGGCTACCATAAGCAGGAAAAAATTGAAATGTTACACATTTACTTTTTAGTAAAATATATAATTATACATAGTACATTACGAAAATATTGGTCATTTGCAATTCTTACAGCGGAGATATAAACGATGTAAAATTGAAAACTATAAATATCCTGGTATTATTACTATTTGACAACATCGATATGATTTTTGACGTATCACAAGAAAGAATATAAATACGAATAATGCTAAATGCTTTATAGCTAATATTTACCTATAGAATTTGTTCAATACGACATAATTTAAATTTATTCAATTTTTCATATTATGTTATATAGTATTAATATTATGTTGTAAAGCATAACTATTTATGCAATTCTAATTTAGCATAACTTATGCTATAGTGACATAAATGCAGCATTTATTATAATTTATACAATACGTAATTTATTCTTTCCATAAATAGTGATTTTTAAGGGAAAAAATGAAGTATTTGTTTTTCTCTCAAATTTTCTTATAGATTATATAAAAAAATGTTGCTGACTATTAGATTTTAAGATTTTATTATGAACCGCATTTGTGTAAAAAAGAGTGTAATTTTATTAATGTTTTAAAATACAGTGACAGAAACAAATATAATTGCGGGCTAGCAAAATTGGAGCTATATATTGATTATAACAAAATATATGCTATTTTTCTATAAAAATGTAAAACAAAAATACAAAATATCTAAAATTATAGAAATGTATACTTACATTTCACAATAAGTATTAAAATGTACACCAATTACAAGAAATCACCAAGTTAATTAAATGTCAGCACAATTTTTAACAATAATCCAACTTGTGAACCAGTCCCTACAAGTTTTCAGCCACTACTATTATTAATATGGCTATTGGTCTATAATTATTAGGGTCTAGAGCGTCCCCTTGTTTAAAAATTTGAATTATTTTACTTGATTTCAATGCTTCAGGAAAATTCCTTGATTCAAATGATTCACTAATTAATAAAGTCATTGGTTTACAAATTTCAAGTTCAAAAATTTTGACATCATTGGAGGATAAAAAGTTTAAATCACAGGCACCTGAATCAGGAAGCTGTTTGATGTAAACCTTTACCTTCTCTTCTGTTACAGGGTAAAAAAAAATATTTTTATTATTTGCCTGAGATTTTTCAATAAATTTTGATTTGTAGTTAGCATTTGAAATATTTGTTGCGTTATGAACTATTTTAGGTGCATTAATATAGTTATTGTTTTAAAATATTTGCAATAATTTCAGGGTTATCTGTAATATGATTTTTGGAACTGTCACAATACAATTTATTAATGGAAGTTTTATTTTTTATTTTATAATTATTGTGCATTTTAACTGTATTCCAGATATCTTGGATTGGGTTTTTTGAATTAACATATACTTTTGACATTCGAGAGTACATAGTAAACAAAACAGCGCCTCTGCAGGAAAAAAAATGAAGCCTATGAGGCTGAGGGAAGTCGTCTCTCATTTGATTATTTCAAAAAAATATTTTAAATTCCTTCCAAAAACCAGCAGATAATAACAAAAATAATGTAAATGTATTTATGATGATTAACATATAATGATATTTCCAATTTTATCACTTTTTTGTCAAAATTAATCATGATTTGACTCGCTCCCTTGAGCAGCTGACGAAATTCGCTGCGTCGATCCCTCAGCCACACGCACTTTCGAATGTCATCAAGAGATGGCTTTAGTAGTACCCCGCACTTTCGAATACTGTAGTTCAGAAAGTACAATGATTTGTGCACCTGAAAGTCAGCAATCTATAAAATGCCTTGCTGAATGGTAAGAAATGCCAATAAATAAAGTAAAAAAATTCATGTCAATAATTGGCATGACAATATTGAACTAGAGCAACAAGGATTCGAATTATAAGAAATCAACTGTTGTCTCCTGTCACAAATTGACGCAGCCTTAAAACAATACCAAATACTGGTAAATCATTTTTAGTGTACTACATACATAAAATTAACATAATAGATTTTAATTTTATTTGGAAGTTTTAAGAGCAAAACTGTTTAACAATAAATCAAAAAAGTTAATATATTTTCATTCAAAGATTGTTTCAGGTACTGAAATTATAGAATTTCTCAAATGTGGAAACCAATTGATTGACCAGTTTGATGTCCTAATTATTGAAAATCTAGAATTTATTTTTTATCTTTATGGAAAGGCACTCTTTGCTTTGTCTGTAATTTACAAACATGTTCAAGAAAAGCCAAAAAAACTTAGGAGTGCTATTAAAATATGATATATTTTAATAATTCTACCATTTTGCAACATATATATTGTAGCAATATACAAAATAAACATATACAATGTTCTTGCTAGTATTTTTAATATTTGTTAAAAATTGTCGTTTGCTTGCCGTGTGCATTTAAATTTAAAGCAAAACAACCTAGATGTGAAATATGTAATATTGTCGCACTTGTAATGAAGTTAATTTTTTGTATCAGCTAAAATCGGAAATAATTTTGGGTTGAAGGAAAAAAATGTACATTTTCTCTGGAAAAAGAGGAAATCAATAAATATTTCCATTATGAGCTACAAATAAGATTTGCAACTTTGTTTATCTATCCTCCTGGTAAGCTATTTATTTCATATTAAATTATTACTTTACCCTTTTAACTGAGTTTTGTCATGTACTAAGATATTTATTTATATCAGAATGCCGAGAAGAACAAAAATACAATTATATTTTGTTCAAACACATAACAAGTTGTAGCACCATTTAAAACCGCAATAAAATTGCTAACCACAAATATACCAATAATAAATGTTTAAAAAATAACTAAAGAGCATAAAGATTTGGCAGCAACTGAAGAGAATAAGGTAATATCCAAGCATAAATAACAAAATTAAAATAATAAAAATTTAACTACCACATTTGCAATGTTTGCTAAAACGCTTGCACTTATATAGCATAGAATTCAATTTTCTTTACCTTTAAATATTTATTGTTACAAATGCTTTTATCATGAAAAACAACAGAAATAAACAATAAAATTGGAAAAGTAATTCAAAATTGACAAGCCTTAACTTCAAGACCGTAGAATTGACAGTAATCTTTTAAATTGTTTTAGAATATTTGTAATAGATTTGGATATGGCTTTAAGTTGGAGAATAAAACTGGAGACTGTTATTACTTACGACCTAGGAACTATATATATTCGTCAATTTCTGCTTAAGAAAACAGTGAGTTTAGGAAAAAAATCATTGGTATTTACTAAACGCAAAGAAATGGTACAATGCTAACAGCTTTTACACCGTAACATTGTTAGCATAGCTGCACCTATCATCAATGATTTAAAATTTGTGAGTTAATTGACTACTTTTTTATTTCAAATTATTTTAATTGCTTATTATATTTATTTATACAGCTTCCGTCGTAAACAGGTTAAACAGAAGAAAACTTCTAGAGCTCAAAAATTTATTGAATGTGACAAGGAATCTACAACTTCTTGCACTGAACCAGTGATAAGTACATTTGCTGACTCTCAAACTGAAGTGAGAAAAATTTCTGAAGAAGAGCTACTTGAAAATCCAACAGAAACATCAACAACAACCTTAACATAGGAAGCCAATGTACATATTAACAGCCCTGCCACAATTATAGTTGAGAACCAGAGCATGAGTTTTAACAACAAGAGAATCTCTATTTCTGATCAGAAAGAGGATAATAGTTTTGCTGACAAAGAAGTTCATCCAAACAGACCAACTAGAGGTCCTGGTTGCAGCAGGTTTTAACATATTACAGCATATGACAGCTTCAGTGAAAGCAACGATGACTCTGATAGTGATCCTCATTTTAATCTTAGTTCTTCAGACAAATATTCTGAAGACAAATTATCTGTAAGTTCGGATGTTGCTTCAGTAAGCAGTTTAATTAGTCAGAATAAATTGCCCAAAAATAGAGTTTTAAGGGTAAAAAAGCTAGGAAAAGTAGGCTTAAGAAAACAAATTACAAAAGCATGTAGAAACAGGAACAGATGAATACACTTTTGAAGAAAATTATGACTATGAGGTAGACCTAAAGGAAGAAAGTGATGTTGTAGACACTAGGAAAGAGAAGCGCAGAAAAGGTTTTTGCCATATATGCAAGAAAAAGTATCAAAAGTTTTTCCCTCATCAGGAGTCAATGCATTCAAGTCATCCTGACATGGCCGACTTATAAGCCATTAATAAAGAAATTGAAGAAAAAGAAAGAAAAAGCAAAATGATGACGTCTTGAAGAAATGACGAAAAAAGTGTTTAGCTTTTCTTCGTAACAAAGGTTACGATGAATTGGCTAAAGACGAGGTAGAATTAACTGCTGTAGTTTTGAAAAAATGTAAATGTGAACCAGAATCTAATTCTAAAAATGAAAAAAAAAATTGGACCTCGTAAAAATGATAAAATTGCAGGGGTTGTCTCGCAGCAAAAAAATTTGCTAGGCACAAAAAAAAATTTGCTGCATCGTACAAAAGTGTTGTGGAGTTAAATATTAAACCTAGTAGATTTACCTTTGAAACTCGTAAAGAGAGTCATAGCAACGTGGACATTAATATCATAGTCTATGAGTTTACAAAGAATAAGGGTGCATCTATTGCTGACGATGACTTTTAAGCTGAATTAACACGTCGTCGATGCATAATGGCTGCTCAAATTACAAAAAAATTAATAAACGTAACAAATTTGGAAAACTTAATAAATGCGCTTAATCCTAGTAACTATGCAGTCATCTTGAATATTGTAAAAGAATTTGGTGAGTGGGACATAGAAAATAATATATATAAAAAGATACAGAACATTAAAGACATCTCTCCAATTATTAAGGGTTTAGTTAAAACTGTTGTTACACTGTTACACTTGTAGATGAAGCAAATCTTGAAAACATGAAAAACCTTTTAATAAAGTTACAGACTAAGGTGTTTCAAGAAGTAACAACCAAAGTTGTCACTTTACAATTTAAGGTGAATCAGAGTAAAAATACTAAGATACCAAGTATAGAAGATGTAAGTTTGTTTTAAGATCATATGCAGAAAGCATGTAAAAATGACTACCAACATCTTATAGAACTCTTAGATACAGACCCTACACTTGTAAATCAAATCAAAGTGCTCATATTTATTCAAAATAAACAATCCACGGAACTAACATGATTTTGTTTTTATCTAATAAAATTGATGATTCAAAGTTTTTAAATATTTTTAGATTTTGCTCTTTTGTACGCAATGCGATTTTTAAAAAATGTACTGTTTTTTGTCCATAAAAGCAGAACAAGATACATATATCAAACTTTATTTTAGCAGTTTTGGATCCTTTAATTTCATGTTCTGATTATAATAAAAAAATTAATTTCTACAAATTTACACCGAAATTTAAGTTTTCGCCTTAATTAGCTAAATTTTTGTAACGTGTTTTTTATTAGCTACATATTAGCTACATCTTTCTGAATTCAATTCAAGCATGTTATTCAATGGCTCCTTGTAAATAATGACACAAGTTAATTTAATATTTTTTTTAATCAATTAACATATTACCGATATTTTACGAAGATAAATTACTAGATGGTTGTAATTTATCTTTCTTACTGTGTGGTGAGTTTTCTAATAGCATTATAACACCAACACGATCGTGGATCAAACGGGAGCTTTTTTGCTACTTACTTAGAGGTAAGCAAATGTGGTGGAACAAATGTGTCCTTAGAGGGAACAAAATGTTGGATGATATTCCCTCCATCAGAAAAAAAATTGTTAAGTAAGTAACTTTAACTGCAATATTTTTCTAAATATTTTTCAAAATGTTATAAATCCAAAAATAGTACTTTTACAACCTGCGGATGTATTTAACCTTTTCCTGGGACGTTTCACCAAGGTTAGTGTGAACTTTAGTAACCCTTATGGATTTGGTGTTTAAAAATAAACTTCTATAATTTAATCAATACTTTTACCTCAAAGGATAAAACTTCACAGCTTGTTTAAATGCAGCAATGAACGTAGCACCAAATAGGTACTGTAAAATTGGAGCAAAAAGTACAAATTGCGAAGGCTGCAGTTTTTATGAACAGTCTTCTGGTTTTAGGTTTGAATTAAGAACTTTAATTTTTGCTACGTATAAACTGAACTACATGACTAAAATGAAGAAACATATTAACAAACTCATAACAAAAACACACTTCAACAATCAACAAATAGGCATGTAAGGAATTGATTTATACTCCTTTGTAAGACACGTATTATTCATTTACTCTTTTTTTAGCATTGACCAGGTATAGACAGTATTGATTGATGAAGAAAACAAGGAAAATCTCGAACTGTCCAAAAAAGAATTCGACGAAATTCAAAAATGCTATAGCAAAATTAAAGGTAATAAATATTTGATAATACACTAGCACAAATTCTGGGTAACAAGTATTTCTTATTTTACAGAAACTTCATTTGATGATGAAAGCAATGAACTGTTAGAAAGATTTAAAGTATTGTGTTCAGGTGCACGTAACGTAAACAAAAGATTGCTAGCATTTCTAGGTAAATGTGAAACAAATCTAGCTGATCACCTCAACATTTATACATTTAAATGTATACAAGGCAATACACATTTGGCCCTAGAAACTGAAATTCTTCGTCTTGCTGGTGGTCATTTCTTAGATGCAACAACAATTAATATTAAAGTCAAACATTTAGACAAATTAATCAAATTAATCCCTTGTAACTTCTGGGAAGACAAAATGTAAGTATACTTATTTTAATTACCTGCAAAATGTTATCTTTTATTTGAATTCCTGCTTATTATATTTTCTACATTTCATTACAGTTTCGAATTACTGTCCCCCTTAGACATATATGGAAAACTGCCAAGCTATGATAGTAGCAATAAATAAACTTCACCTCCTATAAGAAAGTAGGAATCAATAAAAGAAACTTTGTCTAACATGTTCAGTGTGAGCATTTAAAAGGTTGCAAAAATTCTTCAACAAATAAGTGATATTATACCACCTAAAACTGAATACGAGGAAAATTTACCAGAGGTGAATAAAATCAGGCCACCCCAGATGACGGATATTAAAAATTATGATGATTTTTATTTTCTGCTTTTATTATTTATAATTTTTTAATTGTTATCACTTTTCATATTTTTTGAAAGGAATAGACAAGAGAAAACCATAAGCATTTATATTACAAAATAGCTGATGGAACTGTGACGGCCTTTATATTTTATAAACTCTATATATCTGCCCTATACTTCGTGCCGGACTTCAACCACGCCACGCATTAAACTTTCTCTTTTTCCCCTAGTGTTTCTAGTTTATCACGCACGATGACGCATAACACTAGGGGTTGTTTAATGCGTGCCGGCACGTGGCGACACCTAACTGCGTGGGTGGAACTTAGGGAGTGGTTGGTGACGTCACATCAAGAACCTGTGGAGCTGCTATAGCCAGCAAGGTGTGTGTGTGTGGCGATCCTACGTTTATCGCACCTGCCTACGTTACCGCGCCGTATCAAAGCGCGGTAATATTATAAAATTTTACCTGAGTGTTTGCGGCACACGTGGATGCAATTATGTATGTTTTGGACTATATATTACATACATAATTGGCTACTGAAGTTGATGGCGTCCTTTCTGGCCAAACAGACGCCGTCCATTACGTCAAGCCTGTCTCGTGACAGCTAAATCTTATTCATATCACCACATTTCACAACATATCTACATATTACTAGCGTATGTACAGCTCTGGCCAAAAGTTTAAGAACGATTTGAAATGCAACCCGCAACACAAATCATGTAAACAAGCAAATTTCCTTTTTCCTGACTATATCACTATAGCGATTACGATTATTTATCACGATAGCTAGCAAGCAGACGTGCGTCTCTCTTGCTTGCTTGCTGCCTTTACCTTTCTAGCTTTTCAATATTTCTGATGACTACAAAATATTTTAGTTTTGTTATGCATACCTAGTGCTATTTGATTTGTAAAATGTTCTATCTCTTGTGGTTTTTTGTTAAAATGCAAGGTATATTATAATATAATATCAACCTTGGTAAAAATACTATGATATTATATAGATAGGCCTATATTTTTATTTTATTATTATTATTTTGCATTATTTAAATTTTTTTTAAATCAATTAATTAATTTCTACAAATAATCGCTTTCATATATAATTTGTTTCATTAAATAGTTTGCTCTAATTCATTAACTAATTATATATATGAAACAATTTGTATTTTTTAATTAAAAAGACGGAAAGGGATGATTGTTTATGCGGGGGATTAAAACAACAACAGATGATAAAATTAAATATAAAATCAAATTGTTTGAAAATAAATATATTGATTAATAAATATGTTATTTAAAAAAATAGTGAAATAAAATTATTGATTTTTAAATATAGGCCTATCCCTTAAATATAAAGTGGCATAAATATCATAAGCTGTAATCATATAATTATTGAATATTTGTAATACTTTATAAAAAAATTAGTTAGCTTAATTATTTAAATGAAACAACTTTTATTCTATAATTCAAATGATGCAATAAAGGGATGATTGTATATGCGGGAGAAAAGAAGAACAGAAGATAAAATTAGATATCAAATCAAATTGCTTGAAAATTAAATATTACAATTAATAAATTAGTTAATTAAAAAAAGATAAAATAATAATTTTTTTATTATATCCATTAAATAAAAAGAAGCATAAACATCGTAAAACTATTTTTATATATTTATTGAATATTTTTAATAATTTATAATTTTTTTTCTTGCTTCATGTAAGGAATATTATATAAAAATAAAACTCAAGAAGACAATATTTTGTGAGTTTCATAGGTAAAAATAGAAATCACCACATTCTGTGTGATTGTTTGATCGAAAAACATGATAACAAAACTGGACACAACAGATAGCCAAACATAAAGGAGGAGGTGAGGGGAAAGATTCACATACTATCGATATAGTCAGGAAAAAAGGAACCTGCATTGATGACTCATCTGTTTTGCCCGATCACTTTCATATCGTTCTCAAACTTTTGGCCAGAGCTGTACATAGTATATCGTGCCCGGAAGAACTATTTATGATCTATGCCGATATATATTATGTTATAGGGGGGTTTTGGGGTATATAACCTGTGTGTAAAGGAGGGATTCAGGGAAAGCAGAGGGCATTAGGACTTGTATGGTTAGGAAATATATGTCATATTGTGTACTTGTGAACCAAATCACACAATCTTTTATTTCCGACACACAGATCTTCCTACTCCTACCTATTATAAGGGGGATCCTCACGAGACATACTTCCAGGAGACATACGTTCACTTGTCCCACACTTTTTAGGCCCAAGGTGTGCAGTGGGCATACGTTCAGGGGACATACGTGCACTTGGCATAAAGTACCGCTAGTTGCGTTATTTGGTCACGTGATGCGGAAGCCGATCTTTGCCGAACTGTGTTTTATGCCAAGTGAACGTATGTCCACTGCACACCTTGGGCCTAAAATGTGTGGTACAAGTGAACGTATGTCCGCTGCACGCCCGTGTCAAAACCAATGTATGCCAAGTGAACGTATGTCCACTGCACACCTTGGGCCTAAAATGTGTGGGACAAGTGAACGTATGTCCGCTGCACGCCCGTGTCAAAACCAATGTATGCCAAGTGAACGTATGTCCACTGCACACCTTGGGCCTAAAATGTGTGGGACAAGTGAACGTATGTCCGCTGCACACCCGTGTCAAAACCGAAGTATGCCAAGTGAACGTATGTCCACTGCACACCTTGGGCCTGAAATGTGTGGGACAAGTGAACGTATGTCCGCTGCACACCCGTGTCAAAACCGAAGTATGCAAAGTGAACGTATGTCCACTGCACACCTTGGGCCTAAAATGTGTGGGACAAGTGAACGTATGTCCGCTGCACACCCGTGTCAAAACCGAAGTATGCCAAGTGAACGAACGTCCCCTGATTGCAAAACTACAGTCACACAACGCACAGATCAACCACGTATCGTCCACAAAAGTACGGCTGTAATCGATTCTATTAGGATCGATCACCATCACAATCGTATAAAGTTGCAAAACTATAGCCCCTTTTAGGTATGCAACTTGTTCAGCACCCTATACGTTGGCGATATTATGATAAATTCTGTATCCCCCCCCTTTTTTTTGCATCAAAATTGTCAATATTTTCATAGGAAGGCTAATTAACTTTATAGCATAAAATATTAAATATTAAAAAATAATAAAACATCCTATGTAATTGTAATTACAATATATCAACATTTGCGCTCTTCAGTAGTTAAGTACCAGTTAATCAATGCAGCATAAATTACAATTTTATTTATACGTGTAGCATCAATGTAGGTAAATTGAACAATACAAATATTTATGCATGTAAAGTTAATCTCTGCTGTACGTAACATTTTATTACATGTTTATTATATAGAATATTATATAGCATAAAATATTCTGTTTAAAATTATATTAGTTCTTCAGATCTTACTGTAACATCGTGGAAAGAAAAATTAGGAACGCCGTAATAAAAATGCATTTGTGTTGGGCAGTAGAAGTGCTGCGTATATTATGTTACGAAAAAGGTTGTGTGTTACCCCACGAGAGCATATAATTATGTACGTTTCCTCTTTTTTTTCTTTCTTTCTTTCTTTTTTTTTTCTTTTTTTTTCTTTTTTTGACGAAATTATTTTAAAAGTAATTGATGTTGCCTTTATGTAATTAATAGTATATGATACTTAATTAAAACAAAGAACATTTTTAGGCTTTAAAACATAACATATTTATAATAATATATATATATATATATATATATATATATATATATATATTCTAATCTATAAGCTTAACTAAATAAAATTACACACATAACAGTAATAAGTAACTAGAAAGATACCTTGCCATTATTAAGTTATTGAAAATTATTTATTACTTCGTCTTATATTATTATTAAAAGTATATAGTTTTAAATTGGCGTTGAATAGAATAATTTTTTTTAAATGTAAATTACTCTCTTACTCTCTAACAAATCTATCTGAAAATTAAAATGTTTAAATTCTTGGCGCTCCTTCTATTATACAAATATATATATATATATATAAAATATATATTGAGATTTTGCTATGAGTGTGTTTCTATTGCATTATCGCATTGACAAAAATGTAATACTGTTTTTATTTGTTGTGTGTATATTGTGTGTAAGAAAATTCACAATATATGCATGTAAACAAGGTTTCAATCAAAATACTGACACTCATAAAATAATTTAATGAAAAGGATGCCAGGTGAAAATGTGTCTATTTTTCAAATTCAATATTATTTTGATATTTTATGAACTAATTATAGCAATTATGATACAGGCGTCCAGTGGACATATATATATATGTTTACTTTACTTGGCATAATTTAGTTTTGACACACGCGTGCAGGGGACATACGTTCACTTGGCATACAATTATGTTCGGAAAAGATAGGCTTTTCAACCAGATGGTTAAGTATGCCAGCTATACGTGACGTAGCAATACTGTATGCCAAGTGCACGTATATGTACCCTGCTCGTACATCCACTGCACACCTTAGGCCTAAAATGTGTATGCCAATATACATACCGCAAGTTTTTTATTTTATTTTTCTCTCTTTTTTCTTTTTCCTTTTTTCCTTTATTTTTTTACTTTTATACTTATCTACTATGTTTAGCATATTCCAAATCTAAGTTTACTATTTAAATTTCATGTCCTTTCTCCAGAGTTCCCCTTTTAAATGACATTTATTTTTTATTTAATAAAATATAGAAAAAAGAGCACAATACATAAATTATTTTGTGACTTTATACATCACTCACTTATAATTTGTCATAATTCTGAAAAATTTTTAATGAGTTTAAAAAAAGTTTTAAAAGAAAATATAAAAGTAATTATCATATCAATTTTTTATTAACGTACAAGTGTTACAAAATTTGTTTGAAAAACAATTTATTAAAAATACGACAATTTTTAGGCACAAGTCATATGGCTATAAAACAATTGCTTACAAATCTATTTATACTATACAATCTTAAATGGTTATATACATACAGTGCAGAAAAAAACACAGTTCAGCTTCATTATAAAGAAATATTAATACCTAAACAAGACAATACAAAATTAAAAGACAAAATAAATAGATATGTAAACGCATTTAATGCTCTATATAAAACATGATGTAACACGAAAATCTAATTTTCATTACTTCCCATGTAAAAGCAGGCGCTAAACTACAATCTCATCTATGCATATAATTTTCAAAAAAAATATTAAAACAAAAAAATAAATTAAAGTTGTATCATTTATGCTCAACAGCTCAACAACAAATGAATATGCTACATTATCAGACTAATAGCATTAAAGTAAGTATTTTCAGCAGCAAAATTTACATTATTTAAATAAAGCAATATTTAATCTATAAAAAGTTGAATAATGCTTTGCAGACGAAAATACTTATGTTGCTTATGATATTTTTAAAAATGTTTTTTTGTCTAAGACAGCATAATACCTTATGTTAAGTGTCTGTATTACTCAAATGATATTTAAGTTAAGTGTCTTTACTCAAATATATATATATACAGTATAATATATATATATATATATATATATATATATATATATATATATATATATATATATATATATATATATATATATATATATATATATATATATATATATGTGTATATATATATATATATATATATATATATATATATATATATATATATATATATATATATATATATATATATATATATATATATATGCATATATATATATATATATATATGCATTTGCTTATAAGATATAACATTAAACAATTTTGTACCTTTCTTAAAAAATATAAATGAGCATTAAGAGAGCGGTTCAGTCTGTATCCTGATGGGTATGCAACTTTTTGTGTTTATATAATTCCGGGCAAGCTATTGATATTAGGAAAAAATCACACACTACACAACTTCTAAATGACTTTCAGTATGTAAATCACAACTTTTTTTAAATATCAGCTAAACACAGTTCTTGATTAGTAAAATACACAAATTATTTTATTTTACTGTTTAAGAACTGTGTTTAGCTGATACTTAAAAAAAAATTGTGATTTTCATATACTGAAAGTTATTGAGAAGTTGTGTAGTGTGTGATTTTTTTCCAATATCAATAGCTAGCCCGTAATTAAATAAAAACAAAAAAGACTGAACCGCTCTCTTAATAATAAAAATTAAATTAAATAGTATTTTATTTTATATTATCACACTTTTTAAATTATGAAATGCAGAGAGCCAGGGGCGGATACAGGCGGATAAGGGGGCTGAACCCCCCCCCCCCGAAATTTCTGAAATTTCAAAGAAATTTGAATAACAAAAATAAAAGCATTATTTTGCCATAGATTTCATAACTATAATTGTATACATCCATTACTATGTTTCTATCAAAATCAACATTATAAATCAAAAAAGTGTTGTATATGCCTAAAAACTATTTCATTGTTTGTTGGTTTTTTATTTTAAAGTATTAATATATAAAATAAATTTTCCTGTAGAGACTAAGTTCTCTTTCATGGCCCTCATAATTTTTTTATTTTTCTTTTCTTTAAATATTAATACCTAATATACTTAACAATATATATATTTAGTGAAAATACAAATCCGGATATTTTATATATTTTTTTGAAAAAAAAAGATGAAAATTAAAAAAATAGTTCAAAAGTTGAATTATAAAATATATATGAAGATAAAAAACAAAAATATAAGTCTTCGAAAGTTATTATAAAAAAATATTACAATATACATTTAAATAAAAAAAAATACAATTGAGGTTTCAGAAATTTCTGTGTCACTTTTTTCAAGTATACTAATTTTGCATTTGACCCAAAAAGGGACGTGGCTCTCAAATGGTTTTGCCTGTGGCGCTTATTTCCCCCCCCCCAACCCCTTCCCCCCCCCCCCCACGACTTGAGATGGTTCTACTATATCTGACCTCAGCCCCTTCCGAAAATAATTTCTGGATCCGCCCCTGGAGAGCTGTACACTTTCTCTCTCACTCTTTCTCCCCCTCCTCTCTCTCTCAAAGTAAATTATTATTTTTTAGTTCAAATCATTTAATTAATTATTGATTTTTTTTGTTTTATAGATACTAGAAATACAAAATATAAAATAACAATTTAAAAGTTATCCCTAACAATTTATTCAATTTTTTTATAATTCTAAACGACTTAAAAATGACTTAATTATATTGCAAAAATTTTTGGACCAGATTCCTTGTAGTATACTTATTTTGCAACTTTTGCCAAAAAGGAGTGTGGCCCAAAAAAAAAAAAAAAAAAAAAAAAAAAAAACAGCCCCAACGACGGGCTTAAGGACCCTAAGCTCTCTACCTATCTTGCAATTTATCTTGCGGACGAGGTCCCTAGGTACCAAGTCCAACCCTGCGTACGACCAACTAGAAGATTATGTTTTATAGCCATATACGTATACCTGAATTTAGAGACCTATGCCTTCAAGTCTCACAAAGTAAGCTACGTCTGTCTGGCATGTGGGACAATAAGGAAACTGTTCCTGCTCGGCAATGAGCTTGCAATTTTCACATATACCTAAATGTCTACATGGAGCAAGAACATGTGTTGCAAGTTCTCCTGTATCGCAGGAAACACATTGAGGTAATTGAATGTGAGTGGGCACTAGATTAGGTAGTAGTGCTAGTACCTCTGTGAAAGACACAGAATGAGCACGACACAATGGACAGCGTGGATGTAATGGTTCTCCAAGTAGAAGCATCATGTCTTTGCATGGTTGGCAGAGGCACAAATGTCCACATCTCACAACAACAAGGGCTGCGTTGTAGCCTAAACAAGCTACACATTGTGGTACGGGAATAGTACCAGGGAGAACAGGGATTGCATTTAAAACTGGTGCTATTGGAATAAGGTTGTCATCATTTTCCGGAGCGGGAGGAAGCACTACAGCTGGATCAACCTGATTGTCAATCAGCAGTTCATTATCTTCGCTGTCACTCTCACCATATAGCTCCACGAGAGCATCATTCTGAGCTCCAGTGTACGATGCGGCACATAGAAACTCAAAGATAGTGTATTCCTCATTCACAACCTTCGAACTCTGAGAGAACGTCTAATTTTTGAGACGTCTCTTTGGACATTCGCGTCAACGAGAATCAAAGTTCCTGTAAAAAAATATACATTTGTAATTCAAAATATTGTTGTTATACAATAAACATCCAAAATTAAATACAAATAACACTTTAAATTGCACACAATTGAAACATATTACGTTGTCCGAGCTTATTATTTAACTATTATTAACGATCTCTTAAAAAAAAAGCCACCGCTTGACTTGGCTTAATATTTTAGAAAATATAGTATCTGCACGCACTAATTTTATATTTTTATTCTTTTTGTGTGTAAAACATTTTGCAGATTCCTAATTCACACTCATCTGTATCTTATGTAATTAAAATGCGTACAAGACAAAGTATCGACTGGAACTGGAGAAGATGCATGTAGCACGATAAGTACAATATAGCAAATTAAGAAAATAAATAATCAATTAACTAAAATGTAAATAAAAAAAATATATATATAAAAATAATAATTTGCTCTTCCGACATTATTTTCTTTCCTTTTCATAGAATATACTATATAATAAACGCCTGTGTTACATTTGCTTCCGTTTTACTGCGCATCAAAGGCGGGTCCAGGAAGAGGGGGCTAAAAACGATCGCCCCCTCCCTTCCTCTAAGCGGTCCACGTAGGCAAAAAAAAAGGAAAATAAAAAACGGGGGGAAAAAGGTGACCTCCAAAAAATAAAATAAAAAATTGCAGCTACAGCACTGAATTAAATATTTGTCAGCTACATTTTTTTTAACCTATATTTACATAATGGTTAATGAGGAAGAATACAATTTTATTGGGGGTAATTTTATTGCATGTTCTAAAAGAGGACATTGTCCTAAACCAATAGATATTTGAATTTCTATCTTTTTAGCGCATTAGGTATTTTTATTAATTTAAAAGTTGCGAAACGACGTCACGGACGGACACTATTTCTAAGTCCAAAAGCATAAGTTGCTGCACGTGACGTCATTACGCGACTTTTAAACATTTATTAAAAATAATAAAAGAACTAAAAAGTTAGAAAATCACATATAATTTAATTCAGGACAATGCCGCTTAAAATATGAAATATTTGTGGACTTCCTCATTGATTTCCTTTCTTAGTATAATTACTTCTTTTAGAAAGAAAACTCCTTTTCCCCCACACTCATATAATAAACTTTTTTCTTTCGTTTTTTTTTTAATTTCATTTAAAATTTTACTTATTTTTTAACGTCATTAAAAAAAAAGGAAAATAAACGCGATAAAAAATTGAGAGAATTTAAGTAAGACAAATTTTAATTTTTTTATTCTCAAGTATACTATTTTTTAACCCCTTCCTTCGAACCAATTTCCTAGATCCGCGCCCTTGCTGCGCATGTGTATTAAGTTAAAACGGATTTAGTTGTGAGTTGAATTGCTTTACTACCCTCATCACAGTTATTCCTTCTTTAATCATAAAAATTACAAATTATAGTGTAAAATGTTAATAATATTATAAATAAATAGTGATCCGCCTTTTAAGGGGGTAGGTGACCGACTGTTATCTCGCAAATGAGGACGGATGTGAACTGCAATATTAACACAAAGTAAAGATGAAATGTTACTTGAAAGTTTGGGTACATCAAACATGTGAAAACACGATCAAATATTTAAGTTATTACACTTTAAAGATAACATGCAAATGTGGAAATTCAAATTTAAGCGGGAAACTTGCAGTCTAATTAGAAACTTTTTCAAAAATAAAAATATTATTAAAACTTTTTTCGTAACATTAAAACATTTTTTAAATATTCCCGATTGCATTTGTAATTTATATTGTTTGTTTTGCTGGAAATAAACAATGTACAAAGAATTATTGTAAAAATATAGTTGCTTTTTTAGCGATATCCAGTCCAAGTTGGTCCCCTACCGCCTTAATAAATATTTATAAATTTATTATTAAAACGAGTTTCTTTTTTGCGCGCGTCAAACTAAATACCAAGTGCAAACAACACAAAAAAAATATAATGTTATTAACATATATATTTATACCTCGATAGAGTGGCAAAAATTTATTTCCAATTTTAAACACAAAATTCGATTTAATTATTATTATAATATACTTACCTGAAAACAGCCAAGCATTGGGATGAGCGACGTTGTTGCACTTCTTGTTCAGGGAGCTGTAGAATGATTCAACCCAATTATTCGTTTTGTCTTTAAGTCTTAAAACGCTGATGTCAGTCGCTCTAACCCTGTTATTCCATTGGTTTCTTATGTAGTTCAGCCAAAGTCTCATCCTGTTGTAAACATGATGTTCTCTTGCAAATGCTATTATGTCTTGAAATCCTTGCTCAATCTTATCAGCAGGTAGCAGTGGAAGAGCCATTACCAGTTTAACAACTTTCCATGCATTAGGATTTCTTTTGAGCAGATTACAAAGGCCAAGAGAGCGTGCTTTTTTGTAAACTGCCTGCAAACAAAAAGACAAAAAGAAAAATTATAAGTTTTTAATTATTTATTACTTTAGATCAAACACATTTAATATATAAACATATATATATATATATATATATATATATATATATATATATATATATATATATATATATATATACATATATATATATATATATATATATATATATATATATACAGCGTCGGCTTGGCATAGGGCCTTAGTCCGGAAATCCGGGCCGACTTTTGTTTTTGCGGGCCTTTGGTTCGAATAAGTAACAAAAATTCAAAGACGTAAAAAAAATCATTTTTGATTAAATAAAAGTAAATGTGTACTAAATTTAAAATGTAGAATGACAATTGCTGATCGTACTGATTTATAATAATATACAATAAAATTTTCAAAACACTATATTAGATTTTCTCCTGAAGTTTTTATAACTTTAATTAATGATTAGAGCCTGGATTTGTAGGCAAAGTGCTTTTTTATGCACCGGGTCTATTTTGTTCAAACTTTATATCTCCATTAATCGTTAGAAGATTGTCTGGAAATCGCATTTTTTCTAAAACAAAAAACCTTTTTGCTTTCTTTAAAACATTTTTAAAAGTTTTTACTAAAAATGGAAAAAAAAGGGGGGGCGCTTTGAGTTTGAGATAAAAAGAAATTCATGTGTCATAAATATTGTACAAATATAATGTTTTAAAGGCAGAAGTTGAAATAATAAAATTAAAAAAAAGATAATTTATTTTACATGCTACAAATTATAAAATTGTACTTTTTTTTTTTTTAAATTAAGCTTGTATTCTTTTCAATATACCTCTCCTTTTTATATGAGTTATTTACGTGCTCAATTCAAATGTTAAGTTTAGTCTTAAATGTTTTGTATCTAGTTAAAAAAATAGGTATAAAAAAGTAAAGGAAAAAAATTTTATGGTACAAAAAAAAATCATACTATATGTATAAAAAAGTACAGTATTGCCAATTTGTATTAAAAAATAAAGTACTTAAAGTTATTAAACATTATTGAAAACTAAAGTACTTAGTAATATTATATAAAGGAATCAAAAATTTTCCTGGAATTTTAGCTAAAGGGGGTAGGTGACCGACTGATATCTCGCAAACGAGGACGGTTGTGAACTACAATATTAACACAAAGTAAACATGAAATGATATTTAAAAGTTTGGGTACGTCAAACATGTGAAAACACAATCATATATTTAAGTTATTACACTTTAAAGATACCATGCAAATGTGGAAATTCAAATTTTAGCGGGAAACTTGCAGTCAAATTAGAAACTTTTTCAAAAGTAAAAATATTATTAAAATTTTTTCGTAAAATTAAAACATTTTTTAAATATTCCTGATCGCATTTGAAATTTATATTGTTTGTTTTGCTGGAAATAAACAATGTACAAAGAATTGTTGGTAAAATATAGTTGCTATTTTAGCGATATCCGGTCCAAGTCTGTCCCCTACCGCCTTAATCAACAGTTAATCGGGAAGTCAAGAGACCTTCCGCATTTTTCACCCGCCGGGGCTACTTAGTACGCGAGCGAGTGCCCTCCAGACTTTGTGGCGCCAGGTTAGTTTTTTTTTTTTGCAACGTCATGCACAAAAAAAATTTTGAAGGGCGGCAGAGAGTGGGGAAATGTTTTTTCGACTGCCTCTCTGTGCCGGTGCCGATCCGAGTGGGCAAGAATAAGATCACCTGTGCTCGGCGGAGGTACACGAAAGTGTGCTCTTCTCTTGTGTTATACGAGAAAAACTCGCATTTTTGCAGGCGGATATTACAAAATATTATTATCAAAAAAAAATAATAATAATTAAAAAATAAAGCTTTTATATATTATAAAAGGAGTAAGAGAAATAATATTTATTTAAAAATAAACAATACGTTATATTATACTGAATAAGAGAATTACATAGTATAGGATATGACATCTTCTCTCTCTCTCTCTCTTTACACACACACACCATCCTTTGCGCTATGTTTCAATAAACAATTTATTTTTTATTTTTTAGTATAATATTTTTAGATTGTAATTTAGCGGTTTGTTTTATAATATATTATTATTATCGTTGGTAGTATTTTAGCTATATATAATGCAAAATCTTATATAAAAAATAAAATGTACATTTTCAATGACTATAGAACGGCTATTTATGCTAAGAAGCATAAGTATTTATTTTAGTATTTATTTATTACAATTGTTTATTGAAACAGGAAACAGCGTGCGCACGGGAGGGTGTGTGTGTAACTGTAGAGAGAGAAAGAGAGAGAAAAGA
Source organism: Ecdyonurus torrentis (assembly GCA_949318235.1). NCBI lineage: Eukaryota > Metazoa > Arthropoda > Insecta > Ephemeroptera > Heptageniidae > Ecdyonurus > Ecdyonurus torrentis. The sequence continues at coordinate 142,800 of OX439136.1, forward strand.
TGTATCCTTATACTAATTCTCTATTACAGTATATATTTTAATGTTTAATTTTAAATAAATATTATTTCTCTCACCTCATTTATAATATATGAAAACTTTATTTTTTATTATTATTAGTTTTTTTTAATAATATTTTTGTAACATAGTTATGCCATATATTATAAAATCAAGAAAAGAAAAAGAAAAAGAAAAAAAATAATAAAATTACAAGCTCCAAAAAAATTACTCGTACGCGGTAAAGTTACATTTTATTTTGAAATTATATATAAATATTATATATTTTTTTATATTAAATATAAAGCAAAATTTATTATTCAATTCTTGTAAAATAAAACATTTAGTTCAAAATTTAGCTTAAAAAAAAAGCCACGCCCCCTTTTTTAAAAAAATTTCTCCTGCAGCGCAGAACTGGGAAGCGTGTCGCCCATAGACCCCTGGCGTTTTGCGGGACTTTTCGAAGTGCGCCCGGACCGGGCTTATGCCTCCCAAGGCGACCCTGGATGTATAAATATATATATACAAACAAAAAATACAAAAGCTGACCTGCATCCTAAAGTCCCGGAGAAAAATGGCAACCAAAACGTCAACTTGGGAACGCTCGGTGAAAAGGTCGATAATGAGATATGAGTACAATAAATTACCTTATTAAAATGAAACTTGCAGCCTGAGTGCCTTGCATTAGGGAAGGCTTGTTGAAGGGATCCTCTTAGAGCTGCTTCATAATCTGTCATCACGTGTGTGGGTTCGAGCTCAGGACATAGCTCTGAAGTTATGTAGTTGAGAACTGCATCGTAACCCTCTCTACTTTTGTGTGACATAAGCACGTATATTACTGGCAATGTCTGAAATGTCATAAAATCATTATAAGTAAGCATAAAAAGAGGTATTTGTGTTTGTAATACATAGTATGTTTGTACATTATTAACTTTTTAGGTATAATTACTTTTGTGAATCAAATATTATTACTTATTACAATTTTTTTAATTATATTATTTTTAGTACTTTACATTTGCGGTCAAGATGATAAACTACTTCCATGCATTCTTTGATACTTTTATCGCATAATAAAAGGTTGAAATTTATTTTTGTTCATACTTTCATAGCCATTAAAATTCATGTGGATGGTAAGAAGTTGCCGTGAGCGTGGTGTATTGGGTGTAATACGAAAAGTTGCAGCTATGAAAAGCTTTTTAGCAGTTCTCAGTAGTTGCAACATTTCTTGAAAACAAAATATAATGCTACTTGTATCTCCAGCAATTATATTTCGTCGGAAGAAAGGTCTGCCAGTAGTGGTTTGACCATAAGAAGCCCTCCATTCAGCGCTACCAAGTGTTAAGCCATAGTTGTCAAGAGTACCAGGGATGAGTGGTCTTACTGAATTTCTAGCTCTGGTCATCATTGACCTCACGTTTTCATACGTAACATTTCCTGCCGCAATTGGATGCCTGTAATATGTTAAAAATTACCATATTTTTTTTTTTTTTCCAAATAATATAACAGTATGCGCAAAATAAATTTTGTTAATATATATAATATATATATTTTTTTAAACAAACTTGTGATAAATAAATCCAATAAAACATTTGTACCTCTATCACTGTTGCCAAAAAACATATGTAAAATAAAATAAGGGTTAAATTTACAGTGTCAAGAACCTCGGTCTGACCATAAGATTACACAGGTTCCTTAACTCTCTGCTAAATAATTACCTCAAATTCAACGCTATATCTGTTTGATTAATTATCATCATACTGAACTCTTACGTGAAGTTTGGACAATCAATTTTATTGATTAAATGTTTACGTTAAAGTTACGTGATTTAACGCGTCATTGTGGACAGACCAAAAGGATGCAAAAGATTGTGATGCGCATAGTTTCGATCTTAATCACTGTCAACGTGTCAACGCTGACCTTCACTCCCCGCTTTGCTTTATAAACCGCCCGCCGCCCGCATGTGCATCTTAAGGAGTGCGCACTCTTGGAGTTGATTATCGAAAACACGATAACAATACTATAACCATAACGATAGATCATTAGTTAGTTATAGATTAACATTTTTTACCACGATTATCGTCGAATTACGATAACGATACTTATAAAAGTAAAAAGAAAAAAAAATCAGAAAATGCAAACAGCTACAAACAAAAATATTAAAGTAAAAAGAGAGGGAGTGAGAGATTGAAGGGATTACCTGCTACCTGACAACATGACCCAATTATCTTACGTGTCACTGATTTTGATAACTCGCGAAGTAATTGTCACAGTCAATAAAATATATTTGAGATGTTATTGTTATTAAAAATCATGCAAAATTCTTTTTTGATTGAAGTTCTAGCGATACTTTTAACAACCATGGTTTAAAAATAATGAGTATTACGTAATATTTTTTATTTGAATATATTACTATAAAATAAAGCTAGAAAAGAAATGTGCATGATTTTTAATAAAAATAACATCTAGAATAAATTTGATTGACTGTGACAATTACTTTGCGAGTTATCAATATCAGTGACGCGTAAGATAATTGGGTCGTGTTGTCAGGTAGCAGGTAATCCTGCTATTGATAAACTGCTCTTTGTTCACTTATATTTTTTTTACTGCACCCTTCTTTATCTATTATAGTATAGTATAGTATCCTTATAGTAAATCTATCTCACGCTATTGCCATGTCTCCTCATCGCATCAGGACTTAAAATTTTCATTTATGATTTAAAATTAGAATATTTAAAAAATTATTCATTTTTTGGTTTAAATGTACTGTTTGTGATATTTGTAAAAGCATACCGATAGTTTTTAAAACCCTGAACCTTCTCTTTAAAACTTGGTCGAGTTGAGTAGACGTGAGGAATTAATCAAATGTGAGGAATTAAAATAGTGATTTTAAAGCACATTCGTTGTTTCTTTCTCATATTTTTGAACACGAAAAATTTCTCTTTTTTTTATATTATATTTATATATTATAAATATATATTATATATGATATATCATATGATATATTATAATATGATATATCAAATTAATTGATGTAATTAGGTTCAATGGAAGCTACTCTATCCATTGCAACACTAAAAATTGAATTGCTAAGCCCAAAGTTAAAATAAAGCATCAACTTGAAGGAAACACATAGTTTACAATGGGAAAAAATTAATTTAAAAAAATAGGTCGGTTCTTAACATGTCAACTATAAATCGTTTTTTGATAATTTATAAAACTTATATTTTATTTATAATTTTATATAAAACTTAAGGAATAAAAAGTTGTTGGAAGTTTACTTTACATATATAATTTAAGGATATTGTCGCGCATTAGGTTCATTTTGAGAATCTACACCATTTTCCTTATATCAGTATTACAGTACCAAATTATGTGGAGCTGCTAGCTATCAAACTAAAACATTTGTTATCGGTATTTTATTAAATCTAACCTATCATATTTGAATACCATCTTTATCTTTAGGACGTAAATCATACTCTTTAAATATAAACAGTTACCTACAGTGTTCAAGTTGTTTTTTTGATACCAATTTTTCGTTTGTAAAATTGTAATTGTAATTGTAATTGTAATTTCATAAAATAGATATATGTAACTTGGATTTATAATTTACTTCAATATATTTTTTTGCTATTTTCTAATACAGATATATCGTTTTTATTTTTTAAAAAAATACACCTAAAAATATATAGCAATTTTTATTACTTTTTGGCTATTCTTTTGTTTAATCAAGTAAATAATGTTAATAAATATAGCTGGCTTTATCTTTAATAAAAAAAATCAAAATCACAAAGTATATATATCTGATTTTGACTTGTAATTTTCTTCAATATATTTGTTTTTACTATTTTCTTAAAAGGATTTGACATTTTTGTTTTGTTTAAGAAAAAATATAAATAAAATAGAGCATTTTGTATTAGCTCTTGGCTTCTCTTTTTTTTTAAAGCAAATAACGTAAATAGATATGGCGGGGGTTTTCTTAACTAAAAATAAGCACAAATCATGAAATCGATATATCTGATTTGTAATAGTTTCGGCAATCATCTTTTAATTTTCCAACACAGCTTTCAAACTAATTTTCAACACGATTTTTTTAAAGCAATTTTTAAGTTGTAAAAATAAAAAATAATTTTATAAAATAGATATATGTAACTTGACTGTGTCGTTTTTTTTAAATATATTTTTTTACTAATTTTCAAAATGGATATGTCATTTTTATTTTCTTTAAACAGAAATCTAAAAAACATAAAGTAATTTTTACTAGTTCTTGGCTACTCTTTTTTTTATTGAAGTAATTATACTAAATGAATAATGCTAGGTTTCCCTTTAGCACAAAACAAAATAGATATATCTGATGTAATTTACTTTATATATATTTTAAATATTTCCAAAACAGATACATCATTTTTTTCTTCTAACATCCATGCTTTTCCTTCTAATATCCATGCCACTATTTGTTTTTATTCATTTTAAATAATTTTATTAATTATTTAAAAAACATATAACGAAATTGCTAATTTATTTTAAATTTCCATAAACAAAACAGTATTTGCATTTTTTTTTAATTCTGAAAATAGATATTTTTTTTTTAAATTAGATATATTATTTCTTTACGTGCAAAAAACATTATTAGTAATATAATAAAGATATATCTGATTCGGATAATTGCCTTTCATATTTTTAAGTATCTTGTTTTTTAGAGTTTTCTTTTTTCAGAATAATTCATTTCAAATATATTCTCTATTCCAACTAACAAGTTTATTATTTTTAAAATTAAGTAAAAGATCAGACACACTAATGTTGAACTATAAAATCCATATCACACTGATTAATTCTCACACGGAGAAACTTGGGTGTCTTATTATGATTAAATTTAAGTATAACAAAGGATTTAAAGTGTTCTCAAATGAAAAATATGATTAGAAGTTAAAATGTATGTATGTTTAAATTTTAGCAATGAAATAAACTTATAATTTACCCGAAATAAGATTAATAAGTTAGCCGGTTGATATGATATGGTTTTAACTTAGCACTCGGCTTAGAAGTTATATTATTTCCTTCTTACATTTTAGCATGGCTACGATAAGAAGGTATTAGCCAAATATGATAAGAAGTTATCCTATTTTTCAACATACATGTTATAAGATGGATGTGATAAATAGTAATACTATTTCTACTTAATTATTATAAGGCATTTTTTATTAAAATATATTCTATTTTTCTCCTTAATTTTTAGAAGGTGCTTATGATAAGAAGTTATCCTATTTCTACTAACATATAAAAAGAAATTTCTTAATAAAAATCATCTTATTGTCGTACTTATATTTAAGGAGATGTTTATGATAAAGAGTTATCCTATATTTCCATTAACATATAAGGAGGCTCATGATAAAAATTGATCCTAATTATTTTCTATTCAAGGCCCACACAGCCATCCTGTTTTATTTAATATTTAATTAATTAGAAACAATTAGTCATTTTGATTGGCTTAGAGTTGTCTCTCAGACAAATAAAATGTCTAATTTTCTCTAGGTAATTTTATTTTACATAACATGAGGCAGTTGTGTGGGTCCTAATGGAATATAATTACAATTCAAACTAATTTCCTATATTGATGGAATGGAATTCACATTGATAATACAATTTTTTACAAACACAATTTACATAAAATATAACAAATAGAATAACATTTAACTGAAATTATGCATTATACATTAGTACTCAAAAAATGATATTTATATTTTTCATTTACCCTAAAAATATACAATATATTATATCAAGAACCATGTGGATTTATTCTTTTTTACAACAACAAAAACGCATAAAAAGTCACAGGATTATAATTTAAACAAATACATACATTTTTTTTCTCAAAATGTCAATTTATTTAAATTTCAACATACATGATTTAGTAACTTGGTAAAAAGCTGTAAACAACGCATTTTCAGTTTTCAGTTTTAATTTAACTATTGTAACAAATAAAAACTTCCTACTTATGTACAAACTTAAAATACTACCAGCCAATTGTTTTTTAATTTCAACATAATTTGATAATACGCTACGTTTTACAATCTAGAAATACATATTTGGGTAACCAAAAAAGATACTATTGGGAAATACAGTCCCTTGATTTAACCTGTAGTGTGTTTCTTAAAAAATACAAAATAGACATGCAATAATGTCTTCACGAACAGTAAACAAAAAGTAATATTTACGTTAACTTCATGCAGCAACGTAATTTAAATTTAAACAATTATATAATAAAACATAATTTTTTATGCGTTAAGAATAATTGCTTATAATTACTAAATAGCAAATCTTTTTGTTCTCCAATTTAAAAATTATCAATGAAGTAAAATAACGAAAACATTTAACGCATTTTTCTTTTAAGAAGCATTGTTATAACTAAGAATATCTTAAGTAATTGGTACTGACAATAAGGTCAAAAGGTCAAAAAAAATGTGTACTACAAAGATCAGTTTTAAGGTTTCATTAAATATTTCTTACATAAATTTTTTGAAATATTTTAGGTTATTGGAAAATTATGTTTTTATAAAGAAAATTAAAAGCAGCTTTTTTATAAATTTTAACTACAAAAGTTACATAACTATATAACTAGGGTATCTTTAATTTTAATTAATACGATAAAGTAAAATATATATAATTTAGTACGTTTGATCCATATGTCGAAACATTTGTTCTTTTTAAACAGAGGAATGTTTGACAATAAAATCTTAAAAAAATAAGTAATTTTAATGGAGGTTTTTAGTATTGTGCGTGGTGAAAGTTAGTGCCCACTAATTTAACATTACAAGCTTATTAGCAAATACATAATTTTTGCGAATTCTGAGTAATTACTCCATTAATAGTATCGGTGAAGAAAAAATATACACGGCGAGAGATCATCAGGGAGACGATTAAGGGGGCGAGGATAAGCGGCAAGTTGCAGCTTCGTAGGGTTGAGTTGGTTGCCAGAGAGACTTGAATGAATGAATCACTTGACAGAACGAGTTAAATACAATTTTCTTTGCTAGCTCGCTATACTACCGCGGCAGGTACAGTAAACGCCACTAATTTTGGCAAAAATATATATAGTGGAGGTAGCGAGTTACGTTTTTAGCTTGCGCGCTAGAGAAGGGGGGGGGGAGGGGGGCGCGGCAGCAGAGATATAAAAATAAGCACGCTTTTGCATATTTTTATTTGTTTGCAGCCACTTTTGAGAGCTTGTGTCTCATAAAGTTATCGTTTTAGAAACTTGATCTTTTTTGTTTCTTACAAAACGGTGTCATATTGTTTTTTATCTATATCAGTTTTTTATATATAAGTTTTTTAACTTTATTAGTTGAATCATGAAAAATCTTCAAAAATGAGTTAAAGTCACTTTCGCTCATTAACACTACAAATATTCATTTTTTCTCGTTTTGGGAATTTTTTTATGATTTAACAAATTGTTTTAAAGCACTTTGTGATGCAGATGTCGAACAATATGATATATTTCTGTGAACAAAAAAAAATTAAGCGTCTTCAACGATTACTTTGCGATATTTTGCTAGGTTCATGACAGTTTTAGCTTGCTATTTTAAACGGCCATACTTTCATCATTAAAGAGCTGTCATAACGTAGCAAAATATGGCAAAGTTATAGAAGCTTGATATTTGATATATTATTTAAAACTGAGGATCCAGATTTCCGAAAAATTTTCATTTTTGTGCACGTAGCTATCGCCGTCTCTTTCCCGGGAATTGCACCCTCGGTGGCCGGCGAAATTGTCCGCAGCCTGACCGCGACGTATAAAATTTATATATTTTATGCCGTGAGCCAAATTACATTAAACGTAAAAAAAAAATTATAAAAGTTGGCTAGTGCTTTCTGCACATACGTTTTCAAGTCAAAATTTTAATTTTTTAAATATGACTTAAGGAGCTTCCGTTTCTTTCGCGGTAACTGCACCCTCGGCGGCCGGCAAAGTTGCCTGCAGTCTCACTACGTTTTTGCATATTTTGAACGGTTTGCAGCCACATTTGAGTGCTTGTATCTTGCAAAGTATTTGTTGTAGAATCTTGATTTTTTTGGGCCTACAGAACTATTTTGCATTGTTTGTTATCTGCGTAGCAAAGTTTTTTTTATTCAATTACTTGAATCAAAAAAATCTTCAAAAATGTGGAAAAGTCTCTTTTGCGCATTAACACTAGAAATTGTGTTTAAAACTTTGTGATGCAGATAACGAACAATATGAAATATTTCTCTGGACAAAAAAAAATCAAGCGTCTACAACAAATAATATTTTGCTATAGGTTATGACGGATTCCCGACAATAAAAGTATGGCCCTGAGAAGGGTCTTTTTTTTTGGATGCCACACGTTAATAACGGCACCAAGAACCTCCATTCTGGACGACTTCGGACAGGCGATGGCGCATCGAGCCTACAACATTATTTCAGTACTGGGAAGTGATAACCTCTGCCCATGAGAGCTGCACAGCTTGCCAAAGTTAGTCTGCGGTCTCGAAGGATCCCGGATACCTGTCTCGAATGAACTGCATCGATCTTGCCCAAGCGTTCTCGATGGAGCTAAGGTCAGGACTCTTTGCAGGCCAGTTGAGGGTGTGGAAATCTTCTTCTTGTTCATCTAACCAAGCATTTACAACGTTGGCTGTACGAATAGCCGCGTTGTCTTGCTGAAAAATGAATAGTCCTTCCGGTATTTCTTCTCGCACCGTCAGAACCATGGCAGTTTGGAGGAGTTGAAGATATGCGAAGCGGTCGTAGCGACTTTGAATACGCTCCAGATGGTAACGTCCGGACTTCATCATCATAGCCCACACATGGACTGATACTCAGCCGTTCCTCTTTACCTCCAAGACATATCGGGGGTCAAACCGCGTTCTAGGAGGTCTCCAAACTTTAACTAGTCCGTCGTTGACAGAAGAGTAAACCTTCTTATCAGACCACGCAACCTCGTCTTACATATTGTCATCAAGCCCTAGCTACCTTTCAGCAACTGCTAGCCTGATGTCTTTGTGTCGCTGGCTCAATAACTCTTTCTTAGCTGCTACATGGCTATCCAAACCAGCAGCTTTGAGACGTCTTCGGGCAGTTTCCAGTGAAGCAGTAAACCTGGTAGCAATTACGGCTTGTCGTGTGGTCGCAAAGGGGGTGCCCCTGCACATACTGGATAAGTGCAGCGTTTTTTTCCTCGGCGCTGGCTCGCTTCCTTTGGACACCTCGACGCCGCTCCAAAACTCCGTCGTCTTCATACTGCTTCTTCCAGTGGTAAACGGTCCTGAAGCCCACTTCTAGCTGTGCAGCATTTTATTTCAATGTTTAGTTAAATCAAATACATGTAAACACGATTCAAATTTCAAGTTAATAAGCTTTTACGATAAAATGTAATAGAGACAAATCAAATTTAGTCTGATACGTTTTAAAAATCATAATAGCTTGCAGTTTAAGAAAAATGATATTTTTTTAATATTTTAAAAAAAAATCTAATTATATAATTGATTTTTTTGCATATATTATAGATACATATACTGTATATCTGTATATGTATAAACTATTGTGAAATTAAGTAGCTTATTATAATTGTAAATTCATCACCCTTTTAGTTAATAAAAATATCAGAGCAAAGAATTATTTTTGTACAATCTTATTCATTTAAAAAATATATTAGTACTTACAAAGACAATCCACTCACTTATTGCATGAATTCTTGGACAGCGTTCCACAAAATAGCAACATTGTGAGTTGGTTGAGGTGGAAGGTGGGTCATTTTAAAAACAAAATGTTGAATGAACAGCCACACATACTGGTTAACAGGAGGATACTGTGCATCCAATGCAAAGTAGATCTTGTAGCATGTTTTCTTTGGATCACAGTTTCTGACATAAAATATTTATTAACAGTAGTTTGCAGAAAACAGTCAGCTTGGAAAAACAGATTTGTAAAAATTTGAGATGAAGCTTGTCTCTCTTCTCTGCATGTTTGACATTGTTCTGTAACAAATAAAAACTTTTTTCAAGTTATCAAAGTTTGGTGAAACATAGCAGGTTATATACTATTCTATGAAAGAAATTCGATCTACTTCACTTCACAAATGAAGCTAACATAAATTTTGCGCTAAGCTTATTTATAGCCCAAATCAGAACTTCATGTAATGTATACACATTTACATTTTTTAAACACCAAAAGTTACTCTTACATATATCTGCCATGCAGCCTTCAAATAAGTTCACAAAGCTCTCATTTCTTGGCTGTATCATCTTATGCTTATGACATTCACCAGCGGATTCAACAATCTTTCTGATAAATGATATGCTATCGTCTTGTTGACCTTGCGAGAAGCCAAATCCTTAAAAAGGCAATGGAAAAATTAAAACAAATACAACATTTTTCTAAGTATTACATAGCTATATGTTGCTAAAATGTTCTTGTTTTTGGTACACTACCTCTCAAGCGATTGAGGATGTCACTTGGAGCACATGCTGTTGAATTGTTGCCATTTATTTGTTTATAAACATTCTTTAAATCCAAAACCACACAATCTAAAAAGAAATGTTATTACGTGAAAGGTATTGATAGGCCCGATATCTTACACTAACCTTCTTGAGTGCAAAGATAACCATGCAAATGCAGTATTTTTTGTAGAGGTTCCACGTGCAATAAAGCCTGAAAGCCAAGGAAAGCAAGGTGCATGCAATGCAAAGGTAACTGCAATACACTAAAGGGGCAGAAAAGGGGGGGGGGAAACTACATTTGTAAACATGCAACAACAAAACCACAAAAAAAGAGGAACAATACCAATATTATATATCCACATAATGTATTCATTTATATTCCATAATAAATGTCTTATTTGTATTGGTAGTCTTCACATACAACAACATTGTGTATTTCAAAACTTACTTGCAGTGAACAATTTACAAAGCAGGTGTTTCCCAAATTTGTAAAGCCTGCTCTTTGTTTTGTAAGATTCGAAACCACCTTTTCTTTTACAATACTTCCAATGCAGCTCTTGCTGCCTTTCTCTTCAATTATTTTATTCTTTTCCTTGTCATTGAGATTTTGCAATGGAGGTCTCACAAGCTTTGTAAATGTATCTGTTTGAGTCATACAGCTTTTGGCCTTATCTTTGCAATTTTCTTGTAGGTCCTTACGATCTTTCAACTTTGTGGTTTAAGACAAATCATTGAGACTTTTTACATAAATGCTGAATAGCAATTTAGATTGTGGAGGGTTTAGCATCTCTGCATTTGTAACCTGTAAAAATAAAGAACAATGCAATATGTGAGACATTTCTTTCTCTATCATGTATGTACATTATAATTACTCAGATTAACAGACAATTAATTGTCATGGGCTATTCATACACACTTTATTATCTACATACATTGTCCCCTTTCCTAACTCTGAGAAAGTCCAAGTAGAGAACTGATTTATTTCTCCCCTGGTGGCATTAACACATGAAGCCAACTTATATTTTTCTATGCCACTTTTGAAAGTGAGGGTTGAGTGCATTTTCATATCGAGCTTCACATCTAAGTCATTCGTTGCTGGTCTGCAAACACAAAGATATGCAATGTTAATAATGCAATGGCTGTTTTATTATTTACTAATTCAGTTTTTTTTTATTTATTTATTATTATTATTTATTATTATTATTTTTTTTAATCTTATTATTTTTTACTTTTTTTTTTACTTTTTTCTTGTTTAAACATAACACATATATTGATAATGTGATATAGCATACATAAGACTTATTTTATTATATATGAATATATTTAAGTTCGAAACAATATTTTGTTCACGGTCTTTTGCTCAACTCAGCCAAAATAAAGTCACCCACATGTGGGGTATAGGAAAATTACTGTGATTTTTTTTCTGTTTCCTCCCTTATTGGTCAAAATAATAGTTACGTAATTTTTTAACCCAGTTGACTTTTTGGTTAAATTTTACATATATATTTTTGAGAACTCTATTACTTTAGAGTACTTTATATCTTCTTTGAATGTCAGTCAGTTGTATCCTAAACAGTGTATAGACGTGTTGCTGATCTTCTGCTTTATATCAATGAATTATTACCGAATTTCTTACCTGTAAAAAAGATTTTTATTGTGAGAATCACCTGTGTTTGAAGTGGCACGTGCTGGGTATATTTTTACCATCAAAAAAGCGACAACAAGGTATAAAAAGAAAGATTACAAAATGATTACAATTCAAGTTTGGCGCGCAAGAATAGGTTTATTCAGTGGAAATAAGATAAAACAAATTTAACAAAAAATCCAATCAGCTCGTAATAAAATAAAAAAGAAACAAAAATGTTAATTATTATTTTTATCATTACTTATATTGACTCTTATAATTATATCTGGACTGGAAACCAATCCAGGTCGTAAAAATTTAAAATGCGTTCCTTGTCATAAGATATTTCTTAAAAAATATATGAAGATCATTTTCTTATGCATAACAATGATATAATATATTTGTTTAAATGTGCGCAAAATAATTGTCCCTTTTCTGCTAAGTCGTATAAAGGATATTTTACGCATAAAAGTAGAAATCACAGTGCACATTCTAAGCAAGAGTTACGTTTAATAAATGTAATAAACAGTAAAGAAAATTTAAAATGCAGTATAATTACATTTTTAAAAGAATTTAACACAATGCTTGAATTTGTTAATGACTGTAAACAGCATATTAAAGATGGAATTACAATTAATTGTCCTTTTAAGAAATGTAAAAAAACCTTTTTTGATTTTAAATATTTTACCTCACACACGTGTCGTGATCATAGATCTAAAGTAAAAAAAAAATTGTCGGAAGTAAATATTTCAGAGCCTATTGATGTTGGTAACATACATGTTGATAGTGTGTCGTTTGATAATTTTGAATTGAGTTTTACCTCTGAAAATGATGTTATTGAAAATAATTTAAATAATCAAGAAGAAACAAAATCAATTGAAGAATTAGAAAAATTAATTAAATATCAACTTGGTACTTTTTACTTAAAATTAGAAGCTGAAAAACTAGTTCCAAATACTACTATTCTAACAATTGCAAAAGTAATTAAACACCTATCATATTTATTTCATAATTTATTAAAAAATAAAATGGAGCTACAGTTATGTAATGTAAATAAAAATGATCTAAATTCTAAATACGTCAAGCAAATAATTCTTGAAAATGATTTTTTTTACCAATATCATAATGTTGAAAATAAAGACAAATTTTCAAGTGTTTACTTAAGAAGTAAATTTTAAAATTAAATTTTAATTACATAGAACCTAAAGAAATTTTCCTTGGCAAAAATAAATATGGCAAAAATTCTTTTTTTCATTATATTCCAATTAAACAAGCGCTAGAAATATTACTACGCGATAAATCAGTACAGAGTTATATTGATAATTTTAGATTAAAATTAACAAATAATTCTCAAAATGCGTATACTGACTTTACAGATGGAGGAATTTTTAAAAAAAGAAAAATATAAAGATAATAGTTTATATTTGATGTTGTATAGAGATGATTTTGAAATTGCTAATTCAATCGGTTCAGCTCGTTTAAAATATAAAATAACTGCAACATATTTACACTCGGTAATTTGCATCCTAATGTAAGAAGTAGAATGGATTGTATGTTTTTGATTTCCCTATGTTAAACTGTTAATGTAAAAACATATTTTGGTGTTAATTATTCTGAGTTAATTAAAGATCTGCCTTTGTTACAAGAGCAAGCTATAAAATATAAAACGGATGATATAATTTTCCCAACAGTTATGTTTATTTTAGCAGTTAATTTGCTTGCTCATGAATCTTGTAGCATAAGCACCGGGTTTAGATCAAAATACTTTTGTCGCATTTGCTCCGTAAAATTTTTGAAAAATTTCCAAATGAAACACTTGAATTTAGAACAAAGGAATCATTCTTATATAATTTAAACGAACTAGGAAAAAGAAAAAAAGCTGGTAATAAAAAAGTAAAATCTAATTGTGGTGTGTTTAATGACTCTTTTTTTGATAAAATAAAACATTTACATGTTTGTTTTCGTGTGCCTCCTTGTTTAGGCCATGATGTATTCGAATGTATTGTAAGTAATGATCTTGCTCTCATTTTAAATGATTTAATATACAATAAAAAAGCTTTTACACTTAAAATGTTTAACCATAAGTAACAATCTTTTCGTTTTCTTATAGGAAAAAATATATGTGGTCTTTATAAAAAAGTTTTCAAGTTTTGAAAGGTGCTGCTTCTCAAAACTAGACGATGGTTCGATTTTTTTCATTCATTATTTTTGATTATATTAATCGACTTGAAAATGAAAATGTATGGTTAATGTACTTAAAATTGAAAGAAGTTTTTGAACATATTTGTGCCCCAAAAATATCCTCTAAACAAATATACTTATTACAAACACAAATTCATGAATATATAGAACTAAGGTCTCAAATTTTCTCTCACGTCCCTCTTAGACCAAAACAGCGTTATTTAACGCATTATCCACAATTAATTGGTTATTTTGGACCCCTTATTAGATTATGGACCATGAGGTTTAAAAGTTTGGATAGCTATTATAAAAGAATCGCACATGTGTGTGGAAATTTTAAAAATGTAACAAAGTCATTCTCAGATAAAAATCAAAAATATTTTGCATATAAAACTAAAAACCAATCTTATTGCAAAAAAAAGGCCTATTTAATTTTTTGTCAGTGGAAGCAAAAGGCGTATCTCGTATTTTGTCAGTTATGGCGATAGCGCTCGAGATAGGCCTTTTGCTTACACTGACAAAATACGAGATACGCCTTTTGCTTCCACTGACAAAAAACGAGATAGGCCTTTTTTTCGCAACAAGATGAAAACATAATTGCAGCTAAATCAAATATTTTAAATTATAGCAAAAAAATGTTATAAATAATTTAAATGCCGCTCTTTTAACTTTATTAGAAAATCATGAGTTATTAAATGCAATTGAAACAAACAAAATTATTTTTAATGGGATATCTTATGAAATTGGTAATTACATTTTCGTTTCTCGTATTAATTCAAAATTAATCGTTGTAAAAATATAAAATATATTTTTAAATGATAGTGAAATAATATACATTCTTGTAGAAAATTTTGTTACATTTAAATGTTTAATTACAGGCGCACTTATAATCCAAAATGACGAATTTAATAAAAAAAAAGTTAAATAACTATTGATCAACTTAAAGATTATTACTAGAGACCGGATTTAATGTTGATTTTTTTGACAAAAATGTCACAAAAAAAGGTGATTTTTTGAGCTAAAAATGTTGGCAAAATGTTGAAAAATGTTGATTTCTTTGAAAAAATGTTGAAAAATGTTGAAAATGTTGAAAATTATAAAATAGCACAAAAATTGTTTATTTATGCTTCCGCAATGATTACACAAACTTTTACAATTTTTTTTTATGGTTGTTAAATTTCAGAAAAAATAAATGTTAAAAATACATTAAATAATAATAATTGACTTGTAGAAATCCAGGTTTTAAGATATTTTTCTATATCTACTAAAATTTTCAGTTTACAATATTTTTCAACGTTTAGATAAAAAGCCCATATCTCTTAAATTCAAATTTTTATCCCAAAGATTTTCGTTGTTATTCAATGTATAACAACTACCGAAAATACTACTGAATATTTTCAGAGCTCATCGTAGTTGTCAGATGAGGGATTTTTTTTTAATTACCATATAGGGTATCATGAGTTTAAAAATTTTTTTATTCACTTTGTTTTTAATTTTGAGTTAACATTATTACATGCGACGTCATCAAAAAAAAAATAATAATAATAATAATTGGCTTATAAAATCTCAAAATTTCGTAATTCAAAATATTTAATGCTCTCTCACCCCCCCCCCTATCTTTTTTATTAATTTTAATCTTCGATTTCATTAATAAAACATTTAAAATTTTTGTTTGTTAGCTTTGTCATGCGTTGTCCTGTATGGTGAAAAAAAAAAGTACAAACTTTGATTTTAGTTCAATTTTTTTTTTCACCATATAGGACAACGCATGACAAAAGCTAACAAACAACAATTTTAATTGTTTTATTAATGAAATCGTAGAATAATTAATGCAAAATATAGGGGAGGGGGGGGAAGAGCATTTAATATTTTGAATTACGAAATTTTGAGATTTTAATAAGCTAATTATTTTATTTTTATTTTTTTTTATTTTATTTATTTTTTTTTTTGATGACGTCGCATGTAATAATGTTAACTCAAAATTAAAAATAGAGTCCTGCTCAAAAATCCTGCGCAGGATCTTGCAGGAACCCGCAAGATCTTGCAAGATTTGGCTTCTTGCAAGATCCTGCGCAAGATCTTGCAAGATCTTGCAATATCTTGCACGGGGTCCTGCAAGATCTTGCAAAACAAATTTTAAAGATTTCTTGCAGGATCCTGCATGATCTTGCACAGGATCCTGCATAATCTTGCACGGGGTCATGCAAGATCTTGCAAGACAAATTTTATGATCTTCAGTGGGAACGTCTTGCACAAGATCCTGCCAATCTTGCACAGGATCTTGCAAGAAAAATTAAAATTCCTGTTCAGAACATCTTGCACAGGATCCTATATGATCTTGCACGGGGTCTTGCAAGATCCTGCAGGACAAATTTAATTTGTCTTGTGCAAGATATTTTTTTGCAAATCCTGTTCAAGATCTTAATATCTTGCGTATCCTGAGATTTTTTTTGAGAATCTTGTGCTTTCCTGAGCAGGATAAAACGCACCCCTAATTTTTCCACCCCGAATAATAAAAAAAATTAACTCTCAAACAATTATTAAAATAATTGTTGGTAGGATAATTATTTTTTTCAATAAGTACTAATTAATGGTGAATTTACAATTAAAAAACCTTATATTTTACAATTATTTTCATTCAATAATTATAATTCTTCTATTTTGTAATTAATTTACCCTGGGGTGAACTTTTTGGGGTAGAAATGGGCAAAGTATGTTAGAAAAACATGTTATAACATGTCAATAGCAATATCAAAGTATAAATAGAACATTCAACCATCTATAATACAAGATGTTGTGATGGCAGAATGGTCCAGGGAACTTCTACTCGATCACCGAAGTCAAGCAACGTCGAGCGTGGCCAATACTAAGATGGGTGTACATCATTAAGAAATCAAATATAAAATTAAATTAAACGTTGTAAAATATGAAAAAAAAAATCAATATTGCTTTTTATAACATATTTTAGGATTTAAGTTGTCACCCACAGGTGTTCAGCGCTTTTAATTACTAAAAATTTTAATTAATAAATCTTGCACAGGATCCTGAGCAAGATCCTGCGCAAGAAATTTGAAAAAAAATCTTGCAGGATCTTGCAGGGCAAGATTTAAAATCTTGCACAAGATCATGCAAGATCCTGAACAAGATCTTGTACAGGATTTTTGAGCAGGGAAATATAAAAAAAAATTAAACTCATGATACCCTATGGTAATTAAAAAAAAAATCCCTCATCTGACAACTACGATGAGCTCTGAAAATATTCAGTAGTATTTTCGGTAGTTGTTATACATTGAATAACAACGAAAATCTTTGCGATAAAAATTTGAATTTAAGAGATATGGGAAAAATATTGTAAACTGAAAATTTTAGTAGATATAGAAAAATATCTTAAAACCTGGATTTTTACAAGTCAATTATTATTATTTAATGTATTTTTAACATTTATTTTTTCTGAAATTATAGCAAACATCCAAAAAAAAAATCAAATTTAATGGCAACTTATTCCAATGTTAAGCTAAGTTATGTAGTAATTTAAAATTTCACCCTAAAATTTTGATGTTTTCGTTTTCGTTTTTCGTTTTTTTTTTTTTTTTTTTTTTTTTTCGTTTTTTTTTTTTTTTTTTTTTTTGATGCAATATTATGAAAATGTTGATAAATGTTGAAAAATGTTGCAAAAACATTAAAAATGTTGAAAATATTGAAAAATGTTGAAAATGTTGAAAGTAAATGGGTATTAAACGACTAAAAATTGCGCAATTCGCACTCATTTTTCATTAAAAGTGACCTAAATATGACAGAAAAAAATGTTGAAAAACTTTAAATCCGGTCTCTAATTATTACCCACTATCATTTTACAAGATAAAAAATTATTAACATTTTAATTTAGAACATGCAATTTTTGATAATTAGCTTTTTTATATAAATCTTTAACGCGTAATTGAAGTTAACTAATATAAAAATTGTATGGGTACTATTTGCTTCAGTTTAATTCATATGTTTTACCATGCTGTATTGATAGCTGCTGACTGTACATATCGTAAAACTGTTCCGTGACGTATCGTACCGCTAAACTGTAAACTATTTTGTGCGAAAGTTAAAAATTATATATATATATATATATATATATATATATATATATATTTATATATATATATATGTACAGGTAAAATCTTGTAGAGATGTTCCAAGTCAAAAAAAGTCGATTATCTTTTTTTTACCTAATCGCCCAAACAATTTCCACCTGATTTATGTACCCCACTTTGCCCACTTTGCTAGAACTGTTGTTGCCAACTTGAGCAATTCGACTGTCATAAATGTTATATTTTTATTATAATTTTTTCAACACTTACAGAAATGAATTTAAATGATTGTTTTATACTTAAATGTTTATATTACTTATTTTGTTGCCTTTTTTGTTTCAATAAATTTTTTTACCAAAAAAAAGCTTTTATAATTTAGGCTTCATCTACAAAAGTTGGTACACTTTTTTTTTAGAAACAAATCATTGTAAATAAACATGGCTGTCTCTGGGAAACAAAAAAATAACTCCGCTCGGTTAAAAAATATATTTATGAGTAAAATATAGATTGACAAGTGTATTGTAATAAATTTTAAATTTCTGCTTTGATTTAGTGATGAAAGTGGTTTGTTTAAAATTAATTGGGAGAGAGGGAAATTTACAAATAAAGGCTCAAAAGTTCAGAGTCTTTTGTCTCGTGAACTGAGAGCTCGCCTCAAAGTTGTATACCAGTTCTGCAACAACGAAGCAGAAAATGGCCTGCAAATTCCTCTGAATAAACCAGAAGATCGAGCAGCAGCACTGTTTGGTGTAAGTTGTATTAAATTTTTATTTTTATAAATTTTTATTTTTTTTATTATTATTATTATTTTTTGCGTGTTTTTATACAATTTTTTTTTCAATGCTTTGTTGCCACTTGCAATATTGCTTTGTTTTATGCTGTATAGTAAAATTAATATTTATATTGCGTGATTTAAATATGCAATGCATACCATTTCTATTAGTATTACATTTTATGTGATATGTTGTTTGCAGATCAATTTGCGAACTTTGCGTGCACATATTAAACTCGGCGATGATGTACCCACTCCAGGTCGAAAACTTAAACGAAAGCGAAGTGCTACAGGAGATGGTGTTGACAGCTTTACTAGAACTGCTATCACCAATATTATCTACAATAGTTACGGAGATGGTAAATAAAACTTACTCAAATTATATATATATTAATATAGCATTTACTATTTTTCAATATTTATATTATTATAATATTATCTCTCTTTCTCTCTCTCTCGCACGCGCGCGCGCACTATATATATATATATATAATATTTTTGACATACAATTTATTGTTATAATAAAAATCTGCCTATTATTTTAGGAACCACTCCAGATACAACCACTTTACTAACACAAGCAAAAAAGGAGCTTGGATATACTGGCGGAATTCAGTCACTGAGGCGGCTTTTGCAAGAATTGAGTTTTTTCTGGGGGAAAAATGATAATAGACGGGGACTTCAAAATCTGCCTGATGTTAGGAGGAAAGTTGCAGACTTTCTTCGATTATACATTGAAAATCTTAACTGTCCCAACCCAAAGCCCTTAGTATTTTTAGATGAAACATGGATTTTTCTTTATGGAAATGGTATCTTTATGTGGATGGACAAAACACCTAAAACATGTAAAAATTTGAAAGGCAGTGTAGGAAAACGGTTCATTATTTTACATGCTGGGGGGTGGAAGAGTTGGATCAAAAACTGCGAATTAATGTTTGGATCAAAAACTAAAAGTGGGGGCTACCACGATGAAATGAATGGAGATAATTTTATGCAATGGATTCAGACACAGCTCATACCAAATTTAGAAGAAGAATCTATTATTGTCATGGATAATGCTCCGTATCACAGCATGATTTTGCAGTGGTTCGAAGCTCACGCAATCACACTACCCCCACCAACAGAAGGAAAAAAGAAACACACAGTGAAAGAACTGCTGTGTATTGCTAAAGATCATTTCACTGAACGTGAATACAACACGAATAGAATAAAAACCATAATTTATGCTGCAGAGCATTATTACTACGCTTCTATAGTATAAATTGTGCTAAAACGGAATTTAACAATCGTTGTGCTGCGTAGTATAAATTATTATGCTAGCAAGCAGCATAAATAATTGTGCTGGCTAATTGTGCCATATTAGCACAATATTTATACAAATATTTACCATTAGCAAGATGGCGGCTCATGAACCATATCATACTTTATTACAATCATATATAGCTACTTAGACATTAAAATGTGTTAAATTTCTTTTATTTACAATAAATGAAGTTGCATCTAGCCACAGATGCAAAAAGTTTTAAACTTTTCGTGAGAAATCCGCCAATATAATTTATGCGCGTGACGTCACTAAAAAACAAGGGAATCGAGCAGCTGCGAGAAAAAAACATGTGCTCAAGTAAACAAAAAGTCAGCAGTGATTTTTATCATTTTATTCTAGATTATTGGAGTTTAATTGAAATAGTTTTGTGTAATTTACCATCCTAAATGTATATTTATTGGACAAATGTATTGTGATTTTTCAAAATTGCTTTGCACGTGAAATACAAGTGATTGTAGTTTGCTCATGGTGGACCGACAAGCTCCAGCATTGCATTCGTCTTTATTGTGGAAGGTAAGGAAATTATTTTATTATGTCATGATAAGTCATTGCAATATACTTAATTGTTATTAATGTGTGTTTTCATTATTTTAACGACCCAAAATAACGAGGAAAACAAATTTAAATATGTCCTAGAGTTTCACAGTTTGTTTTATATACAAATTGTAGTGTGCGAATATCATAATAATGTATTTTGATTTTGATTCAAAAATGATTATATTATTTTTCATTACAGAGTTCCAATGAAACGATGACCTGTATAAGATATGAATCAACTGATTTACCAGGTTGGTGAACATCATGAAAAGTTTGGGAGACAAAACAGCGAGGTCAAAAACGCAATACTGTCATTTTTGCATCCATGTTTACACCCATCACACGAATGACATTTTTAATTACTTTGGATAATGTCATAGTAAATATGAATCCTACGTAATTAATAGTTCCCCTTATCTTTCACTTTATACATGTAAGTGTTTTGCAGTTTTTATTATAAAATATTATGAATATTATGAATATATTATAAAAATATCAACAGAAAAAAAAATAAAGCAAATAATGCTCCCATAATGTTTTCATTATTTCTTTCTCCAAAATAAAAATATTTAATGATACCACTACGTATTATTAAGATATATTAGATATATTTAACAAATTACTCTTCAACTTTTTGCCAACCTGTTTATTTCTGTATTATTATTATGTTTTAAGTATTAAGGCAAAGTATAAAATAATTCTTAGCTATTGACTGATGAGATAAATTTAACATTTTTTTTTCTATAATATAGTCCTTTTAAAATTCATTATTATTTCTTTTTTGAATTATTCATTTGAAATAAACTATATTATGCAGTTTAAATTGGATCATATAAAAAAATCTACGCCATATTTAAGCACTAAATAACTTGAACTGGTCTGGGAAACTGGCTCATGGTGCCACTTTAAAAAAAAAATTTTTTGAGATTATGGTATTACTATGATAATTTACAGATTATTATTTTTTTCACGTTCACAAAATAATAATGTTAGTACACTAAATATAACAAAATTAAAAAAGTTTAAATTAAATAGCCAAAAACCATATTTGTTATGTGCTGAGCGATGTTCTTTATTGCTTCAATATGGCGTCAAAGCGCAATCTGTATGACGTCATTTGCATTAACTCTGTATAAGCTAATTTTGATGTATAAGCCTACTGCGCATGCGCAAATCACCAGCATAATTATTATTATCTTGCGTGCAACAATTATGCTAGTCAGAATAAATATGGTTTACCGCAGCACAACATTATGCTAGTACACCAGCACAATGAATTGTGCAATGAGCAAAGTGAATTGTGCTGTATAGAACACTGATTTTGCTCTGTGGTATAAATTATGGTAATCGGCATAAATTATGCTGAAATGTTGCTAGCATAATCAATTATGACTTTTGTTTTTTCCGTGAAGGTGGACAAATTATTAGAACAGCATGGGCATAGAGTACTACGGTTTCCTCCTTACCACTGCCAATACAACCCCATCAAAAATGTGTGGGGTATTTGCAAACCATACTTCAATAAGAACGTCGGGTTAAACAACAAGTAAGTTTAATTTTTTTTCTCATCTCTACACTTACATCAAAAAATAAGGTGAAAGGATTCTTTTTTAAAAATTTAAAGTGGTTAAAAAATTGCATGTTTTATTATTATAGCCCCCTGATTTTATGTTTAATAATTTCAATATAATTATTTATAAATTTTTAACAAAACAAAATCAAAATAATTAAAACATAAATTGTGAAAATAATTACATTATTTCCCTCCCTCATTCTCCCCGTTTTTTTACTTGAAATTATTATTTAAATAATTTGATTACAAAAAAGTATGTAAAACTATATTAAAAAGTAATAAAAATTATTTGTACATTATTTTTGAAATAAGAGTTTTACATTTTTAATTTTTTTATTTTTTATATAAGTTTGAGCTGGCTTATGTCGGGGCCTGCCCCCAACTAAAAACAGCGTTGAAATTAGTAACAGTACAGTAAATAATTTGGTACATCCAAGAGCAAATAATGTCACTAAGGTTAACTTCTCATTAAATCTGCCCGATGCAAAAATATTACGGATACCGCTTCAAGAAATCAAAAATAGAGATTATAATGCAAATACTTCAGTAAACCAAAATATTGGATCATCTTCTCTGACAAGGAAAAAACTATTTCCTCCATAACTCAATTTACCTCTAATCAATAAGAATCTCTATCAATGTGTACATGATCGGCTTTTAATTTTCACGTAAAAATATAATCATTTTTTAAAAAGCATTATATGTTTTTTGTTTAAATGTAATGCTGCTCACCTTTCTTTATTTTTATGTATATTATACTTTTGTACGGATATTTCTATTTGAGGACAGGACTATTAAAAAAATTCATATTTTACTACTAATGTTTAGTATACTGCTTAAAGGAAAAAATTATATTATTTAGTAAAGATTCAGAAGATCTCATAAATATTTACTATATTTATATATATATGTGCTAATATGTGCTATTTTTATTATTATTGTTCGTAAAATGGATTTTTTAATTATACCATAATTTATTATATTTATTTACACTTCAAACAAAAATTAAACAATTTATTCTGTTATATTGTAAAACATTATAGTATATATATATGTAATAAAAAATTAATACTCTTGCTGAAATTTCGCGATGTTTTTTCAGTGTATAATTAATTTTTGGTGATGGTTTTTGTATATTAATATTTTAAATACCGTAAATAATATTTGTTTACCATTAATATAACATTATCTGTGACTAACATAGTTTCAAATTATATAATATATGAAATTTTAAAAAAAATGTATAATATATTAATTATTAATTACAATAGTTATATATTATATAATTATGCCATATTATTATTTTTAATATATAGGCACATACAAGACTGGCGGTATTTTTATTGTGATCCTATTTTTTTTACTATGTGTAATATGAAATATAAATTATATATATTTACTTATATTTATTTATATTTATGTTGTATAAAAAAAGTAATAAAAACTGAAGTTGAGTGTTGAAATTTCATTATAAATTACCAACCTATAAATAATATTATATTAAAGAAATAGTTTCCATATATACGCCTAAATTATTTACGTATTGTTAATTTATTGTGTTTTTTCTATTTTTTTCCCTCTTTAATACGGATAATTTTAATATATTAAAGAATAATAACAAGAAAGCCAAAACGATTTCATTAAGGTAATTTTTTAAAAAAAATATTCATTTGAACGTTTGCTATATAATTTTTTTATATATTAAATTTCACAAATACATTCTATTAGGTTTTTTTTAACGTTAATAATTGATCTAAAAAATAATGATTGATTTCAATCGGCAAATGTAGCGTAGATAACGATATGTGTGTAAAAAAGATACGCTGGGTGAGTAATTTTTTTGAATTTTGCCTCTCTTTTGATAAACAGCTACTTTGGGCAATTTTTTACATAATCGATTTATCGCCCACATCTTTACCTGGAAGGAACTGTATAAAGGGTTCGTGCATTCATGTTATAGTCGGCGCCATGTTGGATCGCTCAAAAACATGGTTAGCATAAAAAAATCACTCGTTTTGCCAGTTTAAAAACACTATAAAATAATGTTGAGAGCAATTATGGTGTAAACATGTTAAATTAGTATCTCAAGTATGTGAGAAAAATAAAAATAACAAAAAATTAACCTAATTCTCAAATAAAATTGCCTAAAACGAAGTTTGTCTTATTATCAGCTATTTTATTCACTACTCCAGTATGGACTCCATGCGCATTAAATATGATGTCATCCGCATACATCCTATATAATACATTTCTACAACCCCTTAATGTCTTAAAAAACTGTTATCTACCGATTATATAAATATTAATAAATCGCATACACATTTGCAGTGATTTTGCGTAATTTTAGTTTTTTATTT
Source organism: Ecdyonurus torrentis (assembly GCA_949318235.1). Classification (NCBI taxonomy): domain Eukaryota; kingdom Metazoa; phylum Arthropoda; class Insecta; order Ephemeroptera; family Heptageniidae; genus Ecdyonurus; species Ecdyonurus torrentis. The sequence goes on from OX439136.1 coordinate 167,693, forward strand.
TATTCTTAATCATAAAAATTACTTTTTTTAACATAGTAATAACGTTATTAATAACCTTTGAAAAATATGAAAATAAATAAAATAAAATAAAACATAATATCAAAATGACCTTAAATGTAAAAAAAAAATGTGCTTCGCAAAACTAGTACAACAGTTTGTATAATTTTTATATTTAATCACACGTACGATAATTGAAATTTTAGATAATTAAGCTGTTCGAAATAAACGTACTAATTAAATGAGTCTTTTATTATCCCCTCAAACAAATACCAATTTATTGTATGCATTTTTTCTTTTCTTTTTATTCTTTTTATTTTTAGATAAATTGCATTTCTTGTATTATAAAGTTTTTAAATAAATATAAGTAAAACTATAAAAAAGTTAATAAAAAATTAAATCGACAAATTCAAAACTAAAACCAAATTCAAAACTAATAATTGGCAGCATCAGATGATCAGAAAACTATATTTTTTATATTTTTATTTTTTTGTTTATTAATTTAGTAAACACTTTTTATTAATATTTTTATTTTCAATCATATTAGAGGCCTTAAACTTTTATAACATGTAAATAGTATATTTTTGTCATAAAAACGAGTGGTTCTCGTAATGCGAAAAATATTTAATACATACATCTACTCATTATTTGTGTAATATTTGCTCTCATTATTATTATTGTTCACTTCTCTCTCTATTTCTCTCTCTCTCTCTCTCTCTCACTCTCTCACTCTCTCTCTCTCTCTCGCTCTCTCTGATATACATACACAATACATCGCAGGCGCTCAAAGTTTGTAAGAATATTTTTCGTAATTTCACTATCATTAATAATACAGGTTAAAAATTATAAAAAAAATGTAAATTTTTAATTTTTACAAATATATTTTATAATAATTTAACTACTATTTAAAATGTTACTATTTTAAAACATACGGAAATCAAATTTAAATGTTATTGAAATATTTATTGTTACGCTGAAAAGTAAAGTTTTAATAATTTCTATTATTTTATACGAGCTGAATGGAAATGTATTGTTTTATAATTATTATTTTAATTCTTTATTATTATTATTATTTAAAGGATGCAGGAATACGAAAAGGTTCAGAATCGTATACTTGAAATGTTGCCTCGCTTATCACCTGATACATTGAATATGTACCTACAAAAGCTCACTGAACTTGGAATTGAACTCGAGTCCCAGCTCGAGTGTCATTTATTCCTCCAATACCGTTAAGAATGCTCCTTAAAAAGTGGAATGAAACTACTGCTAATATGCAAACAGCAGTTTCAACTACAAGTAGCATCGTAAAAGTTCAATGCCAGCTGTTGATTTTGATATTATATAGGACTCATTAAGAAATAAAACAGTACTCACTCTTAAAAAAACAAAAAGTTTTAGCTGGGAAAATAGTTAAAAATATTGTAAAAAATATAATCTAACACGTCCTTTAAATCAAAATCAGTGTGAATTTATTGGTCAGCAATTAATCGGACACGAAACCTATGGCCACTTATTTACGGACCGTAACATTCAAGGTGTCTCAGGTAATGGATACGTAGGGATTGCAAACATATTACTTGGAAAATCAGCACATATGGCACGTGGTGCTCCTTCAACTTCTCCATCTGCACGATTGCACGTGCCACTAGGGCAGAAAAGAAATAAATATGGTTGCATTGTTATTAACTACAAAACACTTCCTAGTGGTAAAACAAAACAATCATTTAAACAACAAAAGAAATTGATCCAAGACTGAGTGAATGAATCTGAGTGGAATATTATTCAAATTGAACAGAGTATGGTAGTATTGTTTACTAATATACACAAGGATCTAAATAGAACTAAAAATCAGATGCAGGTGGATTCAAGTGACGATGAAGATGAGAGCACAAATCCATTGTCTGCTGGGCATGCCAAGCTGAAGTATCCATTTCTATTTGAAATGCAGTATTATTGTGCATATTTCAAAAAGTTAACTGCTGGAGTTGATGCAATAGATTGCTTCAAAATATTTTCTAATGAATATTTATCTGCATCATTTAAGTATCTCACTCGAACCGCAACACGAAAAAATATTCAAGAATTTATAAAGTTTGAAGTGTTGAAAGCTGCCGAAATCTGCACGTCATCAAAGCAGCCACATATAATGACAGTGCTGTATATGCTAATGTATCAAGTCCAAGACAAGATGGAGAAATTAAATCCCACCATGCTTCTTTATCACATAAAAGTCCGTTACAATATCAAATTATATACGAATGATAATTATATATATATATATATATATATATATATATATATATATATATATATATATATATATATATATAAATAAATATATATATATATATATATATATATATATATATATATATATATATATATATATATATTTTTATATATATATATATATATATATATATATATATATATATATATATATATATATATATATATATATATATATATATATATATATATATATATTTTTATATATATATATATATATATATATATATATATATATATATATATATATATATATATATATATATATATATATATATATATATATATATATATATATATATATATATATATATATATATATATATATATATATATATATATATATATATATATATATATATATATATATATATATATATATATATATATATATATAAGTATATGGTATATACCAAATTATATAACTGCATAATTATATAATTTATATTTTGTAAATAAATTAGTATAAATATATATAAAATAATTAAAAAATAACATAAATAAATATATATTTTTTTATAAATATATAATAATAATCTTTCTTTGTTAATCATTATTTTTAAATAAATTTTAAATTTCTTTATAATTATAATACTATGAACGCATGTGCATTGTAATATATATTTAGTTGGGTCACAGGAATTGATTAGAATTGGAAATGGTTAGAATGGGAAATGGTTAGACAAAATAAAAGTGGTGGGGATATGTTTGATGAGATGACGTCATGGTAGAGGGTGTCTTATTTGAAAATACTATGGCAACGTTGCATTGCATTTTACTTGTTACTTTGTGGAATTGATTAGACTGGGAATTGGTTAGAATCGGAATTGGTTAGACAAATATTTTTGTTTACTTCGTTGAGTGGAATTGATTAGAATGGGAATTGGTTAGAATCGGAAATGGTTAGACAAATATTTTTGTTAATTTCGTTGAATGGAATTGATTAGAATGGAAATTAGTTAGAATCGGAATTGGTTAGACAAATATTTTTGTTTACTTCATTGAGTGGAATTGATTAGAATGGGAATTAAAAAGAATCGGAATAGGTTAAACAAATATTTTGTTTACTTTATTGAGTGGAATTGATTAGAATGGGAATTGGTTAGAATCGGAAATGTTTAGACATTTATTTTATTAATTATTTATGTTACCAAGTGAAATTAATTAGAATGGGATTTTCAATCGGAAATAGTTTGGTTCAGAATTCGGATCTAATTTATCAGATATTTAATTAACTCAAAAAATTAAATAAATATTTATTAATTAAATTATTAAGGCAGTAGGGGACCGACTTGGACCGGAAATCGCTAAAAGAGCCACTGTATTTTCACAATAATTCTTTGCACATTGTTTATTTCCAGCAAATCAAACAATATAAATTTTAAATACAATCGGGAATATTTAAAAAATGGTTTATTGTTCCGAAAAAGTTTTAATAATATTTTTATTTATGAATCAGTTTTCAATTTGTCTTGCAAGTTTCCCGCAAAAATTTAAATTTCAATATTTGTATGTTATCTTTAAATTATAAACACCTAATTATTTGATCGTGTTTTCACATATTTGACGTACATAAACTTTAAAGTAACATTTCATCTTTACTTTGCGTTAATATTGTAGTTCACAACCGTCCACGTTTGTGAGATAACTTTCGGTTACCTACCCCCTTAATATAAACTTATAATACAGGGTGACCATAAAGTCTCTGAGGGTGTTTAGAAGTTAATAAAACACATAAGGCTCAACGTAAAAATAACTTTTTATACATCAAATTAAAGCTTGTATTATGACAATTTTGAAAATCAAAACATAAATGCAATCAGATGATTATTAATCTTGCTGCATCAAAAACCGCAAAAAAAGAGAAAATTGACGTCAAATTTGCAAATTTTAACGCTTTCACCATCTGAAAAAACACATACAGATTCAAAATTTGTAAGGTCTCACTCTAGTTTTTTGAGACATTATCTCAAGGCCTCTCCACGTGCACCCATTGGTAGCACGACACACGGTGAGACGAACCTCTAGCTCGCGCGACACGTTGCGGAGAGTCTACCGAGTGATGGCCTAGATAGCGGCGGTGATATGCGGCTTCAACTCACGTATGTCACACACTTTTGTCTTGAAGACCTGGTGCTGCTTGACGTAGCCCCAGAGATAAAAGCCAGGTGGCGTGAAATCAGAAGACCTGGGAGCCCACGCCATGGGTCCACCACGACGTAGCCATCTGCCTACAAACACCTAATCGAGCTCGTCTCTGACAACGTGCTCCAATGTGGGAGCGCTCCGTCCTGCTGGAAGAGGAGCTCGTAACCCCACTATGTCTGGGCCTGCAGCAGATGAGGGATGGAGTTATTCTCAAACATGTTCAGGTAGTTGTTCCAGTGGACAATTGGCTCGTGGAAGAAATACAGGCCGATCACACAATCTTACAGGACTGCGCACCAAATAATTACCTTGGGACTGTCACGTTAGAACGTACGAGCTGTGTCTGGACGTTTAGTGCCCCAGAAACACTCGTTCTGTCAGTTTTTAATTTACCACACAAACACGCAATGCACTCGTCTCCTGATCTCACGCAAACCGACTATCTCTGGGGCTACGTCAAGGACCTGGTCTTCAAGACGAAAGTGCGTGACATGCGTGAGTTGAAGCTGCGTATCACCGCCGCTAAGCAAGTCTTTTAATTATAGGGACTAATATTCAATACATTATTTATTTATTTTATTGGATTTCATTTTACACAAGAAAACAAATTTTATAGTTAAGGAGCAAAAAAAAAAATTAAATTATATTTATCATTATATTTGTATTATTTTGTTATTGTAAATGAAGCGCTTCAATAAATATATATTAGTTCTTCATATTATATTGATATTTTAATTATGGAGTTTTTTTCTTTTAGAGTTTCATCTTCAGGTAAAGATGGGCTGAACTTGATTGTGCCTACTATGTAATTTATTGATTTACGACGATTATCAGTTGAACCAAATTTTAAACACAAACATTGTATATGCACAATTTTATAAAAATACTACTTCACATATTATCTTCTTCTTTGATTATATTAGTCTCTTTAAAACGTTATATCAAAGAGAAATATGGATTAAAAATATGTAAATAACTAAAATCACACGATAAAACAGACACGTTAACCATTAATGTCTCTCACAAAGTGACAAAGCGGGTGCGGAGGCGAAATAATAAGCACGTAAGCAAGCAGCTTTTGGTGAGAAAGATGGATTTTAGAAAGTTTGAGTAGGGGAGGTTTTCTACAAAATCTACAGGCCACCGCAAAAAAATTATTTAGCATTGAAAGTTAAAAATATTTAATTTCGAATTAAACAGTGTAAATTTAAAATTAAACTAGATGTAAACTTATACATCAATAAATAACAAAAAATAACCACGTGTTTAACGTAACTGTTTGTCAACACCTTAAGTTCACCTGTGCTACCTGAATTCTATTTATTATATTTATATTATTATTTCTTTTTTTGTATAGGCATAATCTGCTAACATCTTACATCTTACTATCTTTTTGTATGTATTGCATATTCAAATGTATTATATTCAAATGTTTGGGCAATTTTATAGATTGGATATATTTATTACGATTTATACATATTTTCGTATATCATAAATAATTGAAATTGTGAAATATATTTTATATATATTAGGAAGATACAGTATTTTCAGTATAAATATAAAATTAAATGTATTATTAAAATTTTTTCATTTTTTAAACAAAGTTATTGTAATTTATTAAGTGACAAAAGTTATATTAAAAAATATATTTCAATTGGTATGGGGTTGTACTATACAAAATGCTTATGCATTTTTGTTAAAAATTTTACTTAAAAAAATTATTACGATGTAGCGTGGCAGGTATAATGTAGAAAAAAGCCAGGAAATAGTTCACCTTAATGAAAGAGAGCTCTGCAGTGTTGGTTCTCCCTAGCGATTACACTATCAATACACAACTGCTTAGATTTCACAAGTTTGGCAAGGGTAAAAACAACAATACTCTGATGTAAAATTATTTAAAACACGCAGTTTAAAATAATTTTGTCTAAAAATTAAAAATAATAAAAAAACTCGAATTTTATATTAATTTAAATAAAAAACGTCTAAACTCGACCTTATTTTCAACTTTTTTTTTGTGTGTGTAGTAGGAATTGACTTAAATGCAAGTGAAAACTCAATGGATAAGAAATCAGAATTTGTTGATATGGCCTATTAAGAAACTTTCAAACTGAATAAACATAAAGTATTAGTAATCCTATTTGTGCCATCTACTGCATTAGCATTTAGAGTTGCAACATATTTCTACATTAACATCGCGGGGAAGACAACACCACCCTTAAATACAGAAATTGAGTCAGAGATGCTCAACCAGTTTGATCGCTATGGAATTGTGTTTTACCATGGTTAGCAAATCCCATGTACAAAAGAACTTACATTAAAAAGTTTTGGAAGGTCTATAAAAGTTCTCATTAGCAGGGAGGCTTTTGCTGCAGGAGTTACCACAACAGCTGACTATGTAATTATAGTCGAGACAACATCAATAAGAGGAGAAGGTAAAGAAACTAGAATGTCGATAATTAGCTGCAATCAGATGATTGGCCGAGATGGAAGAGCTGGAAGGTGTAAAGATATGGTGTCTCCTGGTGCAACAGTTTTTACGTTAAAGGAAAACGTTGAAATCTATTTGCAGGGAAAGAAATCAGCAGCTTCTCTGTAATAATTAATAAATATAGAAGAAGCACTGTTACGAGACATTAAGTTAGAAACTTTAAAATACGAAACTGATTGCAAATTTTATGTATCGGGTAATTACCTTTATTAATGTCTAACCATTGAAGATCAACAAAAGTTAATTAAGGAGACCGAAGCAGTTTTGAATAACCTTAACCCTTGTCCAGTCACGATTTTTGAAACCCCCTGCATGTTCAGTATACGAATATTAAATGTGCTCTGATTGGCTGATTTCGTCACGTGACTTACGTGGTATTACATTTCTCTCGTATTTGAATAACTTTTTAACTTTTCTGGTTTTATTCCTTTGCAGAACAAATTAATTCTTTGCAAATTAGTTAAGAGAATATATTTATTTAAATTTGTGCACGAGGGTTTGAGCAGAAAATGAAAACTTAATCAAATATACTGAGTTTCAAGTGCAGTGACTTTGCAAAATCAGTTCAAATGGCTTCCCGCAAAAAATTATTAAGGAGGTAATTTTAAATAAATAATTCCAACAATTTTAATATCGGAGTTATTTACTATAAATTGTGTTTTGAATACCACTTTATGCTTGAAAATAGTAAATAAATAAATAATACAAAAAAAATATATATATTTATTGTCACTGCATTATATTTTTCAAATTGATTTTTACTTTAGGCTAAAATTTTCAGATATTATTATTTTATGCCCAATAATACATTTTTAACGCTTGAATTTTTATTTTATTATAATGCATCCAAGTGACAAGAATATCATATTGATATGAAGTGTTCTAATTAAATTTTAATTTTTCTCTCTCACTCACTCTCTCTCTCTCTCTCTCTATCTTATTCTCGCTCTTTGCATTTAAAATTTTTTTTACAGGAGAAGTAGGTGCGCATAATTCAGACTATAACTGTATTATGTTAATAATATATAATAATATTAATAATTTATTATATATTATGACTTTATAGTTGCTTTTTAAGTTTTTAATTTTATAAAAAGTTCTGCGCTTTAAATACAAAATTAAAATTATTTCTAAACAATTTAGATTTTTTTTATATCTATGCTTTTTTAAAGAATTAAGTTACTGTAATAAAAACGTGTACGTATTTCTGCACAGAAATAAAAAAAATACGCGTATAATTATAAAATTATACAGCTTAATTAATGCAGCAATATTTAGCATATCAATATTTTTTTTATAAAAAATAAGTAAATTTGTATTGCTATATATAATATATGTAGATTTTAATGCATGTAAAAAACAAACAAGCCTACATTTAAATTAGATCTTTCATACACTGTATCTTCAACAAATTTAATCAATGAGTACAACATAAATTACAGCAATATTCCCTACTATTAAAATATTTTATTCAAGCTAATACATAATTTCCTTGTCATAGTTTTGTATTCTATTTCTTTTTCTTTCTCTCTTACACGTACACACTCACTTACTCACACAACACACACACACACACACACACACACACACACACACACACACACACACACACACACTTACACACACACACACACACACACACACACACACACACACACAAAATTAATGTTTAAGAAGTAAGTTGATTTTTTTATATAATGATCATCTTTGTAACAAATTAAGAAAAATTATAAATCAGTTTTATTTGCAAAACATTTATATACATTTATATATCACATTAGCTGCTGAACTAAAACAACTACATCCACACTCTATAATAGTAAGTCAAATTAAAATATACCAGCAAATTTATAAATTACCTCAAAAATTCATAATTTATATATATTTTACGTTTTTCAAGTTATTTTATACAAACAAGACTTATATTTAATCATTTTATTTATAGAAATACTGAAATATTTAAATAATTCAACCCTGTTTAAAAAATTAATCCTAATGCATGCAAAAATGTAGTCAATATACATATATAAACAGCGAAAGAAATTCAATGTTAAATTTACATAGTTGTAGCATGTTTCTTACCGTTAAATCATGTTATAATAATAGCGGGATTAAAAATCAGTATAGCGTAAGAAAAATGCTACAATCTCGATCAAAAAAGTAAATTGCATAATTTTAATAACAATATCAACTGTGATGACCTGGGGTCCCTTTGATACATATTAAGAGTTATCATTATTCAATCATACGTAATATGATTGGGTCATACAGGTAGTAAAAGTTAATCCCTCACTTATTTAAACAGCTTTCTTTGTTCTCCCACCTCTATTCAAAGGTAAGTACATCTCTGAAAAAAATGAATCACCATTAGCAAGCAGGGTTGAGGTTTTTTAAAATGGCTTCCCGACTGGCACGACAGCAGACCGTCTCCCTCCAATTAACTCGTGCTCTAATAAGCGCAGCGAGATCAACCTGGCGGAAGAGATCATGAATAGGACACATCTTTTAGCTATCAAAAATAAGAAAAAGCGGTGTACTATCCCTTAAGTTTAAAACTAAAAAACAATACTGAAGAACAATAATAATAATGATGTAATATCAATTCCATTTTGCAGAGGTAAAGTATGTATATTTTTGTTGAATTTGTTATTTTCCTCTCATTCAATGTCACACCAAAATTTAATCATCGAAAATAAAAAAACTTGCTGTGCTGTCAATCCTTTCATCTTGTCTAACACGTTTCGCTCCAACTTGTATGTAGTTGTTTATGTTGAGGGAGAATATTTGTTTACATTATTTGGTTTAAAGTTATAATATGTGCTAGTTTAATAATTTTTGTAAAATAAAGTTTCAATACTTAAAACTCTCCCACATACACTCTCTCTCTACACATCTCTCTTTATATTTCTTGCCCGACAATTGTTCACACTGGTAATGATTGGTTTAGGCAATATCATGCATTAGAACATAATATGTTTAACAAATATTAAAATAATAAATGAATAAAAAAAAAGAAAGAAAAAAAAGTTAAATAGTAAATAATGAAAAATAAAATTATCTCATTTACTTTCATTGATTATTTTGTTATTTGCTAGCAAAAGCGACGCGCACGAATACTTAGGAATAAATAAATTATAAAATTATAAATAATTAATTGAATGACTGAATAAAGACTATTCACCAATGAAAAATATATTTGAAACATTCTTAACGAAGTTACTCTAAACATGTTATATATTTATAATAATGCAGTTTTCATTGATTAGAATAAAGGTTGTATACTATACTAGAAATATAATATTATATTTTTAGTTCAACGATTTATGATAATTTTGATAACTATATGTTATTAAAATTTGAAAATATATTTTTTTTAAATTTTCATAAGTATATTAGAAGTAAGTATACAAAACAATATACACTATTGTATATTATTTAAGTATTTTATTTCACTTTCGTTGAAATATATATAAATATTTTTAACGGCTATGATGTGTACTTTTGCCTTTTCTTATATTTATTTATAAGTACGTATTTTAGGTATTTATGATGATAAAAATAATTATTGAAAATAATTAAAACATTAAAGTAACCCTTAAGACTTAAAACAAGTATTTTTTATTTTTTTATAAATCATTGTTCAATTACAATAGTACCTGAGTACATTGCGCGTGCTGCACCGTAAGGGAGAAAAAAAATAGGTGTTACCTTTTTCAGACTCGTTGTGACGTAGTACCGATTCTCGCGGCAACGTAGAGCTGCTTATATGTGGCTAGAAATGTAGTGGGAGATGACTACCAATCACAGCGGCGAAACGTAATGACGTCGCAACGAGTCTAGTACGGTAAAAAAAAGAGAGGGAAAAAAACAAATGTGACTGGAGAAGAGAGCAGAGAGAGAGTAGACAAGTATTATACAGATATAATAATATAGGCACGCTTTTGTGAAATAAATTAACTAATACTGTTTTATAATATGACTTTATATTACCAGACCAATAAAATAATAATTATTCTATTCTAAATTTCCTACAGTATTTGCTATAATCTATATATATAAAAAGAAGAAGAAAAATAAGAAGAAAAAAAATATTTATAATTGAAATATAAATATAAAAATTTATTAAAATTTGAAGGTTGTTTAAAAATTCATTGTTTTTTTATTTATTCATTGCAAACAAAAGAGATAAAAAATACATAACAATAGTTTTAATAATGTTTTTAAATATAGAACAAATATTAGATAATATGTAATTTTGTGCTCCTTCGCCTACCGTTGTATCATTAAAGCCTGCAACAAAATAATAATTTTTGTTTTTAAAAAACTATTTACATTTATATATAAACATATTTTTAAGGTTCACAACAATAAATAATTAATGTTGAATAGTTAAATTACAATTTTGTAAATTTAAAAGTATACGTACTTTATGCAGGGTATTTTGGACCAAATCTGGACTGAAATCCTTTGTAAGTCCCGTCTGCGCTGGGGAACTTGCGTCTTATCTCGGCAACGACACAAGCAGGGATGACATACCGCACACGACGTTTATTGTCTTTACCCAATTGCACTGATGACCTCATAAATTTTATAAACGCATAATAGGCCAGATATCGCCACATTTTATTAGATTTCTCATCATTTATGTAATTTTGTTTGTTTCGCTTGATTTTGTCTCCACGCATTATTTTTAACATTCTTTCACCTGTCACAAAATTTTTAAACTCACTGTGTTGTGTTATGCAATTTAAATTCTCGTCTTTCATCAGATTTTCCTTCAATAAATTACTCTCTTTGCAACAGAAACACTCAATGTCTTTAGGCATTGCAATACAAAACTCGCATTCGCACCATTCTGTATTATCAGAACGTCCCTCTCTTTGAATTTCAATTTCATTAATTTGGCGAAGGCGTTCTTGGTATTCTATGTATTCCTCTTCAGAACAAACAGGCTCAGGCAATGTACCTAATGCTCCACTCATTATTTCGAAAAAATAATAAATACTCACAGCACAAAATAATTTAAATTTACGAATAACGCTCAACACCACTAACAAATCAATCGTCAAGAACACAATTACAACAAGAAGGAAGCAATGAAAAATATTTGTATTTGTAAGGAGTGGTCACACCTGCTTTGAAATGGTCCAAAGGTAAAGTTACTCATAATGTACATTAGTAATAGCAATACACAATAACAAGAAAATAGGTCAACGGGATTTTAATTGCCATGCGCAGTGAAAAAGTTTAGTATTTTGCACCAAAAAAATTCATTTATGAAGTAAAAATCATGCTGGAAGGATGCGTGGTCCTAGGAAATGTACAGTGCTTGGATGTAAAACAGTGGGTAAAAGTAATGAAGATTTTGAGAATCAAATCATTTCTCAACATAAATTTCACAATCACATTTATCGCAATTAAGAAACAATAAAGATGCACTCAATGGTCTTCAAAAGCTATCACAAGATTTGATAGATATATGTAAAATTGCCGAGTTAAAATTAAAAATCTTGAAAAATGCAATAGGTTAAATAACGAATATAAAACGATGATAAATTCATGCTTATTACAATACAAACATATGTTTCTTTGTGTAATTGTCTCATCGAGCAATTAAACGCCGGACAATATCGTAGTTTTCCCATTTCACACTATTGAATTTCCAAAAAGTTGCAAAATTATATGAAATAGATTTTTAGTCGCTATATGCGTGTGTCCATTTTAACATATTATTCTCTCTTACAATTGCATTTCCCAGCGCTGCTTGCTTCCAAAATATAACTTTTTTTTAAAGTCCCGTACAGCTTCAATGACAAAATTTGACTTCTCGAGTCGAGTGCTACGCACCGACGTCACGCGCTATACCTGGCGAGGACTTACCCTTCCCATTCCACCACACATTTTTTAGCGATGTTTCTTATGCAGTCGATATATACTTTTACATTACCTACCTGAAGTGTTTCGCGTCTATATGTATATGTCTATGGACTGGGCCATAGACATTCTATGGACTGGACCAAGTTCCATAGTCTCAAGGGATACCAGGTGGACAAATAGGACCATTGGTAAAATTTAACTTATTTCGTACATATGCGTTTCTCAGAAATTTTCATCCCACCCTCGTATTTATATATTAAAAATTAGGTTTCAATACATTTTAAAATACGATCTAGTGCTTTTATGATAGCACTGCCAGCACTGCGTATTCTCTCTCTCTCTCTCTATCTCTCTGTCTGTCTCTCTCTCTCTCTCGCTGTTTATTATGTTGTAAATAGCATTTAACTTGGAAGAGTGTAAAACTTGCATTTTTATCTAGGAATAATGTAAAGATAATATGCTCCCTGTCATGATTTAAAATATATTGAAAAAATAAGGTCTTACTTTCTATGTACAATGAACATTGGCGTAGGTGAAACATCTAAATATCGTTGCTATTGCATCCTCGTGTAACGAGCTTTTTTACAGAAATATTTCAATTTTACAATAAACTATGCCACACACAAATATACAGTAACATAGTAACACTTCAAAAGTCAAGCTCACACTAAACGTGGTGACTAATCTCGTCTTTCTTTTCTCACTCGTCACTATTTCATTTTGGAGATGGAAACAGAGAGAGAGAGAGAGAGAGAGAGAGAGAACATGCAAAACAGTAGTATTTAAAAATGGAAACATTATTTTTTTATAAATTATTATTCTGATTCGTCACTTAATTAAAAAGTTTTTTTTTTCCTTATTAGTTTTTTAAAATTTTAAAACAATCGCACCCTCACTATATCAGCTAACCGAGTCAAACTAGTGTATCGTGTTGAGTTGCATTGTGAATCATTGGTTTTTTATTCGTGCTACATTCTTCCAACTAGCATTATATATTATTTATAAATAAATACTCTATGGTATGTATTATTTATTGCATTATTTTTACTATATTATAATAATCAGCTGTAATATTACTTATTTAATTATCATAAATGTGCATAATTTTATACACAGTATTGTATAATCATACTGCATTACACATAATTTATACATTTCATTTTTTACGCAATGCAATGTAGTTATACATTGATATAGCATATGTATACACACACACATATATTATTATATACTTGTTGTTTTAAATAAAGAACAAATTTTTTTATTGTATCTTTTATATCATAGTTTTGTAGATTTTGCTACAGTCGATGTTTCATAACAAAAACGATGATAACATTCCTTAATATTTTTTTTAATAACATTTAAATACGTTCAGCATGTTAAAGAAACCAGAGAGTTTAAAGTTTAAAATACTGTCAAATAAATATAAGGAAACTTATGAAAATTATTATACTAAATATATTACCACTATATAACATATTATGCTTTATAGTTACGTTGTTTTGAAGAGAATACGAGAATAGTATGAGCATTCATTCATCTATGGTTTAGTTGGGGTTGCATTTTTTTCCGAGAAGGCCATGGGATATCTCAATTGCACCCGTGAAATAATTTTTAGCTTTAAATTCAAGATATACATCGCGAGATCAGTTATTTTAATTATTTATTGCAAAAAGATTGGCCCGGGCTTGCAGACAAAAAAAAATGACAATTAAAAAAAACAGAACATTTGTGAAAAATTATATTTCTTATAATTTAATTAAAAAACTGATCTCGCGATGTATATGTTTAATTTAAAGCTAAATAGTTGGCTCAGAGTGCGAAAGAGAGAGAGACGAAAAAGGTATACAGAAGGAGGAACAAAATTTCTGCTGATGAGGCGGTTGCTAGCTATGAGACAGCGGACGCGGACGTAGCTTCCTTACATCTATCCCCCCCTCCAACATTTCTTAGGAGGCGTGCGCAGCGTTGTCAAGCCAGAGCAAAGCATAAAGCATCATTGCTCAGTAGTGGCTTGACACTTGTTGAGTGAAGTTGTGTTTTGTTGACTCCTTAAAAAAACTATTTATAAATTGTGAACACTTTTGATATCCCTGCTTTTGTGCAAGTGCTTTGCAGTATGGTAGATATTCCAAAATGTAAGTTATAATTTTTATCATTCTATACTTAAATATGAACTTTGTATTTTTTTTATCGCTTTTTGTTTGTTTATTAGTTAATTTTAGCAATTTAACGGGGTTCATAAATAAAATTTGTGACACTAAGTTGGTGGGATGGCGTTTGTTGTCTTTTATGTATACCTTATGGTGATTCGTTTTTTTATACAGATACGGTCATCCAGCAACATTTTTGACTTTATTTTTAAATCATTTTTATCGGTATAAATTTATCTACTTATCGAAAAAAGTCTGAATCAATCAAATCAATATTTCTGTTTTAAATTATATATTTTTTAATCTTTTTGAACCTACTTATTTAATAAAAATATTCATATCTTACGTTAAATGATGGTTTTAAAATAAGAATAAAATACTCAAACATGGGCCAGAAATAGCACCAAATTGTGAATTTTAATCCAAAATTCTCAAAATTTTTTGAAAGTGTGAAAAGTGTATTTTAGTGACGAACACTATGATATATTTCTCTGGAAAAAAAAATCAAGCGTCGTAACGATTACTTTGCGATATTTTGCTAGGTTCATGAAATAGCTCTAGCTTGCTATTTTAAACGGCCCTTTTAAAAGGCCATACTTTTATCATTAATGAGCTGTCATGACCTAGCGAAATATCGCAAAGTATTCGTTGTAGAAGCTTGATATGTGATATGATAATTGAAACAGATTTTCGAAAGTTTGTTATTTTTATGCGCGTATCTATCGCCGTCTCTTTCCCGGGAATTGCACCCTCGGTGGCCGGCGAAGTTTTCCGCAGCCTGTCCGCGATATATTAAATTTTTATGCCGTGCCTAATTAAATTAAACGTAAAACACAAATTACAAAAGTTATCTAGTATTTTCTGCACAGGCTGCGGACAACTTCGCCGGCCACCGAGGGTGCAATTCCCGGGAAAGAGACGGCGATAGATACGCGCATAAAAATGGAAATGTAATGTAAAATATATAATTTATTATTTGTAATATATATTATATATATAATAATATATAACAAATTGTCATACATTATATTTTTTATACATATATAATGTATATAAAAAAAAAGTTATATTATATATATATATCAGGGTTGTAGTCCTAAATGAACGCGGTGGGACGCATTTCTTGACAAAATGTGCCCTAATTTGTTAATTTCCTGACTAATTTTGCTGTTTAATTGGTTGAAATTACTAAAAAATTTCACTCGCTACGCTCGCAAGTTTCTTTTTATAAACAAAGGTTTATTTTTATTACTTTATTATTATGCAGTTTCGGTTTATCCAGAAATTTACGCAGATGTTATTCGACTTTCTTTATATTATTATTTCAATTCTAAGAGTAAACCTTTATTATCAAGTTAATAGAAAATAATTATGGAACCCAAATCGAAAAAAAGGACAGGTTTGTTTTCTCAAGGAGCTTAACTGGAGATATGTAATCATAATCAAGTTAAAATTATGAATTTGATATACTGTTCTTAGATTTTGGGATTTTTGTTGGTGGCCCATGTACTACACTCTACAGTCATGAGACATTTCATGACAGTTAACCCCTTTTATTAATCTCTTTGCGGCGCCATAACATTGCATGTGCATTGTGTCGCGTATTAATTTGTATATAATTATGTTTGTGAGAAGAAGTTTTTAACAAAATCCCCTTGATTCCGGCGTGACGTGCGTGGTAAATGTATTAGTCATAGTTTTGCCAGGTAGCGGACTGGCAAATATATTTTAACCAGTTCGCGGAGTAACTTTTTTATAGCAAGCACATTCAGTGAGATGAAAATGTTTGATGAGCAAGTTAAGAAATATATCCAGAGCCTATACAATTTTTTTATCAATAATATAAAGTGAGAAAAAAAGCATCCAAATCAAACTTAATTGAGGGTGTTATATATGGCTTGTTATCTCAAAATTAAAAAAAAAAACTCTAGA
Source organism: Ecdyonurus torrentis (assembly GCA_949318235.1). NCBI lineage: Eukaryota > Metazoa > Arthropoda > Insecta > Ephemeroptera > Heptageniidae > Ecdyonurus > Ecdyonurus torrentis. The sequence continues at coordinate 184,577 of OX439136.1, forward strand.
ACTTTATGATATCATTTGAAAAAACCTGTAACAGCTACTTATGATAAAATTTTTTGAACCCGTGACCATCAGTTAAGAGAGAAAATAATTATTGAAATTAAAAGGGGCTAAAAATTATAATTTAAAATCTAGCCTGGTGACCCACCATTTTTTTTTTTTTTTTTTTTTTTAAATTTTTGAAGATACTATATTTTTATTATCCTAATGTGTATCACTGTGCAAAATTTTAGATTTTTCTTTCTTCATAATAGTTTTAGTAAATTAAATCCCGCAGAAGTACTTGATTTCCCGCCTTTAACATACCTATATATGAATTTACATTTTAAATATTACGTAATATCGTTAAATTATAACAATAATATTTTTCTTATGTTAAGTAAAGTGGCATTTTAAAATTGCGTTTTGCAAAGTGTACTTTAGCAGATATTGTTTTGTATACTGATCATGGTCAGTGATGGTATATATATAGGAGAAAGAAAAGAAATAAATAATTTTGAAAGTTGCTCTTATATTTTCTTTTAAATGATTCTTTAGGATGATAATTTTAAATATTCAATGAAAAACGAAATAAAAAAAAAGCGTAAACATATTAAATATTACGTTTGATTATATAATATTTTTCATGACTGATAAAAAAGTTAAAATAAAACCTCTATAATATTTATTACTTTAAAGTAAAGTGAATAATTATATACTACGGAATTTGACTAAAAAGTTATTGTTATAAAGAAAGAAAAATCTAAAATTTGGCACAATGATATACAGTATAGGATACTAATTAATAAGTAAGTCTATTTAAAAATTATATAAAATTGGGAAGTTATCATGTTAGATTTATTTATTTTATTATTATTTGAAGTTTTACAACCTCTCTTATAAGAGCCTGTGTTAATTAAAATAATTATTTTCTTTGATCGTCACGGGTTCTGACAATTTTATCGTTTAGGATAGCTGTTATACTATTAACTTCCAAATAACATCATAAAGTTTGCAAGTTTGATTTTAAAATTTTAAGATATACAAAAAAGCCATCGAAATACAAACGTTAAATTGCTCACATATATTTCATAAATTCTTTTTTTTCTCTCTCTCTGTTCGCACTGTGCACATATTCATAATCTCAAATTATTATATTTTTATGTATTAAAACTTAATCGGAGTTAGCAGACGTTTTATTTTGCTTGTATTTTGTAAAACGTTTTACTCTCATTATTTTGTGTGTGCACCAAGTGTTAACTTGAATATATATATATATATATATATATTTATATATATATATAGAGAGAGAGAGAGAGAATGAGAGAGAGAGAGAGAGAGAGAATTAATAAAAATATTATTTTTATTTGCGGGTAAATAACTACATAATCACTTATTTATTATTTGCGTAATTATATGTAGTTATTATTAAAATAATTATTAATTGCATATACTTTCAAAAGAAAAAAAAATCTGCAATTGCTTGAATAAAATGCCTTTCGTTTCATTCACACCCTATGAAAGAAAAAATTTAAAAGTTTAAAATTTTTATATACGCATTTTAAATCATAATTTACATACTAACCATTATATTATTTACAACAATATTTATATAAAATGATAGTAAAAATAATTATTATTATTGCAGTTATTCATTATGTTTCACAATTTTATCTCTGATCTTATTCTGGTTCGTACAATCTTCTCGTAAAAAAATATATTGAAGTGAAAAGGTAACTTCGTTTAAATTTATTTTTTGTCATTAAATTTCATTCAATTTTTTTCTTTTTTCTTTAAGTCGGTAGCTAAGATGATGCATTAATTTGAAATTTACTAAATAAATTATGTTTTTGCCTAAAAGTATATTTAAATAATTTTCTCCCCAGCCTAAAATACACGCGCGGCATAAGGCACTTCGTAGTTCCTCCCACACTCCCACCTCCACTACACCTCCCACACCAGTTCGCGAAGTAACTTTTTTATAGGAAGCACATTCAGTGAGATGAAAATGTTTGATGAGCAAGTTAAGAAATATATCCAGAGCCTATACAATGTTTTTATCAATAATATAAAGTGAGAAAAAAAAGCATCCAAATCAAACTTATTTGAGGGTTGTATATATGGCTTGTTATCTCAAAATTAAAAAAACAAAAAAAAAACTCTAGAACTTTATGATATCATTTGAAAAAAACTGTAACAGCTACCTATGATAAAAAATTTTGAACCCGTGACCATCAGATAAGAGAGAAAATAATTATTGAAATTAAAAGGGGCTAAAAATCATAATTTAAAATCTAGCCTGGTGACCCCCCATTTTTTTTTTGTTTTTTGTTTTGTTTTTTAATTTTTGAAGATACCATATTTTTATTATCCTAATGTGTATCACTGTGCAAAATTTCAGATTTTTCTTTCTTCATAATAGTTTTAGTAAATTAAATCCCGCAGAAGTACTTGATTTCCCGCCTTTAACATACCTATATATGAATTTACATTTAAATATTACGTAATATCGTTAAATTATAACAATAATATTTTTTTTATGTTAAGTAAAGTGGCATTTTAAAATTGCGTTTTGCAAAGTGTACTTTAGCAGATATTGTTTTGTATACTGATGGTCAGTGATGGTATATATATAGGAGAAAGAAAGGAAATAAATAATTTTGAAAGTTGCTCTTATATTTTCTTTTAGATGATTCTTTAGGGTGATAATTTTAAATATTCAATGAAAAACGGAATAAAAAAAAAAGCGTAAACATATTAAATATTACGTTTGATTATATAATATTTTATATGACTGATAAAAAAGTTAAAATAAAACCTCTATAATATTTATTACTTTAAAGTAAAGTGAATAATTATATACTACGGAATTTGACTAACAAGTTATTGTTATAAAGAAAGAAAAATCTAAAATTTGGCACAATGATATACAGTATAGGATACCAATTATTCTGTTTTCGTGCTTTAGTAGATTCAAATTAAAGCATAAATTAGATAATATGTTTTTTTATTTTTGCTTAGAAACAAGAATTTTGTACTTCTTATGGTTATTTAAAAATAAAAATTATTGCTAAAGTAGCTATGTCTTTTAGAGATTCTATTAATTTGTAATGACAGTTTTTTCATTTTTCATTGTCAAAATAAGCTTATTCATTTATCCTATTTTTAAAAATCCCTTTTACAATTTTAAAAAATTTACTGACGGCAATAAGTATGCATTTTTAACAACGTGCAAAACATAAGACTATTAACAATCACTGCTACAGATAAATTTTTTGCAGGCCTGTTATATCAATCTTTGGCATATTAAGAAAACAATAAAATAAATTACATTTGAAATTAAATAAATCAAAATCTGCCACAACATACGGGTCATATGCTGATTATAAGCCCCTGCGAATATAGAACCAAGTTTAGTGCAACATAAATGTTAGGTTATATTGATACTTTGAACGCTGTAGGTCGAAAAAAAAATTGCGCAATGTAAAATGCATAGTTGCTAATGAAAAAATTATTTATTTATCATAGTCGTAAAAATGCAGTTAGGCAATAGTAGACCTACAAATAGGATGTCAATTGCAGTCAAAATATTTTTTACACTGAAGAATGCTACGTTGTAATGATAAACTTAAACCCTAGCCTGGAGTTTAATTACATATTTAGCATATTGCTATTTTAAACAAGCTGATAAATACCTAACACGAAGTGACAAAATGATAAAACTCGTTAAGGAAAATGCTAGACAAAAGTAGCATTGAAGCAATTAAACCAACAGAATACCTCTTCTTGCATTGAACCAGTACCAAATAAATTTGGTGACTTTCAAACAGAGGTGAGAATGAGCTATTTGAAAGTCCAACAGAACTCTCAAAAACAACCTCAACAAAGGAAGCCAAAGTACAGCTCTGGCCAAAACTTTCCGAACGATCTGAAAGTGATCGGGCAAAACAGATGAGTCATCAATGCAAGTTCCTTTTTTCCTGACTATATCGATAGTATGTGCATCTTTCCCCTCACCTCCTCCTTTAAGTTGGCTATCTGTTGTGTCTAGTTTTGTTATCATGTTTTTTGATCAAACAATCACACAGGATGTTATATTCTGCATTTTTACCTGTGACTTACAAAATATCGTCTTCTTCAAGTTTTTTTTATATATATCAAACCTTCAAGTGACTAAAAATTTTAAGATACTGACCAAAAATAAGTTATTTAAATAAATTAAATTAAATTTTCATCGTAATTAATTTTTAGTAACGTGTATTTTTCAGTTTGAGAGATTTCTGAAGTTTCAGTTTGGTTGATAGATTTTTATAATGATTATTTCGTTAATGAATAGAATTAGTATCTTATATTTTTTACAAGCTTGTTCAAATAAATATTATTTTAAGAAAGCTATGCATAGCATTAAGATAATATTTGGCATTTAATAATAATTATAATAATAAAAATACAACTCTCCACTTGTGCTACGTAAAACCAATGCACAATGATGGATTTGAAAATATTTCGGAAAATGATATAACTGAATAAATGGTAACAAATTATAATGTATACATTTATAAATAAATCTTAGTTGGATAATTTGAGCTGCAATACGGCAAAATACACGTGACAAAGCGGAACGATTTGAAAATAAAATTATATATTTATATTTTGAAATTTTAAATATATTTTTTGAATACAGTAATTTTATAATTCCGTTAGGCATATAGAAATGTAAAATAAACAATAATATAATTTCGATTTTAATCATACTTTCAATGCTTAAAAAATTAGCACCATCCTAATTATATCAATAACTTATCTTTAAAAAGTAAAATATTAATAGTAAATGCATGAAATTAAAAAAAAAAATAATACTGACTGATAATTATTTATGGAATAAAAAAAGGCAGAGAGAGAGAGAGAGAGAGAGAAAATATATATAGTGAAGATTCAAAGGGAATATAGATTATGACCTATCTTAATAAATTTGACATAATAATTTGTTGAATCTTTTATCTATATATTATTAAAACTGTGAAACTAATAGAACACATTATTTATAATTAATTTTAATTCAATTAAATAAAAGCAAATAATGAGGATAATAAAGATGATGTTTCAATAAAAATTCAATTGCAAAATAAAAATAAAAATGATATTGATAACTTAGTAACGCAAGATACTATATTACTTTTATAAATTCGAGGGACAAAATTTTTCTACAAATACTTTGATGTTATGCATAAAAATATTAAAATATTTGTGTAGGAAAGAGAACACTTGAAAAGCAAGAGAAGGACAATGCAGCAAGCAGGCAGGCATGAGAGACGCACGTTTGCTTGCTGGCTGTGCTTACTAATAATCGTAATCGCTCGCGCTCGCTATAGTCAGAAAAAAGGAAAACTGCTTGTTTACATGATTTGTTGAGCGGGTTACGTTTCAGATCGTTCGGAAACTTTTGGCCAGAGCTGTACATATTAACAGCCCTGACACAATTATAGTTGAGAACAAAAGCATGAGTCATAACATCAAGAGAATCTCTATTTCTGATCAGGAAGAGGATAATAGTTATGCTGACAAAGAAGTTCATCCAAAAAGACCAACTAGAGGTCCTCGTTGCAGCCGGTTTCTACAAATATTCTTGTATTCTTGTATTCTTGGACAGCGTTCCACAAAATAGCAACATTGTGAGTTAGTAAAGGTGCTACGTGGGTAATTTTAAAAAACAAATGTTGAATGAACAGCCACACATACTAGTTAACAGGAGGATACTGTGCATCCAATGCAAAGTAGATCTTGTAGCATGTGGATAATACGTCTACGAAGTCTGTCTCTGCAGCTTTGATGAGTATATGGTCTCATTTACTTTAATTATTAATGATGAAAGAGCAGATAAATCCCCAACAACAATAATGAATGGCTGCAGAAATATTTTGTGATTGAGGCACGATTTGCGAATATCTCCAACAGTCTTGTTGAAATTTTCACTCGTCTGTAAAACATAAAAAGTTCGTTGTGATCAAAATTTACACGCAGCTAAAAAAGTAATAGAAAAAAAAAGTGAAACAATAAAATTAATAAATATGCTCTGTTTAAACAACAATTTTCTATTGAGCAAATTCATACTAAAACACTTCTCATTGCTACCTATCAAAGTAACAAACTGAAAAGTAAAAAAAAAGTCCAATGGTTGCACATAAAAAATTTCTTTATTATACAGGACTAAAATAATAATTATTTACTTTCAATTATTACTATTATTATCTTATGGGTATGTGTTATATAAAATAATTATTATCATATTATGAACGAATGGGTAACAAGAGCACCATAACTAGTAATCAATATATCGATGTTTACCCGTCGAAGTGAACGAACTACACTTTACAAATTTTACTCAAAATGAATGATCTGCGTTTGGCGCTTCTACGCGTTTTAACATGAGAACTAGATAGGGGAACTTGAAATTTGTAAAGTGTAGAACGTTCATTTTTCCCCAAATTTGTAAAGTGTAGTTCGTTCACTACGATGGGTAAGCATCGATATAAATAGGACAGGTTTACATACATTTTCAGTCAGCCGTTCTTAGCATACTATGCAATTGACTTAGTTCTAGCTATACATGTATTGATATGGTAAATGCTGCAGTGTTGACTACAGAGTGAACACACGACATTTGTATAGTCTGTATGATATTTCCTATTTGTACAAAGACAGTGGTAAAAACCGTGAACAGCGAGCCTTGTTAGTACTTGTCTTCTATCCGCTGCTAATGTTTTTTTCCATACCTCTGTTTTGAATACGTCACAACTGTAAAATTCTCGATCTATCTGTCTTTTTTTCGTCCAGTTATTATTAAAGTAGCTTATATATGGTTCCGTAGGACCCAGTTGAAATTTGATTTTATATTTCTACTACGAACATTGGAGTATATATCAGTTCATATACCAGTCTTGATCTGGAATATTTTGACAGGCAAACATTTTTTTGATATAAATTGTCTTGACTCCCTCAAGAGTGTCAAGATCTGATGATTTAAGCTTATCCCATATTACTTCAATGCCATACGATGCAATGGGTGCGATTTTTATTTCAAACAATTTTAATGCGCAATTAACGGATAAATTTAATAGTTTTGAAAGCAGATGTATAGCTTTAATCGCCGCCGAACATCTGTTCTTAATATTTTCAGTAAAGCCTCCCCTAGATTGAAACGTTACTTCAAGGTATTTAAATTCGTTAACAAATTCGAGCACTATATTATTGAACATTAAAATATCACTTTTTGATAAGTTACCCCCCTTCCTAAACTTAATTATTTTTGTTTTGCTTACATTAATAGTTAAGTTATTCACGTCATACCAACTTTTCAACTTATTTAAAGTGTATTGTAGTTTGTTAAGATTTTTTGAGTATAGCATTATGTCGTCTGCATACATTAAAATTTTTACTTCTTTATTATTATTATCATACAACGCTTCTTTTATATCTGAGATTAACAGGTTAAAGAGGAGCGGTTTCATTGGGTCACCCTGTAATACACCGTTTGCTTGTGCAATTTTTGGAGACAGCTGTATGCCGCCGTTGATTTGAATTGTATTCACATCTAACAAAGTACATATAGTATTTAACAATTCAAGGGTTATTAAATTTAAGTTTTCGAGTTTATCTCTTAGAATATGTCTGTTGACTTTATCAAATGTTGATTTGAAATCTACAAATACCGCGTACAATTTTCCCCCCGTTTCTTCAAGGGCCGCGTCGATTTCATCCCATAAGATTTTTACCACTTGTAAGGTTCCTTTCTTGGGTTGGAACCCGAACTGTTTGTCAGGAATTACTGTACCGTTTAGTTTGTATATACTTCTATTTATAATTATTGAAAACAAACTTCCTAATAACCGTGTTAAGAGCAATACCCCTAAATGACTCTAATTCCTCTATATTCCCTTTCCCTTTGTACAATAATTTTATATGGGACAGTTTCCAATCATCCGCAATCTTTCCTGTCTCAATGCATGTGTTAAATATTGTAAGACCTCGTTGTGTCTCGCTCTTACAAGAATAGATGCAAGTATTGCACCCTGCCTAGCAACCGACCACGTGTTACATAATTTTGGAAATACAAATATTCTTAAAATTCTTTAAGTTATGACGTCAAGATATGAGAAAATATTTGACAATTATAGATTTGTGTTCACACGTGGTGACACGTGTGGTATAAAGAATTTAGATCGCCACATATGACGTAAACTCAATAAAAGTTAATATGCACACGTGCAGAGAAATGCATGTGAGGCGCCACCACGGCGCTATATTTTCTTTGATGTTTGATCATATAGCATCAAGAAAATAAAAATAAATGTTTAAAAATGACGAAGCATGGAGCTATAAGGAATTCTTAGTTTTCAGATAAAGATAGTTTTGAGGTCAATACATGGAGTGTGGGAGCTGTCAATTATATATAAACTAAGGACGCCATATCCCCTTAGCTTCACTTGCGAATAAATACACCTGAGAGTAGGAACTCTCAGAGCTCACCTCTAGCAATCACTGCAATACTAAGTAATTTTATCTCCATTCAAATCTCAGTATTTGATTGTTAAATATTAACTTAGTAAATTGTGATTATACTCCATGTCTCGCCTTATTATTGTACTGTAATATGTTTATTCATTTAGATATTATAATTCTTGGCTTATTCGTTATTTTATAGAATTAAGTCGCTTTCATAAATTATTAAAATAGGAGAAAATTATTATAATTTATTGATTAACTGCTATTCCGTTTTCCGTTAAATTAAACCAGGTATAAATTTATTATATTGTTCAATAATATCAAAATTTATTGTAATTCATAAATTTGCATAAAAATCAATTAATGCTATTTAAATAATTTAATGTTAATAGAAGTTAAGAAATTAGTAGTATACTATAGTATACTATTGTTAACTAAATTTGGAGATATTAAATAATTTATATTTGAAAATAAAATTATAAGTGTTGTTTGAAAGTTATAAATGACTTTAATATTTTGATTCTAATGCCTCGTGTAAGAACTCACGTCTAGTAGAATTTTACACATCTGGTTACACATACACATTAAGTTATAAAGTTTTAATTCTAACATCACATTTATCTCGGCTTACGTTATTTATAACAGGGGATATATTGCTACTAGGAAAAGACGTAACGTCCCCGTTGGCTCCTATACTTATTTACGAACTAACGTTCTATTCCAAGCCTCCCGTCTCAGCTTCTATTCCTCCTGGTATAACTATAACAGAATCATTATTATTATTATCATGAATCAGATTTACGTTTAAAAACTTATTGTTGTGGTCCCACTGTCCCACTGATTACACTGGTTTGGCCTGTGCTGTGGTTACACAGGGAGCCTTTGGTGAAAAAACTGAACGTTCCTTGTTAATCGTCATTGCGGAGAGTAGGAGCAAAGCATCTTTTTTTGGTGAGAAGTTACTTTGAGGTGGGGGAAAACATGGGTGATATATTGGTGGCACTAGTTAAAGGTGGGTTGCTGGAGCATTGTTTGGTACTTGTGATGGGTTGTAATACATAGTAATGGCAATACTGTTGTTGTTAGGGGATTGACTATGGATAGGAGTTAAAGTGATAGGTGAACTATAGTTTGTACTTTGTTGCATTAACGGTGGGTTTGAGATGGGTGCGGAGTAGGGCTGGTATCTTTTTGGTAGTACGGGAGAGATCGGTGGATTGGGGGTAGCCATGTGTATCTGGCTAGAGGAGTTGATAGGGGTCGAGATCAGAGGGGTATTCGTGTAGTAGGAAGTACTTACTTATTTACGAGGCGGTGTGATGTTGTAGTCTGGATTCTCCCTTCCTTCCTTTATTTCTGCCGTGTTTCCACTGCTCTGCTGTTGTGCCTGCAGTGTCTGGTGCTGCAGTGTTCCAGTCTAAGCTGTCCAGCCCTGCTCCAATTTTTGTGATTGCTAATTTCTTAATATTGAGTTGGACGCATACGTTTTTCAATCCTATCAGACCTTTAATATATCCTCTCTCAAAGCTGGCATCAAATCTAAGTGATGGTTTGTGAAAATGCCAAGCTTTGGTGATAACATAGATAAGTTTAGACTTCCTATTCCTGTTCATCACTGCACATTCTCCGATGGATCTCTCCTGTGCTAGTAAGTAATCACGGCAACCGTACCTCTCAAGGAACTGTTTTGCCACCCCATCTCCCATGCGAAACGTTTTGTCCACGGCATGTGCGAGAGAAAAGTCTGTTGGGGCCTTGAGGTTGTCACCCTCGACTTGTTTGATTTGAAGTTTTGTGTGCATGAGGGCCTTCCAATTGAATAAAAAGCAGCGTTCTGCATTCAACGACGGGATTTGGGGGATTTCTTCATCTTGTACTGCATGAGACATGGGTTTTAAAATTATTATTTTGTAATTTTATATGGTCTTTTTTCTTGCCGTCGCTTAATTCCCTGGTCAGAGTAACAGCTAATTCTTACTTTGGGTTCAGCATCTACTCAATAATTACAGCGAAATATCCAGGTAAGAATTCTTATCCAAATAGTTGAATTTTATTTTTATTATGACCTGTAAAATGTTATAGCTTGAAAACTACTACTAAAACACCAAGTTCTAGAGTAAAATGTGAACCCACTATTCCAACTTGAAGTTCTCGGCGGCTATTGGAAAACTGTATACTCTTCAAAAAAGTAAACTGCAATGAATATTTGAATTTACCGCACTGTAGTATGTTTTTTTATTATTATTTTTTTATGAAAAGACTTTTATTTGAAAAGCATTTGATTCCTACGAAGAAATTAATAAATTACTATTTAAATGTAAAAAATAATTGATAAATAAAAAAGGAATAATAATAATAATACAAAAATAATTTTAAAAAAAGAAAAATATTTACAAGGCAATTGCTTATAAAACATTTAGACCCCACTAATTTTGTTGGACGACAAAATATTTTGTTTTTCGTTGGTACACTTTGTGGAGCAAAGAGTTGTGGGAGAATAAGGGCATCTTTCAGCATATCTTTCATTACAACATCTGCAGCAAACAAATTAAGTTGGGAAAAAATAAATATACAAGTTATGCAACAACAAATAAAACATATCATATGATAAAAACAAACAAACATACTTTCATAGGGAGCTAGTCATTGTCTGTGCTCCTTTTCTGCGTGCTTCCAGATTGCAGGTACAATTTCAATGAAGATCTTAAGGTCTTATCCTACATGTAAAGTACAGCCAAAAGTGTCCGTGGAAAATCATTCAAACTTTCAGGGTTTATTTATAAAGGTAAAAGACCCTTGTATACCAATTTTTGAAAAGATATATGGATTAGGAGAAAATTAAAAAAAAATTAATTTAACATTAGTTTAAATGGAGTTTCAGTTTTTTTGAAATAACTCAAAAAGTGTCCATAAATTGCATATAAAAAAAATATCACATGATAGAGAATTTTATTTCACTATTTGTAATTTTTTTTCAGATTTTTGTAAGGATAAAGTTTTTTTATATTAATTTTCAAAAAATATTTTGGTTATGTAAATTAGCTGGAGGGGGATGAGTGTAAGTAACTGAGAACGTTTGGCAACCTAGAAAATCAAGTGGCGAGATATTTTCACGAAAGCACTCGCAAAAGACCGAGCGTAGCCGAAGTGCTTACACAGGGAGTATAATGGAGTCAGAAATGCCAACATGAGAAAAAAGTTTTAGTTTTTTATTCTGCAGAATCAACAAAATAAAGTAGATTATGTATCTTTCAATATTTCTTCTTAAAAACTTTTCATTATTATTATTTGTATTTAATAAATTTTATGTTCTACATTGTGTATTTCATATTTTGTATAATATTATTTCATTTTAAAAAGTAGTGGTTTTACCTTACAGTTGGTAAAAAGAATCAGCTGATTTTTGGCACTATTTTTTTAAATTTTTTTTTATGATATATTTTTTGATGATATATATTTATTTAAATTTTAATATAGTAATAAAGGAAAAACAAACAGTTATTGAGAAGAAAGCGTTAAAAGAATTAATTTGACATATATTTTGTATAATGAGTGTAATGATGTTGTTTACTAACTCGCGAGATGTTTTTTAAAAAACTGCATGCACCTGTACGTGCGTGTGGTATGCGCACACTTGAGTATTCGCGCGAATCATAACACTCTTTCGCGGTCGCCCGCGGGCATTACGGCGACGTTGCCAAGTTTATTACTTTCCCTCCCCACCTCTTTCCAAGCAGTGGTGGGGAGACAGGTAGCTAACTTCTGGCGTGAGCTACATGTGATATAAGACCTTAAGGCGGGAAATCAGTTACTATAGGATTTGACAAAAAAGTCGTAAAGAAGGAAAAATCTGAAATTTTGCATGGTGATACATTAGGTTAGGGCAACTACAAAAAATTAAAAATTTTGGAGTGTCACCATGCTAGATTTTAAATTATGATTTTTTGAAGTTTTCATCCCATAAGAGGCCATGTTAATTTTAAAAAGTTTTAAAAATTAATTTTTCTGTTATCTGATGGTCACGGGTACTGAAATTTGTATCATGTGTAGCTGTTATCGTTAAGTTTGAGGTGACATCAAAAAATTATGAAGTATTCTTTTTAGATTTTGAGATACAAGCAAACTAAAGAAAACCCTTAGTGCCATTTATGTATTCAGGATTTACCTTGTTTAAATCTTGGGAGAGATAATAATAATAATAAAGATATTAATTTTTTTTTAAATAATTTAAATATCACCTACAAATTTAGGTCCTTCAGTAGTTTTTAAGAAAAGATATTCGCTTAAGTACTCTAGAATTGGATTAGGATTAACAGACTGTTTTAAATTTTTAATCCTAATTTAAGAGGTTGAGGACAAAGATTTCTCAATGTCTTTGTCAACAGTTAGAAGCTGATTTTCTTTTCTTAACTCCAAATATTTTAACCCGTCAATATCAGCCTTTTTTTCTTTATCAACAGGAGTGTTATCAGTTGGTACGTCAGCCGTTTCTTTATTCTCAGGACCCACTGTCTTGTTATCACCTGTACATTTAATAAAATAAATTTAAAAAAAATGTATAACATCAACAACAACACACACACAGACATATATATATATATATATATATATATGTATATATATATATATATATATATATATATATATATATATATATATATATATATATATATATATATATATATATATATATATATATATATATCGATGCTTCCATGTCAAAAAAGATTATCTGCCGATTCCACAGACCCCGCGAACAGATTAACTGCGAATTCCATACTTTCCACGAGTGGAGTAACTGCAGATTCCGCCAGCGCGACCCGCAGAGCAAGTACAAATTTTTTATTGCTGGTGAATAGACTATCTACACTTTCCACGGGTTCACTTGCCGTGTTCGTAATTTTCTTTTTCATTTAGCTTTTTTTGACTTTTTAATGTTGTATTTAAAATATATAATAATAGATTTTAAACTTTCACAAAGTAAAATATTATTTTCTTTGCTTTTGAATCATTTAGTTATTTAGATAATGGCAACATGTAATAAAAAAGTTAATACTCGATAATAATTATTAATAGATTATACTACGTTTATTTTTATTTTATATATTTTTTATTTTTAAATTTTGTTTAATAGATTAGAAATTTCTAAGAGTTTTACAGAATGCCATTTTGAAGGTTCAATGTCCACATTAGAATAACGTAATAAAATATAGCCTTTATCCTGCCCAATACTATAAACTAAATTCCGATGTTTTACCAAGAGAGCTCAGTTTTCATTCAGTCTGTGTTGTGAGTAGTATGCAGTTTACTGCTAATTTTTTTTACTGGCTGCTGGTATTGATGTATAGGAAAAAAGGTTATAATTTTATTAAATTATTAGGTCGTGAAGTGAATTATAATTTCAAAAAGAAATTTTTTTTTTCTCAAAAGGAGTTTGTTCTCTCTTTCATTTTTAAGTTAAAAATAAAAATAATTTGTATTTCGCCTTTAAAATTATTAAGTAAGTACTACAGTAGTATTAGAAAAAGAAAGTTTTTACAGGGAAATATCATTAAAAAAAGTGTTATGAATATTAATTTAGAATATTACAGCTAAAGAATTCACAAAATAAAGCATTTAAAAAAAATTGTTTACTATTAACAAATTTGGGTAAAGAAAAGTATATTTATTTTGTTAGTTTTTTTTTTCATCCTATAAGACTAATATTTTTTTAAGGTAGTAATTTTTATAATTAAATAATCAATCGATGCTAAGAAATTAAAAATAATAAAAATAAAATTAAGTGTATATAGCAATGCAGATAGTCTACTTGCTAAATGCACATGATCTCTTGGGGAGCAATAAAAAATTTGCACTTGCTCTGAGGGTCGCGCTGGCGGAATCTGCAGTTAGTCCACTTGTGGAAAGTATGGAATTCGCAGTTAATCTGTTCGCGGGGTCTGTGGAATCGGCAGATAATCTTTTTTGACGCGGAAGCATCGATTTATATATATATAATATATATATATATATATATATATATATATATATATATATATATATATATATATATATATATATATATATAAATATATATATATATATATATATATATATATATATATATATATATATATATATATATATATATATATATATATATATATATATATATATATATATATATATAAATATATATATATATATATATATATATATATATATATATATATATATATATATATATATATATATATATTTATATATATATATACACTCTAAGAAATATTAAGAAAAAAACATTTTAATGTTTAAGGATATCCCAACTTAAAAAAAATGCTTACCAAGAATGCATAATTATTGGTTGGTCCCTATAAAGTCAAAAAATGTTGAGATTTTTAAATGTGGTATTATTCCATATCTTTCCCTTCTTTAGTTCGGGCACTACATTAACTATTTTTTATTTCTATTATTTATCACATCATTGATTTTAATCTAGCATATTATTAGGAAAAAATAACTTAATTGAGACATGTAATTAAATTTGCCTAGCATATTATATAACTAATTAAAAATTTATTATTATTATTATTATTTTTTACTTTTTTTTAACTTTTTTTCTTGTTTAAACATAACACATATCGAGGGCTGCGCGGCCTTTCGGAACATCTACATCCTTCGCGCGCAAGATATAGAAATATGTGTATTCTCCGCGCTCCGGACTAAAGAAACATCTGCGCTCTCCGCGGGCTTTAACATTGAAACATTTGCAGTCTTCGCGGCTGCACTAAATAAAATATCTACAAACTTCGCGCATAGCAATAATAAAATATCTAAATTATTTGCGTACCTAAATAGGTTTAACGTAAAAATACGATGTGTACATACAATTTATTACTTAGTTTTATTTTTAATCTATCAATATAGATAAAAATATTATTTAAAACTATATTATGAATAAATTCAATAGTTTTTATTTTATTTAAGATTACCTGTTCTAGTGTAGTAATCAAAATATTTAACAACTGGTTAAATGATACAAGTAATTAAATGGTTGTATATTAAGTCTCATGAACTATGGTATTATAAAATAATTTTTTAAATCTCTATTAATTATAATTTATTTTTTTTTTTACTTTCTTTAAAATTATATCATATTATCACAAGATAACTTGTCTCGCTACTGGTTTATAATAAACTGAAACTTTTTCATGCCAACGTCTATAATAATCAAGGTAATCTATTTTATTTGAACTTTATACTTGAATACAATATAGTAAAATATTTTTCTATTGCCGTGTTTCAAAGTTCAAATTTATACGAATACAATCATTAAACTGCGTGACAATTAAACTTCAGTTTCAGTTTAGACAGTGAAATGAGTGGTCGTGTATTTATAGTATAGTTGTGATGTTGTGATTGATTAAAAAAAGCAGAGTAAAAAATAAAGTGCAGTGCTACATCACATACATAAATAATTCAGAGTTTTTTTATATTGTAATAAGCCGAGGAATTATTTTTAAGACGTAAGTTTTTTTTTTTTTTTTTTTTTACTTTTTACTTAAAAAAAATGTTCTTCGATAATTATTTATATTTCAAAATTTTGGTAATAAAATAACTATTTCTATAAAAAACTTTTAAAATACATTAATTTATAGAATTTTTATTTATTTATATAATATCATTAAATATCATACAACATTTACACTTGTAAAAGTAGGTAAAAAGAAAAAAAAATGGTAGAAGAACCAAAAGTTCATTTTGTAGATATTAATTTTTGCTATACGCGAAGTTTGTAGATATTTTATTTAGTGCAGCCGCGAAGACTGCAAATGTTTCAATGTTATAGCCCGCGGAGAGCGCAGATGTTTCTTTAGTCCGGTGCGCGGAGAATACACATATTTCTATATCTTGCGCGCGAAGGATGTAGATGCTCCGAAAGGCCGCGTAGCCCTCGATATATTGATATTGTGATATAGCATACATAAGACTTATTCTATTATATATGAATATATTTAAGTTAAAAAAAATATTTTGTTCACGGTCTTTTGCTCAACTCAGCCAAAATAAAGTCACCCACGTGTGGGGTAATGGAAAATTACTGTGATTTTTTTTTCTGTTTCCTCCCTTATTGGTCAAAATAATAGTTACGTAATTTTTTAACCCAGTTGACTTTTTAGTTCAATTTTAAATATATATTTTTGAGAACTCTATTACTTTAGAGTACTTTATATCTTCTTTGAGAGTCAGTCAGTTGTATCGTAAACAGTGTATAGACGCGTTGCTGATCTTCTGCTCTATATCAATGAATTATTACCGAATTTCTTACCTGTAAAAAAAGATTTTTATTTTGAGAATCACCTGTATTTGAAGTGGCACGTGCTGTGTATATTTTTACGATCAAGAAAGGGACAACAAAGAAATAAAAAGTAAGATTACAAAATGGTTACAATACAAGTTTGGCGCGTAAGAATAGGTTTATTCAGTAGAAATAAGATAAAACAATTTAAACAAAAAATCCAAACAGCTCGTAATAAAATAAAATAGAAACAATAATGTAAATTATCAATTATATCATTACCTATTTTAACTCTAATAATTATATCTGGACTGGAAACCAATCCAGGTCCTGAAAATTTTAAATGCGTACCTTGTGATAAGATAATTTTAATTTAAAAAAAATATGAAGATGAGTTTCTTATGCATAACAATGATTAGTTATATTTGTTTAAATGTTCTCAAAATAAATTCTCCTTTTCTGCTAAGTCGTATAAAGGATATTTAACGCATAAAAGTAGAAATCACAGTGCACAGTCTAAGCAAGAGTTACGTTTTATAATTGTAATAAACAGTAAAGAAAAATTAAAATGCAGTATAATTACATGTTTAAAAGAATTTAACAGAATGCTTGAATTTGTTAATGACTGTAAACAGCATATTAAAGATGGAATTACAATTAATTGTCCTTTTAGGGAATGTAAAAAAACGTTTTTTGGTCTTAAATATTTTACCACACACACGTGTCGTGATTATAGATTAAAAGTAAAAAAAAATTTCGGAAGTAAATATTTCAGAGCCTATTGATGATGGTGACATAAATGATGATAGTTTGTCGTTAGATATTTTGAATTAAGTTTTACCTCTGAAAATGATGTTATTGAAAATACTTTAAATAATCAAGAAGAAAAAAAATCAATAGAAGAATAAGAAAAATTAATTAAATATTAACTTGGAACTTTTTACTTAAAATCAGAAGCTGAAAAACTAGTTCCAAATACTACTATTCAAAGAATTGCAGAAGAAATTAAACACCTATCATATTTATTTCATAATTTAATATAAAATAAAATCAAGCTACAGTTATGTAATGTAAATTAAACCGATCTAAATTCTGAATACGTCAAGCAAATAATTCTTGAAAATGATTTTTTTACCAATATCATAATAATGAAAATAAAGACAAATTTTCAACTGTTTACTTAAGAAGTAAATTTTTAAAATCAAATTTTAATTACATAGAACCTAAAGAAATTTTCCTTGGCAAAAATAAATATGGCAAAAATTCTTTTTTTCATTATATTCCAATTAAACAAACGCTAGAAATATTACTTCGCAATAAATCAGTACAGAGTCATATTGATAATTTTAGATTAAAATTAACAAATAATTCTCAAAATGCGTATACTGACTTTACAGATGGAGGAATTTTTAAAAAAGAAAAATATAAAGATGATAGTTTATATTTAATGTTGTATAGAGATGATTTTGAAATCGCTAATCCAATCGGTTCAGCTCGTTTAAAATATAAAATAACTGCAACATATTTTACACTCGGTAATTTGCATCCTAATGTTAGAAGTAGAACGGATTGTATGTTTTTGATTTCCCTATGTAAAACTGTTGATGTAAAATATTTTGGTAAAGAAAAGGTAGATTCTGAGTAATTAAAGATCTGTCTATGTTACAAGAGCAACGTATAAATTATAAAACAGATGATATAATTTTCCAAATATTAATGTTTATTTTAGCAGATAATTTGCGTGCTCATGAAATTTGTAGCATAAGCACTGGATTTAGATCAAAATACTTTTGCCGCTTTTGATCCGTAACTTAAAAAAAAGTTTCAAAAATTTCCAAATGAAACACTTGAATTTAGAACAAAGGAATCATTCTTATATAATTTAAACGAACTAGGAAAAAGAAAAAAAGCTGGTAATAAAAAAATAAAATCTAATTGTGGTGTGTTTAATGACTCTTTTTTTGATAAAATAAAACATTTACATGTTTGTTGTCGTTTGCCTCCTTGTTTAGGCCATGATGTATTCGAATGTATTGTAAGTAATGATCTTGCTCTCATTTTAAATGATTTAATATACAATAAAAAAGCTTTTACACTTAAAATATTTAACCATAAGTTACAATCTTTTCGTTTTCTTATAGGAAAAAATATATGTGGTCTTTATAAAAAAGTTTTCAAGTTTTGAAAGGTGCTGCTTCTCACAACTAGACGATGGTTCGATTTTTTTCATTCATTATTTTTGATTATATTAATCGACTTGAAAATGAAAATGTATGGTTAATGTACTTAAAATTGAAAGAAGTTGTTGAAAATATTTGTGCCCCAAAAATATCCTCTAAACAAATATACTTATTACAAACACAAATTCATGAATATATAGAACTAAGGTCTCAAATTTTCTCTCACGTCCCTCTTAGACCAAAACAGCGGTATTTAACGCATTATCCACAATTAATTGGTTATTTTGGACCCCTTATTAGATTATGGACCATGAGGTTTAAAAGTTTGGATAGCTATTATAAAAGAATCGCACATGTGTGTGGAAATTTTAAAAATGTAACAAAGTCATTCACAGATAAAAATCAAAAATATTTTGCATATAAAACTACAAACCAATCTTATTGCAAAAAAAGGCCTATTTGGTTTTTTGTCAGTGGAAGCAAAAGGCGTATCTCGTATTTTGTCAGTTATGGCGATAGCGCTCGAGATAGGCCTTTTGCTTACACTTACAAAATACGAGATACGCCTTTTGCTTCCACTGACAAAAAACGAGATAAGCCTTTTTTTCGCAACAAGATGAAAACGTAATTGCAGCTAAATCAAATATTTTAAATTATAGCAAAAAAAATGTTATAAATAATTTAAATGCCGCTCTTTTAACTTTATTAGAAAATCATGAGTTATTAAATGCAATTGAAACAAACAAAATTATTTTTAATGGGATATCTTATGAAATTGGTAATTACATTTTCGTTTCTCGTATTAATTCAAAATTAATCGTTGTAAAAATATAAAATATGTTTTTAAATGATAGTGAAATAATATACATTCTTGTAGAAAATTTTGTTACATTTAAATGTTTAATTACAGGCGCACTTATAATCCAAAATGACGAATTTATAAAAAAAAAGTTAAATAACTATTGATCAACTTATAGATTATTACCCACTATCATTTTACAAGATAAAAAATTATTAACATTTAAATTTAGAACATGCAATTTTTGATAATTAGCTTTTTTATATAAATCTTTAACGCGTAATTGAAGTTAACTAATATAAAAATTGTATGGGTACTATATGCTTCAGTTTAGTTCATATGTTTTACCGTGCCGTATTGATAGCTGCTGACTGCACATATTGAAGTGACCGTCCTTCGTCTAGCCTCGGCCTGCAACCCCGCCGTATGCCTCGTAGACGGTCGGCTGCAGTTCACTCTAATAGCTTTTTTTTATGTTTTCCTTACAAAAATAATATCCTGTCTTTACTGTAAACTGCGTCCTGTTTAGAGACAATAAAATTTTATTTTTACTTAACGCCTTTTTTAGTTCCTTTTTTCTCGCCAAAATATAGATATCTATGCATATAATGTTAATAATCGCCTAGATTTCTTACCTTGCAGTACCTATGTAACCTATCCCTGTCTACCTGCTGTGGCGTTACCCTACTTTCCCTTGCTCCTTCTCGCTTGCCTGTTACCTCTTCTCTTGACTCTACCTGGCCGCGGCCATCCCTAAATCTACCTAATTTGTCTCTACAAAGATTGCCAAAGGCTCAACTTGCCTTACGCGATCTATGTTATAAGTTTGTGCCAAACTCGCACAAAAAAATAAAAATGCATTACTTTATAACAACAATTTTTTTTTAATATTAACTAGCTTTATACTTATTTTTATTCTAATCAGTCTCAGTGTCTGAATGATGAGCCGTGGGCTATCCCCGTGTGCCTGCCCAAAGAAAACGCAAATTTTCACCGAATGTTATTCTTTATTTTATTTTATTTTTTTCCTATCTACTACACTATTTATATCGTAGCCGCCAGCTCGATAAGCTTATAACATGTGTCCAATAAAATTAAAACTTCTAGAATTAATTAGAATTAATTAGTCGCACATTAAAATAACACACACAATAGTAAGAAAAAACATCTAACGGGATTTGAACAGTCAGTCTCGAATATAAAACCCAGATCTAATATTAACAAAATCACGTACTGTCATCCAAATCGTGACGTTGTCACCCTCTTTGTTTTCACTCTTCCTTTCTTTTTGGTCCTCTCTCTTTCACCTCTCACCACCAACTACCCTTTTCCCATCTCTCTTTCCCAAAATTCCCCCCAGTCCTCACCCCCAATTTCCACTCGCTCATATAAAACTACCCCCATGCATGATTCATAACCCAGGTGGGTATATTCATTGTGACTGTTTGACTCCCGTTTACATTGCTATTGTTTTTTTTTTATGAATTTCATGTTTATCTTTCAATAACTAATAAATTAGTAGAGATAAACATATAACTCTACCAATGACTACAGCTTTAAGATTTTGTTACGTTCAATGTTTTTTTTTTGAACGTGTCACATAACAACACAATAATTAATATTAAACTAATAATTACACTATATATATAAAGGAGAAACAAATTAACATTTTATTATTCATTATAGTGACAAACAAAAAAAATTATTTATTCTTAGTACATTTTGCTATTAAATATTGTTGCAACTTATAGTTTTAAACCCTTTTATATCTATTGGAGCTCTTTACGAGCTAATGTTTTTGTTGTCGGTTTTTTTTTATATGGCACTGCCTACTGTTTAAAAGAAACTCGTAAAAATTAGTTTCGAGGTTGTATGATTGTTCATTTTTTTCTTGTAGAGTACTGCATAAAATAATCTCATTACATTTGGCATAGCTGTTTATACCCGCGTATGGCTCCTATTAACTATTTATTTTATTTTTTTTCTTATTATCTTTTTTTGTATCTATTTACTCATGTATAGGTATAGGTATTATGATTCACAAGTCAAAATGGAGGTTATCGGTTTAAAAAAAATGCTTAAAAATGACTATGGCTTAAAATATATAAAAGTATGTCTAGTATTTCTTATTTAAATTTCTCCAAAATCGGAGAAGTAGTTATCTCACAAATCGCAAAAATGTGTTTTTCTCCATATACGTAGTGTTAAATTAGGGGACCCTTAGCTTTCCCCGCGGACCCTCCATGCGCTAAACCGATAAGCTCCATTATACCTGTCATTTAATTATTTTCTTAATTTCATGCTTCTATATACAGGGTGTAGGCATTCATGATAGTTGACGCCATGTTGGATAACTCAATAACATGGGTAGCCCAGGCAAATAACTTATTTTGCCAGTTTTGTAAAAAAAATACTTATACAATAATTTGACAGCATTCATACTGTAAATATGTTGAATTAAATGTCGCATTAAATTAAACTGACAATTAATAAATTTGACCCTCCTTCAGTTAATTAGGTTAAATAAGATTTGTCCTACGCCGAGCAAAGTTATTTAGTACTCCAGTATAGCCTCCAAACGCTATATTTATGACGTCATCCGTATGCACTTTATTTGCGGTGCCGTGTGCTTTATGGTTTTTATTTTACTGGCTGCGTGGTAGCAAAGTCCGCGAACACACCGGTCAGCTCTCCCTGCATATCGCACACGGCCTTGCACACCAGAATTTTAATGAGTTCGCCTAGCAGTTTTTTTCTTAAGGATGGTTTGCTCTTCGTAGGGTGGATAGGGGCAATAGCCCGTTGTGGCTCTCTCTTTTCCTCTCGCTTTGTCCTGTTCATTTCTCCCATATATTCAAAACTTACAATCCCAGCGAGAGGCAAGAGACGGCAAGAGGGAAAACAAAATGTTCTCATGTTTTCCCTTGTTCACTTCATATAGTAAAACTGTTCCGTGACGTACCGAACCGCTGAACTGTAAACTATTTTGTGCGAAACTTAAAAAATATATATATATATATATCTATATATATATTTATATATATATATATATATATATATATATATATATATATATATATATATATATATATATATATATATATATATATATATATATATGTGTGTATTTTAAACTTCAAATGATATAGTTTTCTTCACTACACATAGTGTAGTTCAGACTCCACGAGATGGCGATATTTGTATCAAAGTATAATATATAAATATTTGAAAATATTTATCTTGCACTATAACACCATCTGAAACGAATCATATAAATGCAAATAAAGTCAAAGAGTTAAAAAAAACGACGGCGGCCGGAATCGAACCGACAACCTTTGGATTTGCGCTCCAATGCTCTGACCAGTGAGCTACAACGACCGTTCAATTCTACCTTGATTCTTTACTTGCATTTACACAATTCTTATGACGACAACGGTCGCATATTCGCTGCCTGAGAGGCACCTTTTTTTTTTACAAACCAGCCTCTCTTTAAACAATAAAACGATTTAAAGAATCTAGGTAGAATTGGACGGTCGTTGTAGCTCAATGGTCAGAGCAGTGGAGCGCAAATCCAAAGGTTGTCGGTTCGATTCTGGCCGCCGTCGTTCCTTTTAACTGTTTGACTTTATTTGCATTTATATGATTCGTTTCAGATGGTGTTATAGTGCAAGATAAATATTTTCAAATATTTTTATATTATACTTTGATATATATATATATATATATATATATATATATATATATATATATATATATATATATCAAAGTAAAATATAAAAATATATATATAAAAATATATATATATATATAGGGTTCGTGCATTCATGTTAAAGTCGACGCCATGTTGGATCACTCAAAAACATGGTTGGCATAAAAAAATTACTAATTTTGCCAATTTTTAAAACAATAATTTTGAGAGTAATTATGGTGTAAGTATGTTGAATTAGTATCTCAAGTATGTGAGAAAAATAGCAATAACAAAAAAATAACCGAATTCCTAAATAAATTGCCTAAAATGAAGTTTTTCCTATTATCAGCTATTTTATTCACTACTTCAGTATGGACTCCAAGCGCATTAAATATGATGTCATCCGCATACATCCTATATAACACACTTATACAACTCCTTAATGTCTTGGTAATCTGGTATCTTCCACTTCTATAAATATTAATAAATCGCATACACATTTGCAGTGTTTTCGCGTACTTTTAGTTTTTTATTTTATTCCTAATAATGAAAATTCCTTTTTATTACATATTTATAACGTTATTATTAACCTTTGATAAATATGAAAATAAATAAAATTTCTAAGTTCAAAATTATCTAAAATGTAAATAAAAAAAAAATCTGCTACCCAAAACTAGTACAACAGTTTCTATAATTTTATATATAATCACACGTACGATAATTAAAATTTTAGATAATTAAGGCTATCAAAATAAACGTACTATAAAAATGAGTCTTTTATTATCCCCTCAGACAAACGCCAATTTCTTGTATGCTTTTTTTCTTTTCTTTTTATTCTTTTTATTTTTAGATAAATTGCATTTCTTGTATTATTATGTTTTTATATAATTATATAAGTAAAACTAAAAAAAAATGTTTATAAAAAATTAAATCGACAAATTAATTTCAAATTCAAAACTAATAATTAGCAGCATCAGATGATCAGAAAACTATATTTTTTATATTTTTATTTTTTTTTTATTAATTTAGTTAATACTTTTTATTAATATTTTTATTTTCAATCATATTAGAGGCTTTAAACTTTTATGAAATGTAAATAGTATATTTTTGTCATAAAAACGAGTGGTTCTCGTAATGCGAAAAATATTTAATACATTTATCTACTGATTATTTGTGTAATATTTGCTCTCTTTATTATTTTTGTTCACCTCTCTCTCTCACTCTCTCTCGCTCGCTCTCTCTCTCTCTCTATCTCTCGCTCGCTCGCTCTCTCTCTCTCTCTCTGTCTCTCTCTCGCTCCCTCTCTCTCTCTCTCTCTCTCTTATATACATACACAATACATCGCAGGCGCTCAAAGTTTGTAAGAATGTTTTTTGGAATTTCACTGTCATTAATAATACGAGTTTAAAAATTATAACAAAAAATGTAAATTTGTAGTTTTAACAAAAAATATATTTTATAATAATTTAACTACTCTTTAAAACGTTACTATTTTAAAACATATGGAAATCAAATTTAAATGTTATTAAAATATTTTTTGTTACGTTGAAAAGTAAAGTTTTAATAATTTCTATTATTTTATACGAGCTGAATGGAAATGTATTTTTTATTATTATTATTTTAATTCTTTATTATTATTATTTAAAGGATGCAGGAATACGAAAAGGTTCGGAATCGTATACTTGAAGTGTTGCCTCACTTAACACCTGATATATTGAATATGTACCTACAAAAGCTCACTGAACTTGGAATTGAACTCAAATCCCAGCTAAAAATGATCAAACAAGAAGATTTAGTGTCATTTATTCCTCCAATACCGTTAAAAATGCTCCATGAAAATTGGAATGAAACTACTGCTAATAAGCAAACAGCAGTTTCAATTACAAGTAGCATCGTAAGAGTTCAACAATTAATGCCAGCTGTTGGTTTTGATATTATAGAGGACTCATTAAGAAATAAAACAATACTCACTCTTGAAAAATAAAAAGTTTTAGCTGAGAAAATAGTTTTTTTATTTTTTATTTTTATTTGATATTTACTGTATGTCTTATTAAGCCCCCGTATTCGAAAGGACTGCTGAGCAGTGAAAGAAGGTAGCCAGGAAAGGCAAAGGAGCCCATGTTAAACCTAATCTCCCCTTTGAGGGGTGAAAGGATGTAAAGGAAGAGGTGGAGTGTTGGTAGAAAGGATTGGAAGGTAGCGGCTGTGGCCTATATAGTTAGGAACTGCCCAGTCATTCGACAGGGTGGTGCATGCAGGAAATCACAGAAAACTGCATGCGTGGACAGCCGACATCCAAGAATTACCTTGGATGCCTGGCTGACCTCTGCAACTCAGTAGCACACACACAAGTCAAGCCACACATGCTTTAAAATATTGTAAAAAAATATAATCTAACACGTCCTTTAAATCAAAATCAGTGTGAATTTATTGGTCAGCAATTAATCGGACACGAAACCTATGGCCACTTATTTACGGACCGTAACATTCAAGGTGTCTCAGGTAATGGATACGTAGGGATTGCAAACATATTACTTGAAAAATCAGCACATATGGCACGTGGTGCTCCTTCAACTTCTCCATCTGCACAATTGCACGTGCCACTAGGGCAAAAAAGAAATAAATATGGTTGCATTGTTATTAACTACAAAACACTGCCTAGTGGTAAAACAAAACAATCATTTAAACAACAAAAGAAATTGATCCAAGACTAAGTGAATAAATCTGAGTGGAATATTATTCAAATTGAACAGAGTATGGTAGTATTGTTTACTAATATACACAAGGATCTAAATAGAACTAAAAATCAGATGCAGGTGGATTCAAGTGACGATGAAGATGAGAGCACAAATCCATTGTCTGCTGGGCAAGCCAAGCTGAAGTATCCATTTCTATTTGAAATGCAGTATTATTGTGCATATTTCAAAAAGTTTACTGCTGGAGTTGATGCAATAGATTGCTTCAAAATATTGTATAATGAATATTTATCTGCATCATTTAAGTATCTCACTCGAACAGCAACTCGAAAAGATATTCAAGAATTTATAGAGTTTGAAATAGAGTTGGAAGCTGCCGATATCTGCACGTCTTCAAGGCAGCCACATATAATGACAGTGCTGTAGATTAGCATGTATCAAGTCCAAGACAAGATGGCGAAATTAAATCCCACCATGCTTTTTTATCACATAAAGGTACCTTTCAATATCAAATTATATACGATTAATATATATATATATATATATATATATATATATATATATATATATATATATATATATATATATATATATATATATATATATATATATATATATATATATAATATATATATATATATATATATATATATATATATATATATATATATATATATATATAAATATATATATAAATATATAAATATATATATATATATATATATATATATATATATATATATATATATATATATATATATATATATATATATATTTATATATATATATATATATATATATATATATATATATATATATATATATATATATATATATATATATATATATATATATACAAAATAATTAAAAAATAACATAAATAAAAATATATTTTTTTATAAATATATAATAATATTTTTTCTTTGGTAATTATTATTTTTAAATAATTTTTAAACGTATTAATAATTATACGACTATGAACGCATGTGCATTGTAATATATATTTAATTAATTGTCACCATGCTAGATTTTGAATTATGATTTTTTGAAGTTTTAGTCCCATAAGAGCCCATGTTAATTTCAATAATTAATTTCTCTCTTATCTGATGGTCACGGGTTTGGAAAATTTTATCATAGGTAGCTGTTACTGTTAACTTTCAAATGTTTTCATAAACTTTGGAAGTTTTCTTTTTAGATTTTGAGATACAAGCCAACTATATACAATCCTTAAGGCTATTTTACAATTTACTGCGCAAAAGTTATGACATACACATTCAAAAAAATCGTTGAAAATCTTGTCCACAGTTTTACAATGCTTTAATTATTGTGTAATCAACGGTTATGACGTCACTAAACGTTGACAATCTAACGATAAAAACGTAAATGACGTCACAAGCGTTAGAATCACAATGGAATAAACGTTAATATAAACTTGGCCGTTACAAATCTCCAATTTTTAATTTATTCTCAACGCTTGTGACGTCACTAACGTTTTGATTATTGAAATATCAACGTTTAGTGACGTTATAACCGTTGATTACACAATACTTAATGCATTGAAAAACTGTGTACAATATTTTCAACGTGCAGTTTTTTAGTGTGTGGTATCATTACGTTGGATCCCTCGGTCCTCATGAATATTTGAAGTTAAAAACATTTAAACCTGGTGATGACTCAAAAAATATAATTAATTGTTTGAAATATCTTTTTAAAGGAATAGACCAGAGAAAAACATAATCATTTATATCACACAAAAAAAATCACACAAAAAATAACATTAGTTCATTTCAAAACCCAACAGTAGACCCGTAGCAGTGATCAGAAAGTTCGATTTATGCAACACGTACAACATTTTTATACTAATTTTTGCATGTTTCTGACGTCATAAACATGAATTTTCACGCAATTTGCATAATTTACAGTATTTTCACGCTCCCTTGTGGGGCTACATTAACATTCTGCATGGTAAAAATTGTAATCAGTTTTGAAGATCCCATTTCGTGTTTATTCATATATTTAAAAGCACATGTTGTTTTATGTGGTCTATGGCTTTAAATGTTAGTGACTCATAATGCTTGATCGCACCTTAATCAAGCACATAAAATTCAATGACTATATTTCATATCTCCTGCATTATATATAATTATGATATAACATAGTGTAACCCCGTCAAATCAAGAGTAAAGCATTATTCATATGACGCGTAAATTTGACGCGCGTCAACGTGCGTCGACGCGCGTGACAAAGCTGGAACAATGTAAACAAATGGAGCCGTTCACATGTAATTTTCAAAAACCATGTGAACGGCTCCATGCGTTTACATTGTTCCAACTTTGTTACGCGCGTCGACGCACGTTGACGCGCGTCAAATTTACGCGTCATGTAAATAATGCTTAACACGCGCTTGAAAAAACATTGCATAATATATTCTTATGTTTTCATTATTATTGTATAAAACTAATCTTAGACTCGATCGCGCATATTGCATGATTTAAGTATTACATTTTAAATATATAAATAATTGAATCATCTTCCTGCTTTATTTTATATATATATATATATATATATATATATATATATATATATATATATATATATATATATATATATATATATATATATATATATATATATATATATATATATATATATATATATATATATATATATATATATATATATATATATATATATATCTATATATATATATATATATATATATATATATATATATATATTTTGCTTGCCATATTGTGTTATTGTGCTATACACCAATCCCAGTCCCAGTCAAGACATTGTCTTATCGACAGCTAAGGACTTTACAAATAATGGAAAAGCACACACGGGCCGACCAAGGCCTAAGTACACAGCCCGGCATTCACCATGACATCCTAGAGAAACCGTGGAAACATCTAGGCAGGCTGGTCGGTGCAATCACATCAATCATGCACTTCCTGAATACTGTGCGTCGTCATGGAATGCATGTAAACATACATCGTGCAACGTGTTGTGCTCTCACACTTGACGTACGCACCCAGCAGTGGCTCGAACCTATACTTGGTGAGGAGTACAGAGTTACGAATCAGCTGTCTTCACCACTCGGACATACCAGCGAGGTCCAACCTCCAGGCGAGATACAACATATTATGCAATTTAGTTATTTACAATGTTATTATATACTGAATTTACATGTCCGATACTTCCGAAACCCTATCATAAGATTCGCGGGTTCTTCCATGGCGGGTCGGCCAAGGCCTTGCAAATCCTTCCCGGCATTCGCCTTTACATACCGAGGAAACCATGGAAACCTCGGTCAGGAAGGTCGCCAATGGATTCCCTGATATATCCATTACTTCCCGAATGTGGATTCCCGGTGGCTTCAGTTTTTTTTATGAAAAATCTTAATGAATCGAAGCCGTGTCCCGTCATGGACGAGTCAGACACGCATTCACTTAGCTATTATTGCTCGATTTAAAGGGTCTGATGTTTACTTACATAAGTTATATATTTGATAATATATTTTAATGTTTTGCTTTCAAATTAATTTTTTTAGTGTAAATGAGTTGTGCCTAACAATATAAAATAAAAATATATTCAAGCTCCCATGTACAGTACAGTACAAAACCTTCAAAAAAAATTTGAAATCCGTCCCTGAAGTTCTTTACCCCTATCAAGGCCCTATCGGTACACTGTGACGTCAGATACGTGATATAGCCGCAAAAATTAAAATAAACAAAAATAAATACAAAATCAACATGTTGGTGTCTAATTCATGGATAATAAGGTATGGTAATTATCAGTCTAGTATTCTAAATAATAAAAAGGCAAGTTAAATTAATAATACCGATAAAAAATATACTTTTTATGTGCATAAAATGGTTATAGTTAATGGTTTCGGGTTCATTATCAATGGAAATTTTCCCTCTACTAATTTGTAATCAGGTAAATTCAGAACATAATGTGTGTAAGATGCACATTATTATAGGGTGTATGCATTCATGTTAAAGTCGACGCCATGTTGGATAACTCAATAACATGGGTAGCATAGGACACAAAATCATTTTGTCAGTATAAAACCACTATGCAATATTTTTGAGAGCATTGATGTTGTAAATATGTTGAATTAGTATCTCAAGTATGTGAGAAAAATAACAATTAGCAAAAAATTAACCAATTTCCCAAACAAAATTGGCTTAAATGAAGTTTGTCCTATATTGAGCAATGTTATTCACTACTCCAGTATGGCCTCCAAGCGCCATAAATATGACGTCATGCGCATACACCCTATATACCGAGGGCATTTTGGTACTAGTGCATATTCCGCGGGTGCATTTTTTGGCACATGTGCATTCTCCGCGCTCACCTTTTTTGAAACATCTTTATACGCTTAGTCTGTACAGATGTGCCATTAGTAGGCGTGGCGTAGATTGCACATGTGCCAAAATTGCACCCGCGGATATTGCACAAGTACCAAAATGCCGCGTAGCCCTCGATACGTAATAATTAATATATTGATATATGATATGTGTGTATTAGTTACAAATAAAATAGTTATATGCAAAAATATCAACTGAATTTTAAATGAAATATGATATTTAATAGACAGAACAGGCATAATATAGGGTGTATGCGGATGACGTCATATTTATTGCGCTTGGAGGCCATACTGGAGTATTGCATAACATTACTCAGCATAGGACAAACTTCATTTAAGCCAATTTTCTTTGAGAAATCCGTCAATTTTCTGTTTATTTAATTTTTACCACATACTTGAGATACTAATTCAACATATTTACAACATCAATGCTCTCAAAAATATTGTATAGTGTTTTTAAACTGGCAAAATGAGTTCTTGTCCTATGCCACCCATGTTATTGAGTTATCCAACATGGCGTTGACTTTAACATGAATGAATAGACCCTATATAACAATCTGTTTGTAATATATATATATATATATATAATAAGGCGACCGTTGTCGTCATAAGAATTGTGTAAATGCAAGTAAAGAATCAAGGTAGAATTGGACGCCGCTGTAGCTCAATGGTCAGAGCAGTGGAGCGCAAATCCAAAGGTTGTCGGTTCGATTCCGGCCGCCGTCGTCCCTTTTAACTGTTTGACTTTATTTGCATTTATATGATTCGTCTCAGATAGTGTTATAGTGCTAGATAAATATTTTCAAATATTTATATATTATACTTTGATACAAATATCGCCATCTCGTGGAGTTTTGATCTACACTATGTGTAGTGAAGAAAAACTATATCATTTGAAGTTTACACATAAATCCCGCCGCACGGGTAAATTTCCCCTCTTGCGAGGGGAGTCAGCTGTTTAAAGAGAGGCTGGTTTGTAAAAACAGGTGCCTCAGGCAGCGAAAAAGGCGACCATTGTCGTCATAAGAATTGTGTAAATGCAAGTAAAGAATCAAGGTAGAATTGGACGCCGCTGTAGCTCAATGGTCAGAGCAGTGGAGCGCAAATCCAAAGGTTGTCGGTTCGATTCCGGCCGCCGCCGTCCCTTTTAACTGTTTGACTTTATTTGCATTTATATGATTCGTCTCAGATGGTGTTAAAGTGCTAGATAAATATTTTCAAATATTTATATATTATACTTTGATATATATATATATATATATATATATATATATATATATATATATATATATATATATATATATATATATATATATATATATATTAATAATTAAACTTTATGAAGGTGTAGAAATAATCATTATAGGCGGTGTGGAAAAAGGTGCGCTAATTTCTTGTCCAAATTTCTCTTTCTCTCTGTCTCTGTCTCTCTGTCTCTCTCTCTCTCTCTCTCTCTCTCTCTCTCTCTCTCTCTCTCTCTCTCTCTCTCTCTCTCTCTCTCTCTCTCTCTCTCTGTCTCTCTCTCTCTCTGTCTCTCTCTGTCTCTCTGTCTTTCTCTGTCTCTCTCTGTCTCTCTCTCTCTCTCTCTCTCTCTCTCTCTCTGTCTCTCTGTCTCTCTCTGTCTCTCTCTCTCTCTGTCTCTCTCTCTCTCTCTCTGTCTCTGTCTCTCTGTCTCTCTCTCTCTCTCTGTCTCTCTCTCTCTCTCTCTCTCTGTCTCTCTCTATCTCTCTGTCTCTCTCTCTCTCTCTCTCTCTCTCTCTCTCTCTGTCTCTCTCTCTCTCTGTCTCTCTGTCTCTCTCTCTGTCTCTCAGTCTCTCTGTCTCTCTCTCTCTCTCTCTCTCTCTCTCTCTCTGCCCCTGATGCACACATGGTTACAATGCGAGATCAGAATTTGTATAAGGATAACTATAAGTACCTCTTTATAGGTGTTTTAAGTCAATAACAATAAATTTTTATTGTTATTATTTGGTAGGCAGTAACACACAGCACTATATAAGTCGATATATAAGAGATGAATATATTGCACATACACTTACAGACAGGTATAGACCCGCAACGAGGATTAATAGCTGTGTTACCAATCACTTGTGCAATCACTTTACTATAATATATATATATAATATTTATAAAACCCAATTAAAAATAGTAAAACATTTAAAATATAGGGTGTATGCGGATGACGTCATATTTATTGCGCTTGAAGGCCATACTGGAGTAGTGAATAACATTGCTCAGCATAGGACAAACTTCATTTAAGAATTTTTTTTTTTTTTGGGAAATCAGTTAATTTTTTGTTTTTGTTATTTTTCTCAGATACTTCAGATTCTAATTCAACATATTTACAACATCAATGCTCTCAAAAATATTGCATAGTGTTTTTAAACTGGCAAAATGATTTATTTTCCTATGTCACCAATGTTATCGAGTTATCCAACATGGCGTCGACTTTAACATGAATGCATAGAACCTATATATTTATGTAATTAGGGGGGACTGCGGGGAGTCGTGATCGCAACATCGGCAAAAGTAAAACCTGGAATAATCACATTATTAACTTTTTTATATTTTATATGCACACAATATACATATTGTTTAAACGTATTTACACATATAGCAATGTGCAACATTAACTTTCTTTCGATTAATAATTGTAATTTTTCCCCCATTCCAAAATTAGAAATAATTAAAATCTTGAATTTAAAAATTAATTAGCACCAAAAAAATTAAAAAAAAAATAGTAGAAATTATTTCAATCATTTTGGAAGAGTGAAAGAGAGAGAAAATTATTTTAAGTTATGTAATTTACTTAAAGCCACTCTCCAGACCAGACAACATACCCTTTTATTTTATTAAACACTTTATGATTCCCAAAAGTACAATTATTTTGTCCAAAAACCCAATCGTGACGCCTTAAACGTATAAGAAAATTTTCAACTTATGCAACCCGCATCACTAGTCATGACGTCAGAAATAGTGTGTTTTACATTTGGGTAATAATTAAATTTGAAAATGTTACTGAGTGACCCCAATTTGTATTAATTGAAATAAAAATACATGTTGTTTAGTCTGGAGAGTAGCTTTAAAGGAATAGACCAGAGAAAAACATAAGCATTTATATCACAAAACACTTGATGCGATTTACATAAATAACTTTAGTTTGTCTCAAAACTCAACTGTAGCACCGTAGCAGAGATTTGAAAATTTGATTTATGCAACCCGCACAACATTTTCATACTAATTTTTGCATGTTTCTGACGTCTTAAACATGAATAGTCACGCAAATTGCATACTTTATAGTATTTTTACGCTCTCTCGTGGGGCTACAATAACATTCTGGTAAAAATTATCAACAGTTTTGAAGATCCCATTTCGTGTTTATTCATTAAAAATCACGTGTTGTTTTATGTGGTCTATGCCTTTAAGGTAAAAAAAAAAAAAAAAAAAAAAAACTGTGGTGATTACTTATTTTGCATAGAATAACATTTAAAGGTATAATACTTGTTCACTTTTGTATATATATCAGTTTTCTGCTTAAAGTATTGAAGCGTGTTTCCCTGCTCTCTCTCTTTCTCTCTCTCTCTTTCAAAATGATAGAAATAACGTATAAAGATATATAAATATATTTTGTCACTTATATGCTAATTAATTTTTAAATTAAAGTTGGTTATTATTTTCTTATTTTGGAATAGAAAATAAAATTAATAAAAAAGCTACAAAATTTTTAATCAAAAGAAAAGTTATCCCTGCACATTACTTTATATGTGTAAATATGTTTACACATATATATAAAACTTTTATCAATGCAATTAAAATAAATATTTTTACGTAGTAAAAAACAAAAAAAACTAAAATGATTATTTTATTGCTGCTTACTTTTATCGATGTTGCGATAACGACTCCCCCCCCTTAATACCATATATATTTTAAATATTTTACTATTTTTAATTGGGTTTAAATTTATTTATCAATATTTATTATAAAAAATTATCATTTGCAGTCGAATTGCGAGTTTATTCTATTAATTATTAAAAAAAAATGTAACGTTTTGATAATATAAAAAAATGTCCGCTTATAATATTGTTATTATATTTTGGGAATCACATCGCCTGAGGTAGAGCTGTAAAAAACTCGAAATTTTTTTAGCCCGGGCTGAAATTTTTTAGCCCGGTTTGACTTGAAACCCGGGTTTAGCTTGAAATTGAGCTTAAACTCGAAAAAGGAGCCAAAGCTCGGAAAGCTCGACATTTGAGCCGAAGTTTAAAAACGAGCCTTCGAGCCTATTTGAAAAAAAGCTCGATTTTTATAGTGAAATTGTTGTTTTTGAAAGTTAAAAGTCATAAATAAAATTAAAAAAAAAATATATATTTTTTTAACCAGTTTATTTTGCATGATAGAATATTGAAAATGCTATTTTAAACAAAAATTACTAACATTTTTTTCTTTGCTGTCTTTAAAAATTGTACTTTAGCTCGATTTATTTTCAAAAGTTTGTTTTTTTCACGAGCTCAGCTCGAAAAAGCTCGTTTTCGAGCTAAAAGCTTGAAATTCGGGTTTACTATTTTCAAAAAAACGAGCACCCAAAGATTTTGGCCCGGGCGGGTGCCCTAACCGGTTTAAATTTACAGGTCTAGCCTGAGGGCATTGATAAAGTAACAATGCAGTACTGCGTTGCATTTACTTATCAGTTACTCGGCAGTTTGCCTATATTGCAAGGCGTCACAAAAACAAGAGGACACATTTTTCTTGGAGGAGTGTACATAGTTTTAAATTGTCTACCTGAAGTGTTTCGCGTCTATATATCGAGTGAGCAGCAGAGATACAACCAATAAGCTAGCACCCGAGTTTAGGAAAACGAAAAACAAGTCTTAATATTTTTTCTATAATAGCTAGAAGCTAAAAAATATTTTATATAAAATGGCTGGTTTATTAGCTTTCTGGTACATTTTTAAAAATAAAATTATGACGCAAATTAACAAAGTTAATTAATATTTGAGCGCGACTTTTGGTCTTGTTTTTACAACTGTGAAGTTCAACTCGATGTCAAAAGTTTAGTTAACATTGGATTGTAATGAAGTTTTTACACAAAATACGAAACTGAACAGCGTATACAAGGATGTTTTTTTTTTTGGCAACCTCAAAAAATTAGCAAAATTATTTACACTTTTCTAATTTAAAAAATTAGCGTTAAAATGAAGCTACAACTTTGAAATTTAGCGTCAGTATTAGACATTAAAGTGAAAATGTTTGCTGAAAAAATAAATTATTTTTGATCATTTGTTACAATTTTACAATTTAATTGAATAGTTTAGAATAAATGAAAAAAGTGAAAAAGAAGAAAAAAAAAGAAGAAAAAAGGAAAAAAAGAAAAATTTTGTTAGCTACTAAAAATTCGCTGTGCTAAGCTACTACATAATTTTATTTTTGTTTATCAAAATATCAAAATTTCATACGGTACCAACGAAATAACTTAATTATGCAAAATATAAAACAAATACCCAAACAAAATGTTGCTGAAGAATGCATATTTTTACGCTGTTATACTTGCTTAAACCAACAGTTTTTTTTTACGTAGTAGCTTAGGACAGTGACTTTTTAGTAGCTAACCCAAATTTCTTCTCTTTTTTCCTCTCGCGTATCGGCTTCACTTTTCTCATTTATTCTAAACTATTCAATTAAATTGTAACAAATTATCAAAAATAATTTATTTTTTCAGCAAACATTTTTACTTTAATGGTCAATATTGACGCTAAATTTCAAAGTTGTAGCTTCATTTTAACGCTATTTTTTTGAATTAGAAAAGTGCAAATAATTTTGCTAATTTTTTGAGGATGCCAAAAAAAAAACATCCTTGTATACGCTGTTCAGTTTCGTATTTTGTGTAAAAACTTCATTACAATCCAATGTTAACTAAACTTTTGACATCGAGTTGAACTTCACAGTTGTAAAAACAAGACCAAAAGTCGCGCTCAAATATTAATTAACTTTGTTAATTTGCGTCATAATTTTATTTTTAAAAATGTACCAGAAAGCTAATAAACCAGCTGTTTTATATAAAATATTTTTTAGCTTCTAGCTATTACAGAAAAAAATATTAAGACTTTTGTTTTTCGTTTTCCTAAACTCGGGTGCTAGCTCAATGGTTGTATCTCTGCTGCTCGTACTCGATATATAGGGCCTATTCATTCATGTTAAAGTCAACGCCATGTTGGATACCTCAATAACATGGGTGGCATAAGAAAATAACTCATTTTGCCAGTTTAAAACCACTATGCAATATTTTTGAGAGCATTGATGTTGTAAATATGTTGAATTAGTATCTCAAGTATGTGAGAAAAATAACAAGAACCAAAAAATTAACTTATTTCCCAAAGAAATTTGAAATAAATGAAGTTTGTCCTATGCTGAGCAATGTTAGGCACTACTCCAGTATGGCCGCCAAGCGCAATAAATATGACGTCATCCGCATACACCATATAAATCTATGATAACGCATTAAAAAAAAGATACAGAATATATCAGAGAAATTAATAGGAAAATATTAATGATATGACAATATTATAAAATATTTTGTTCGACATAAATATTTACTTGAGATCAACGAAGCTGAAGATAACGTAAGGCAACGACTGCGAATTTCGTTCGTCTTTTCCGAATATGCCCGATCGACGAAATCTATTTCCGGTAAAATTTCATTTTTTCAAAAAAAAATTACACACGATAATATTTTCCCGCCATCAAAACGTGAAAAATACCGGAAATAAAGATTTAAATCTTGCAGCAGACGCACGAAATGCGCAGTCGATGCCTTACGTTATCTTTAGCTTCGTTGCCTGAGAATACAAGCAGAGAGCAGAGGATGACACGCGCACATGTAAACGACCGCATGATGCGAGGCATGCAGGCAGATACACTATAGTAACAAAATAGTCACCACATTCTTCTTATGTAGGGGGTGCAGGGGAGGTGAAAAACACATTTTGTAGGCTTATATTATAGTAAGTTTAAAGGTAGTACAGTCGATTCAGCAAAAGCGGTTTTTTGCTTCACACCGTCCTATCTAAACCCATGTTAAAAGGGGTCACTTTGATAAATCATAGCGCAACTAATACAAATTGTCAGGACATAAAAATCATATCAGGGCATGCCTAAACAAGTCAGCTATTGTTTTTAATTTTATAAATATCCTCCTGATTTGATTAATATTATTAATCAATGATTTTCTGAGACATTGTAATCCGCCGCTAAGATTGGCTGACGAAGTGACTTCGGGCATCTCCGCAAAAGCGGTTTTCTCTCTACGCCAATCATAGGCCTACAAAATGTGGTTTTTACAAAATGTGGTTTTCACCTCCCCTGCACTCCCTACATAAGAAGAATGCGGTGACCATACTACCTCTTTTAGTTACTATAGCCTATATGAGTGGCGTGGAGAGAAAAACACTTTTGCGGAGATGCCCGAAGTCACTTCGACAGCCAATCTTAGCGGCGGATTACAACGTCTCAGAAAATCATTAATTAATAATATTAATTAACTGAGGAGGATATTCATAGTTTTAAAAACAATAGCTGACTTATTTAGGCATATTTTGATACGATTTTTATGTCCTGACAATTCGTATTAGTTGCGCTTTAGTGACCACTTTTAACATGAGCTCGTTCTGCAAAGTCAGACTTCCGGCGCAACTTTTTTGTCGATATGTTCTTTTGTTATAACAGCTGATTATGACTTCGTTACCTGTTTACTACGTTTATACATATGGTCGATCATTGTTATTTCTTTGTTTAGAACTTTGAACTTTATAAGAATGAAAGAAACTCCACACAAAAAAGTTCCATGCTCTTCATGTGACTAAATTTTTGTCAATTTTGTTAGCTCAAAAAACAAGATCAACCAATGAATGTGTCGTATTTTGTTGGTCAGCCAATCTCTGTTGTTGAGATTTACTTTACTTTACAAAACAAGCTACTGTGTGAAGCAAAAAAAAAAAAAAAAAAAAAAAACAACGCTTTTGTTGAATCGACTGTACTACGTTGTATTATAATATAAAATTTTCAATTTATAATGCTATGATATGCATAATTTAATTTTAAATATTCTCATTAAATTGCTGTGATTATAATTGTTATTTTGATAAATTAATAACATATTATTCTATAATCACTACATATTATAGTATTGTGTGATCTAAGTATATCACACCTTATCATTATAATAATTAATTGTGTTATCTTTAATTCTATAAAATATCAGAAAACAATTGCTGTTATGAGTTGAAAATAGAGCTGTAAAAAACTCGACATTTTTTTAGCCCGGGCTGAAATTTTTTAGCCCGGTTTGACTTGAAAACCGGGTTTGAGCTTGAAATCGAGCTTAAACTCGAAAAACGAGCCAAAGCTCGGAAAGCTCGATATTTGAGCCGAAGCTTGAAAACGAGCTTTCGAGTCTATGAAGAAAAAAGCTCGATTTTCATTACAAAAAAATTGTTTTTGAAGGGTTAAAGTCAT
>OX439136.1:228575-313575 GCA_949318235.1 Ecdyonurus torrentis
ACTTGTATAATGTTGCTACTAAATGATGAACTACGTTATATTTAATGCATTTCGGTATGAATTTGCATTTTTTAACCAAAATATAAAACAGGGTGAAATTAAATAAATATAACCCCTATCAATTATGTTGAATCCCAATATTTTTTTTCATAATTTTATGAAAATTTGTTTGTGTAGTATTTGTTAAATTTTTCACTGTTGTTGGCTATTATTAACATGATGACATCAGAAAACGATGTATATTATTTTTTTTAATAAATGACGGGAAAAAGATCATAATTTGATGGAAATATGTAGATTTATTGATTTTGATGTTTTTAAATTTATCCTGTGCATGGAAATTGCAAAGTAAATTCAAATGGATTATCATTGCATTTCTGATATAGTTAAATTTTAAATTAAGTTTTTAATTTAATTATCTTTTTAGATATAATAATTTTACATTTTATCTTAAGTTTTTCCTTTTTTCTTTTTTAGTTTTTTGTGATATTAAAAAATTTACTCTGTAGCAAACTCAAAGTATTTTACGTAATTTTCAGATATAGAAATAATGGCAGATATAGATATAGGCAAATCCGGTGTTGATTCTAATTATTTTCACAAAAAAATAAGATTGGCGGTATGGTGTCATCGCACTAGTTTAATTAGAGAAAATTAATAATTCAACTGTAACTACGTAATCGCGATATACAGCAATATCTTGAAATTTCGGCGTGATTTCGCCTTCACCCACACTTCAATTTCTTAGTTTTTAAGTATATAATAATGCACAAAAGAATACAATAAATATGTAAAATAATAATTACTTGGATATAATCAATTTTTTGAGAAAACAAAATTCATTTAAAACAGAAACAATTTTCTTTTGTATTTCAAAAAATTATTCCGCATAGTATTTGTTGAAAAAAAAATCTACCATATTTTGCTTATTATATTTGTTAAAACTAAAAGTACATAAAATTCTTTATTTTAAACATTTTAATTGCCAAAAAATGAACTTGACTTAAACATTTAATTTCCTTCTTCTTATTGTTTTAATGTTTTAAACAGTTTTTTGTCTCTCCTGTAAAATTATGAAAAATGCACATACGCCCTCTGCTGCAAACTGGCCAAATGCACATACGCCTTTTGCTGAAAACTAGCCAAACGCACATACGCCTTTTGCTGCAA
Source organism: Ecdyonurus torrentis (assembly GCA_949318235.1). NCBI lineage: Eukaryota > Metazoa > Arthropoda > Insecta > Ephemeroptera > Heptageniidae > Ecdyonurus > Ecdyonurus torrentis. Next base: position 229,746 of record OX439136.1, read on the forward strand.
ACTGGACAATTGCACATACGCCCTTTGGCCGCAGCTCCATCGATATATTATTTATAAGCAAATCCAGCCATGCATAAAGAATTGAAAATGTATGTAGAGTACAATGAATAATTTTAGTAAAACAATGTGAATTTTATAGTAGTTATGATAATAAACTTGCTAGTTTTATCAGGCTTAATTGTGCCAATACAGTATGTAGTTTTTTTAAATAAAAACTATATTTGATGAATTTGCCAACTATAAAACACTGGCACTAAATCATGTCACCTTAATTTTCAAGTACTACTGATATTCTGGCAAAAGCTTTTTGCATGTATAAAGTTTTTCTTTAGTCACATTTATATTAATTTAATATTTAAAATGTAACTGTATTCATTTTCTTATATTGTTGCATTGTTTATTCTTTAAAAAAAACTTTAATATCTTGGATAAGGAAGGTAAAAAACGCAATGCTGCGTTCTTACTAAGATTTGCAAATATAATAGTAAATGTTTTTTTTCAAAAAGAAAGTAACATAAAATCTAATGTTTTTATCATGTTTAATTTTAATATTAAGTCTACAGTACTTACTAAATAAAAGAAGATTGCCAAATTTACTCATCAAATATACAGATATATAAATAAGTATCAAAATTACATGTTTAAACTATTTCAGTATTTATTTACTTTCTTAGTAAGTGATAAAACGTTGTGAATATACTCGTTTAAATTAAATTAAAATTAAATAATTGTTTATTGGGCATGAATAACATATAAGATTACAAAATAAAATTGTTACAAACAAAGATAAGTAAAACCTAATAGGTAAGGAGAAAAAGGTAAACGTCCATACACATTGTTATCTCCTACCATGCATAAAACAAGTCACAATACAACTGCTTCGTCCAAAATAACCTAAATTAAATATAACAATGACATAATATAAAAAAAAAACTTAATAAGGATAGGAGTTCTACTTCAGACTGGTAAAGCATTATAGAGAGAAACTATTCTAAGAAAATAGGAAGAGAGATAGGAAGTTTCTCCTCTAGGAGTAGTCAGAGAAGTAGAAATCCCTCGCAGACCAAGTCGGTGCTCTTTAACAATTAATTTATTTGGTGCAAATAGTGACCAGAGAAACAACGAGATGTAAATTTTAGATCAATATTTTTCCATAATTCAGAAAGACATTTCACAAATCTTGTGAAAGAATCATCACATTTAGAGAATCTACCATGACCAAGAATGAAACGTGTAGCACGACCCAGAATACGCTCTAACTTGACCATGTTACACAAGGTAGTGGGATGCCAGGCAGGAGAACCAAAAGTGAGGGTAGACCTAGCATGATCGATGTATAACATACGCTTGGAAGGAAATTTACTATTATAAAAGCATCTGCCTAGCATCCCTACATTCTTAGCGGCTTTATTACTAACATATTCAGTATGCATGTTCCACTTTAAATTATTAGTAATATTAATCCTTAATAATTTAAAATTTTTATGGAAAGGAACACCAACTGAATTTATTGTAAATATTGCCACAATAGGAATATGAGAACGAGTAAGTCTCATATGTACACTTTTATTAGCATTAAGATCCATGTAATTAATAGAAAACCACAGTGCAACAGAATTTAGATCATTTTGTAGCCAGACAACATCAGATTAATTTTTCATAGGACGAGAAAAAGTGCTAGCATCTGCGTATTGATTAAACTTGGACTTAATACACTTTGGTAAATCAAGCAAAAACACAGAAAATTAAAGGGGACCAATAACTGAACCCTGAGGAACCCCTGATGTAACCTCCACAGGGTCAGGAATAGACCCCCATAGGTAACTCTCTGTGTTTTACCAGTCAAAAAGCTTCTGATCTAAGACAGCATGTTCAAAGCCCACAACTTATTACAAAGGCAATCATGCGGAATTGAATTAAAAGCTTTAGCCCAGTTAATGGATAAAACATCAACTTGGACAACATTATGATTACTCAGATCAAAATACCATTCATTAAGGACATCACATAGCATTGCAGTACAAGATCTACCGAGAATGAACCCATGGTTATAATAGCTGTTATTAATTATTTTATTCCACTTAAGATGATTTAAAATAATTTTACACACTATTCTCTCCAAACATTTTGAGAGAAGATATGTTAACGAAATAGGACGATAATTCTCAATTTCATTTTTTGCACCTTTCTTAAAAACAGGAAATATAAAAGCTTCCTTCCATTCTGAAGGAATACAACCAGAGGATAAGGTGAAATTAAAGAAGGAGCATAAAGAGACAGACACGGAGGCAGCACATTTCTGTAAAATAATGTCTGGAATTTTATCAGGGCCACATGTAGAGCTTTCTTTAATACACAAAAGACAATTTAAACCGTCTTACTCAGAGACAGAAATATTATGGATTTGAGAACTGACCTTAGGCTAAGAAGGAAAACATAGATTATGAGAATCTCAATTAGCAGTAGCAAAATTAGATTTAAACTTTACACTGAAAGCAACACATATCTCATGTGGGTCAGTTATGAGTATACCATTAACATTAAAACAAGGCAAGGCACACGATTATAACTTAGAATGTAAATATTTCCATATTGATTTACAATTACCAGTGCTAGTGAGATTCCACAAGAAATTATATTAAGCATTTCTAAAAATATTTTTTACTCTATTTCTACAAATTCTATATTTTTCCCACATATCAGCAGAGGGATTAGAGTGACATTTTTTAACAATCTATCACGTTTTTTTATTTCTTTCAAGACTGAAGAGTCCAGCCAAGAATGCTTTGTCTTATTACGAAGATGTACTACAGGAAGGCACATATTAACATTATTGAAAAAAATTTCTTTCCATTTGCACCAAGCATCATCAACAGAAGAAAATTTAGAAAAATCACATATTAGATTAGAGCTAAATAGACTACTGAGCTTATCCCAGTTAGCACGTTTATAATTATAAACAGATTTAGGGACAAACTTCTTTACTACTGGCTTATCATTATTAATACAGGAAACAGCATTGTGATCAGAAACACCAGGCAAAACCTCATAACTTTAAATAACGCTCTATCAGTACAAAAAATTAAATAAAGAATTGAGCGTGAGTTGCCAGCCACTATTAATGCCTTTTTAACAATCTGAAATATTGACACATCAAAGAAAGCGGATAGAAAGTCATAAGATAACGAACCATCAGGCATAGGAGGATCTACCAAATCAATTTTCAAATTAAAATCCTTAAAGAAAAAAGTATGGTCATAATTATGTTGAATATCTGATACTAAAGATAAAGAATTATTTGATATTTTATTGTAATCATCATATATATGTGTGCAGCGTGGCGCTCGATAAGCGGAGCCAACGAGAATTTTTTTTCCATCACATATAATAGAGGCTAACACCGCCTCTGCATCAGTAACAAGCGCTGGGATGGAAGTGGAAGAGATAGAAGCTCTCACAGCAAGAAGTACACCACCTCCTTTAAAGTCTCTATATTTCCTGTAAACAACATAACAATCAGACAAGACCTCACTGTCTGGACCTATTGCATGGGTCCTTAAGATACCTTGACCTCAGCCCCCTCCCGCCCCCAGATTTCTTCCTCTGGTGCTACGTCAAGGATAAAGTCTTCACAACACCAGTGAATTACGTGTGAAAGCTGAAAGCAGAGGATCACCGCCACCATCCAGTCCATCACAACGCAAATGCTCTATAATGTGTGGTGCAAGCTAGAGGTTCCTCTGGACGTCTGTCGCGCAGCCATCGGTACCCACGTAAGGATACCATAATGTAAAGTTAAAAAAAAAATGTTGTTAAAAAAGTTAAAGTTAAAAAAAATCGACAAAATCTCACTTTTTGCTTTTTCTCCTCTAGCAAAGTTAATGATTATTTGATTTTAAAACTGTTTAAATTTTCAAAATTGTAAAAATCTAAGCTTTCATTTGATGTCTAAAAAGTTTATTTTACGTTAAGTCTTGTGTGTTTTCTTTATGTGCAAACATCCTCAAAGACTTTACGGACACCCTGTATATATATATATATATATATATATATATATATATATATATATATATATATATATATATATATATATATATATATATATATATATACACACACACATTATATTAGTATTATATATTGTATATGGGAGTAAATATATAAATTAAATAATAGTATATATTAAAAAAAGTTGCCCTTGACATGTATGCCACTTGTGATTCACTTCTGTTGCAAAAGTTGCATACTTGTTGGTGCTTTATAATAACATAGCTTAAATGATATTTCAAAGAATTTATTTTACATCAGTGCCGCTGAAGCAAAACAAAAGGAAGAACACAAGGGTCACAAAGTTCTACTGAACAAGAGTCCAATGGTCGTAGCAATTTGTACCCCAATGATGCAGCGCAACGTTATGTCATTAAAACCTAGAACATCTGCCTACTTTGATAGTAGTGCATCTGTGACTCAAACAGGAGAGTCGATTACATTCGCTCTGGTACCAACTAAAGCTAATGCTATCCCAATCGGTATGGTAATTCATGACAGTCAGTCGGAAGCATCTTACACTGTTGCCTTTCAATTATTACGTCACATCTGGGAAAGTATTAGTGTTAATAAAATTGACTTTGAAAATTTTATGACAGATGATGCAGCTGCAATGAGAAATGCGCTTTTTTTTGCATATTCTACAGGCTTTATGGAGGTGGTTATGGGAAAGCAGTAATAAAATGAAATTAGATCATCGTAAAAGTTTAATGGAATTGTTTCGTAGCCTTGTGTATGAAAAATCTGTAAGTGAGATTGAAATTATTTACAAGGAGTTAATCAATAATGATATCCAAAGTTTTTGAATCACACTAAAAAATGTGTACAGCAGGAGAGAAGAGTGGACCTTAGCTCATCGTATTGATATACTTACTAGAGGTTCTAATACTAACAACTACGCAGAAGGATCTGTTCATTACTTCAAAGACAATGTTCTTTATAGAATTAAGGCGTATAATTCACTTGCTTTGTTAGATTTTGTACGTATTTAAATGGAAAATTATTATATAGAACGAATTTAAGATCACATACATGAGCGTGTAAAAAATCCTTATTTATAGCATCAAAGAATAAAAAATAGGGGCTTAAATTGCAGTAATATAATTAAAATTGATGATAAAATATTTAAAGTTAAGTCGTGTTCTACAGATCTTATCTATGATGTAAATATAGAGTTTGGTGTCTGTTCATGTTATGCAGGTAGTCAAGGTGAGTACTGTAAACACCAATCTGCTGTAGAAATAAAATTTCAAGTTGAATTCTTAAATTGCCCAGCTTTATCTACGTTAGATAAAGAGACGTTGTTTTACATTGCATATGGTCACAAGAACTTACCTGAAAACTTCTTTCAGAAAATGTCAGACTATAAATTAGTTACAGAAAATAATATACTAGCTCCAATATCAAATAATCATAACACCAATAAGTTGGGTAATATGTTAACTGAAGAAAATATGTTGCAAGGTGAAGCTGAGAATTTAAATTCAGAGATTGTACAAAAACTAAGTTGTAAGTTTGACGATTTTATAGCAATTGTTAAAGGCATACCATCGATGCAAAAATGAAAAATTCGAATAAAAATTAGCTTCCGAACGATGTGCATCTTGCTTGGCGCGCATGCTCTAGTTGCGGCGGGAGCGCCGAATGCACTTCCCGCTAGCTATCATAGAGGCGATCGCCTATTCCCGTAGTGCGGTGAATAGCGCTAAAACTAGCTACATTAATTATTTTGAAAATTAATTCCGGCGTAAATAAAAAAGCTACGTAGAAGCAAAGGTAGTGAAAATAAAGCTTATTTTGTTTGCCATTATGTGGTAATGTATTTGGTTCAAAACCATGGTAATTTAGACCACTTTTATAAAAACAATCAGATTTGAAGCATCTTGTGTTTAATTTTACGTATACAAAAAAATATTTTTATTACAAAAATTAAATAAAAAATAATATTTAGTATAAAATTTATTTAAACTGACTTATAAAAAAGAAGTTAATTATATATTTGTAACAGAAAAGTCTAACAATTCTTATGGTTTATATTTTACCTATATCATTTATAGCGTTAAAAAGTACACGGTACGACATAATGTGTATGTGTATATTATATATTATTGTATTTTGTTTTTACATTTTATCATAACATAATATTTAATATAGTGTATATTTTATAAATTATATCGTAATTTTATATATCTTTTACTTTTCTGTTTATTAAGTGCACAGTTAATTGTTATATAACAAAACACAAAAATAATAGTTATTTTTGAAAGTTTCATTCTTGTAATCACTTAATTCTCTCTTTCTTTCTCTCCTTCTCTCTCTTGAGTAAATGACACTTAATAAATTTATAGTAAAATTTGTAGAATTAATTTCATTAATTAAATATGAGTAGTTATATATTAAAAAGTTTTCTTACCTTTTGTGGTATGTAATTATATAATTAGTAAAATAAACTGAACATATAGAGGAATGGATAGTTGGTTTAAAATTGGCACGTTTGCATTTAGTGATCCACTGCTTTATTATATGAAGATTCTTATTAGCAGAAGGAAAATGATGAAAATAAATTCCCTCAATCTTCTTTTCATTGCTAATAAAACAGCCAAACGTACTTCAATTCACCATTTTTATAATTGTAGTCACAAAGTAATAAAAAAAACTAAATTCACAATGCCAAGCACACGTTTCTAACACTGCACGTGTCACTCTTATACTAAACAAGGCGACTAATTTCGTCTGTAATTTCTCAATCAACACACCATACAACGCAGTGTGTGTGTGTGTGTTTTTGAGAAAGAGAATGAGAAAGAGAATGAGAGAGAGAGAGAGAGAAAGAGAGAGAGAGAGAGAGAGAGAGAGAGAGAGAGAGAGAGAGAGAGAGAGAGAGAGAGAGAGAGAGAGAGAGAGAGAGAGAGAGAGAGAGAGAGAGAGGTAAAAATGCAATAAATTAAATGCAATATAGAAAGAAACATTTTAAAATTATATATAGATGAAAAGGAAACATTAATTTTTATGACCTACGCTTGTTCGTCACTGCATTCAATGCAGTTTCGATTAGAATTGTCACCTAAAGATGTAAAACAAGCCACCCCCGCCACTAAAGTAGAAGTCTTTGATTTTTACTAGATTGAGTAACATTGTAAAAAATCGGTTTAGATAAGCAGTATTTCACAATAAAATCTCTATTATAATTGTAAGTACATAAAATTATACAAAACAATATAGTATTTCTAATAAATTATGTAAATTTTTATAAAACATTATTTACTTGTCAATTTTATTGCGAATTTTTTAAATTAACTTCTTCATTTTAAAAAATTATGTTTTTCTCTCTCTCGCTTTATCTACACACACACACACACACACACATATATATATATATATATATATATATATATATATATATATATATATATATATATATATATATATATATATATATATATATATATATATAGAGAGAGAGAGAGAGAGAGAGAGAGAGAGAGAGAGAGAGAGAGAGAGAAAGAAAATTTTCTATTCATTATATAGCCTTATACTATATACCGCAAAAAATTACATTCTTCAATTTTTAAACATAATTTATTCTAAATTTATCTTAATTTTTGTTATTTGTGGTATATATACTTATAAAGTGTGTTTTACGTATTTGCAATAAAAAGTAAAGTAAACTATATATCGTTACATTTTTTTTTTGCTACATCTAAATTTTTTATTTTCCATTTTTATTAAAATAAGTTGTGTAATACAAATGATTCACTATGCTTATTTTATTCTTTTATAAGTTTTATAATTATTACATCATGCCGTGTTGAAAAATTCCCTTTTAAAATATACTACGAAGAATATAATTCTATATTAAAAAAAATATTAATATTGTTTTGGAAATTTAACTTGAATGCGAGCAAAAAATTTAAAATACTATACACAAAACTATATTTTTATTTCCCTCTAAATAACATCGTCAAATATTAGAATATTTCTTTAGTTTTTATCTTGTTAGAAAGAAGACAGAATGCTCTTTCATTTCATGTAGAGCTTATATGCTATCGGTACGTCACGACGCATTGAAAAATTTAAGGACGTTTACTCATATACGTAACACACTATAATGAGCTGTATCGCTTGCCTGTGTGACGTAAGAGATTTGAGTGCAGTAGCAAGCGGCTGCCGCGCGCGGCCAGTGCGTTATGCCGATCTGCGTTGGCTGCGGTGCTCAGATCCTAATGTTAAGCACATCATTCGTTTTCTAATCTTCTGCAGATTTTGTCATGTTTGCATCAACCTATAGCCTTTAAAGAAAACATATCTGATGACTACTTATTAAAAGTACTTAAACAGTTTTTGTCTAAAAGCTCTAAAATAAATACATCTATGCAACTGAGTCGCTTTTTAACCAGCATTGTGCAATAAAAATCTCAGCACAGAGGGAGAAAAATAAGAGTAAATTCAGAAGGTGTTAATAGAAGGATTCACAGTAGGAGTGGAAGCACCAGAGTACAAAGAACTGGCAGGCCAATTAATGGAGTTAAAACCTCTGTCAAACGCTTGCGTTCTTTGGCTGAAAATGTTCGTAAAAATCGCCCAAATGCCAAATCCCACGGCGCAGGTCATTAATACTAGTATATATAAATGACAATTAATTACTAGTATATCATTTAATATTAACTTTAACATGACATTTGTATGTGTAACAATATATCTGTTGCAAAAAATGTACTCACACAATAAATATAAATATGTCTTGATTCTATTTCATATTACCTCTTTATATAGCGCCTCATCTTCCGTAATAGGCGTGTGTCTCCATGGTGATATATTGCTAATATCACACAAGATGGTATTGGATTCATCTCGAACTGGTTTGCTCGGCTGGTCTCCATGCACTTGCTATAACGATAAGAATTGCTATATAAGAACTTGCTATAAGAATTGCTATAACGATACCATAAGTAAAATACGTTTTACTAGTTTCTTTACCATCTGATAGCACTATATTATTCACTAGCTTTATGCAACGACCAGCGTGGTGACGACCTATGCGTGCACGCCACACGCTTATATCAATCATGTTGGTCTAAACGGTGGTCACTTCGCGACTGCAGTCCGTGCACTTACTAAACAATAAGATACTCCAGCCAGGCAGTGCTGGCTAGCTAGCTAGCATCCTTTGTTCAGTACAGCAGAGGGACCATCCTGCGGTTCCCGCGAATTTCTCTTGCTATTGTATTCAGGGTAGTCTGGCGATAAGGGCGCGGCCACTGACTAACAGAACTTTATTTCTATAAAAAGGGGCTTTAAATTCCAGCATTGTAAAAAATTTCTTCTTCTTCTTTCTTCTTTTTTCTTTTTCTTTTTTTTTTTTTTTTTTTGCTTTTATTTTTGCACTGCACTCTTAAAACTTTTCAAAAAACATATTTTTTAAACGTGCACACGCATTATTTAGATTTATATTATATATATAAATATATAATAGTCAGATGCGAGTCAGATGCAAGAGCGGACATTCGACATAATACTGTAAGCGTCTTTTCCTGTTATTATGCAGGTAAGAAATGAACCATGCAGCCAATAATTGCTTTTGTATCTGATTCGTTTATATTATAATATACACAAATGTGTGTCAAAGTCTTTTTTAATGGAAAATCCTGACTGCACAAATCCGTGAGATAAGATCTGATAAGATATAGAGGAGTCCGGGTGGGCGAACGCCCCCCATTGCCCGCCATAGACGGAATTTTATTATGGTGCATTAACATATTCTTAAATTTGTTACAACTTTGCGCAGCAAACTGTAAAATAGTGTTGTTTTAAATGGGAAAAAATATTTTGCTGCGCAAAGTTGTAACAAATTTAACAATATGTGAATGCACCTTTACAGACACGTGTTCAATTATGCCCTAGTTTTTAAACGAAACTTTATAATTGTTTAAAAACAATATCAATTTTTATTTACTTTCATTTTGCATTTTCATGGTGCATTTACAAAATATAATTGATTTAGATATCTTTAATAAAAGTGAATTTGACATTTTTTGTTTTTATTATTATTTGTTATTTTGGTTAAAATTTTAAGTGAAGATTCTCTGCAGCAATAATAAGTTGCTAACATAAAAAATTATGCAAGCATTGTTTAATTACTTTGAGCAAGTTAGTTCATAAAATATAGAATGTTGCAATTACTTCTTACATTTTTTTTTAGTTTTTATAAAAGACGATACAAATTGCCAGGCTTTTTAAAACATGGAATTTATATATCATATTATAAAAATATTGATTTAGAACAGAAGCAAGTGGCTACATTTTAATGCTTACTTGACTATATGCAGGAATTTTAAAGACATATTTAAATTTAAAATAAAATTTGCATTCTGAAATGAATTCTTAAAATTCAATATTTTAAAATCGAGAAACGCCCACTTTTAATTTTTAATTAATTTCTCAAAAACTATACGTCTCATGAAAAACTTGTAATAACAAATAATAAATAAAATTATGTTATACATGCCGTGTAGAAATTTCAGATCGTTTGAACGGTTTTTGACAGTTTTCCAAAGTTTTGAAATATTTTTTGATACACAATTTTGAAAGTGAAGTAAAACATTATATATAGTAACATGACTTTTAAAATTTCATATCTTAAAATTTTTCAAAACGTTGGCAAACTGTCAAAAACCGTTCAAATGCTTTGAAATTTCTACACAGCATGTATAACATAATTCTATTTATTATTTGTTGCTACAAGTTTTTCATGAGACGTATAGTTTTTGAGAAATTAATTAATAATTAAAAGTTGGCGTTTCTCGATTTAAAATAGTTTAATTTTAAAATTCATTTCAGAATGCAAATTTTATTCTGATTTTAAATATGACAATAAAATTTTATTACAATTGCTGTAAAACAAGAAAAACACCCTTTTTAGCCTATATAATAGAAAAATACATTTTTTAAAATACTACCACTAAAAATTCTTTTTGAAAGAATAGAGTATATACCTTTCTTCAGTATATAAAATATGTGTATGTAACATTATCATAGGATAATACAACATACTGCAAGCCTGTGGGCTTTAAACTCTCCACTCCCACTGCTACACATACCTCTTACTTTTTTTTTTACAATAAATATAAAACTGATGTTTATAAAAGCTAAAGATAGATGCATATGCAAAAAAAAAAAATGGAAAGGTAGGAAAGCATTTTTTTTTACAGAATGGGAAACAATTAAATAACATATTAATAATAAATCATATCGTAATATATTAAAATAAGTGCGTTTTGTATGTATGATCAAAATATAATGCAGTATGTGATATGCCAGCAACATTATTAGTATATTTGTAAGCAGCAAAAGCAACCAAGACTGGTATGTTTTTTATATATATATATATATATATATATATATATATATATATATATATATATATATATATATATATATAATTATATATATATATATATATATATATATATAATTATTTTGACAATGGCAAGATATAAAACCTCGTTATAACAAAATTCAATGGACCTCGGAAATCGCTTCTTTGTTATAGGATGTATGCAGATGACGTCATAAATAATGCGTCTGGGGGCTATACTAGATAGTGAACAACATTGCTTACCATAGGACAAACTTCGCTTTAAGTAATTTTCTTTTGGAAATCCGTCAATTTTTTGATACTGTTATTTTACTCACATATACTTGAGATATTAATTCAACATATTTACAACATAAAGGCTGTAAAAAATATTACATATTATAGTGGTTTTAAACTCTTAAAATTAGTAACTTTCTTATGCAACCCACGTTATTGAGTGGTCCAACATGGCGTCGACGTTAACATTAAGGAATAGACCCTAAATAAAAATGTGCTATAATGAATATATTATACAGAAAATTGCCGTAAATATATGTTTATTTATAAATGACATTATATAAATTACGCCTAAAATTAATATTTGATCCAAAGCTTACTGAAATAAATATTTTAAAAACTATCTGAAAGAAATAAGCGCTATAAAAAATTATTACATAAATAATACAGTCCCATAAAAAATTATCTCGCAGCACCTGTAAAGAATGTAAATTTTTAAAATTATCCCATAAAGAAATCAATATGGAATATGGAGCTTTAATATTTGCAGATATTTAAGATATGAAACTCCTCAAAACTACTCTTAAAAAATATATATATATTTTTCCCTTCGACAATACGCAATCATATTAATATAAAATATGTATACTTTTAAGTGTTATGGTAACATGAATTTGCGTTAAAATTTCAGAAAAAGTTAGAAATACTATATTAACATGTGGAGTTGCAACACGCAACTTTTTTTTTTAGTTGAATTGACTTTTTGCTAAATTTATTTGTTTACGGGGGCAAGTAAAGATATTGTAATAAAATATTTGACTCGATTGCCTTATTACTCATGATCATAATATATCATATATATGATTAATTCATTTAAGGAGACATCAATTTACCGTATTGTTTTATAAAATATATAATTTTATAAAGCATTTCCATGCTGTAATACATAATAACATATTATTTTAGAGTTTGGATTTTTTTTTTGCTTGCCATATTGTGTTAACGTGCTACACCAACCCCAATCCGATTGTCTTATCGACAGGTAGGGACTTTCCAATTAATGGAAAAGCACACACGGTCCGGCAACGTCTTAAGAACACAGCCCGGCATTCGCCATGGCAGCCTAGAGAAACCGTGGAAACGTCTATACAGGCTGTCCGGTGCAATTACATCAATCATGCACCTCCCGAATGGTGTGCGTTGTCATGGAATGCATGTTAACATACATCATGCAACGTGTTGTACTCTCTCTCACACTTCACGTACGAAACTCAGCAGTGGCTCGAACCTATACTTGGTGAGGAGTACAGAGTTGCGAGTCAGCTGCCTTCACCACTTGACCATCAGCTCGGTACATCAGGCTCGGTCTCCTACTTAATTAAGATTTGACAACTTAGCAAAAAACATGAGGCTTTGGTTCCGAAGATACAATTTTCCTTTTCAAAAATAGCTAATTTTAATCTTCTTATGGTTACAGACCTCCCCCCCCCCCTATCCTTACGTTTGCCACCGGATCTAGCAGTCCTCTAAAGATAGTCACTATAGCTTATTTTAAAATTTCATTCGTAAATTTAATCAACGAAAAAATGAACCTAAAATTTAAAAATGTAAAAAAATAAAAATTATAATAATAATAAATAAAATTCTACTATTATGGTAGATGTATATAGGATTCATGTACTGTACTGTATCTGTCATATAGTATTTTTTGTAAAGTATTAAAAATTAGAACAACACACAAAAACGTAAAAATTATGTTCATATATTAAAAAATACTCATGTTGTCATTGTGACACAATATAAGTGCAAGGTGGAATACAGTTTTAAAAAAATTATAAATAGTGCGAGCGTGGCAAGCTGACATTTTTTAAAGAAAATTTTTCCATATAGAAATCAAAATTTATATACTTGCTGATTGGTTATTTCCTAGTCTGACTGCACACTTAAAAGACCCTGATGTGTATATGTTAACACGGACAAAAATAAATGCATAATATTTTTATATCTCAATGCAGCAACCCTTTTTCTATTTTAAGTCTTTGAATTAAATAAAAAAAATTCTTTCTTTCTTTATAAATAAAGGTTTATTAAAAAAAAAGTGTAAGGTTTTTCATTTTATTGGACTAGAAAAGTATTGCACAAAAATAAATACTTAATATTTATGCTAGCTCATTTTTCTGCACAATTTGTCAAATTACACAACATTATATATTTATGCTGTACTTCATAAATACAATGTTATAATTGCATACTTAATATATTGTTCAGCATAACAATTATGTTGTTCTTATTTTATAGGGACTGGATGTAAAAATGCATTTTCAGCACCGAATTATGTCAAGTTTATTGTAAAAACAGTTTTCAAAAACAGCAAAATCAGTTTACTTAATTTTTAATTATACAAAAACAGTGACATTCATCAGTTTTGATAATTTTTTACTTAAAAATAAAAATTTATCAATAAAGAATAATAATATAAGTTATATGTAAAAAAAAAATGTTGAATCATTATTCGATAAACTATACAAGCGACAGCGAGTATTAAAACAGCAGTGTTTTTCTTTTTGAACTCTTTTCAGTTGAATGCAGATATGTTTATATAGATAATTAGAAGTGATCTGAGTAAAAATATCCAAAATAACATATTTTTGATGCAGTTGAAGAAACGAAAGATTTGATTTAACTTTTATTTAATATTTATTAAAAAAAATGATTAAAATATTAAAATAATAAATGGGCAGAAAACTTCAACAAAAAGTAAAAAAAAAAATCAATCATCAATCAATTATATAAACCAGACATATTGAGAATTTTTACGATAATGAATATTTACGTTATGGCCTTCTGAACTATACTTTTGTGCTTAAGTTACAAACTACAATATTTTTTTTACGTGTGCGTACAGCACAATTATAAATTATTAAATATTTATACTTATTACCGTAAGTTGCATACTATTTAACTAGCGGTTAAGTTTGTCATTTGATTGTTGCAACAATGAAATAACAAACTAAACTGCCCGATTAAATGGTATGCAACTTACGGCCGGTATACATATAAAGGGGAGAACGAAACGTTGAAATTTTTGCTGAATTTATATCATGACAGCATAAAAGTTTTTAACTGGAAAAGCATAAATAATTAAGCTCTACAATGTCATATATGTTTCACAAATATATAATGTGCATAGCATAAATTATATACAGATGTGTATGTACATACGTAAATATATCTTTAATAAATTTATATAATCTGTGTTTATGATATACATAATGCATGTTTTCAAAAAAAAATTGTATTGAAAATCTTAGCTATTTTGTTATTTAATATAATCACTATACTATATATCAGAAACTATGATATTATGCATATAAATGTTGCTGCAACGTTATTGATTATCATATACGTAGCATAGTTATTACTTTTTTATATAAAATATATATTTGCCCGTGTTTGCAATAGCGAAGTTAAGCAAAATATTGTTTGTGCTATGATATAAGCTAAAAAAAACTTCTACAAATAAAAATTACTTTTGACAAAATGATTTTTCTATCCCTTTCTGTATTATTATATTATTTTCTATCTTTACCTACCTCTGTGCATGAATAAATAGAGGTTTGCACATTCCAATTCGCGTCATTAAAATTCGATTGGCGTTCCATCTGTGACGAATATTCGCACCCTGAGAGAAAGTGCTGTTTGCCTCAGGCTAATGTACCGAGCTCAGGCATTATTATTTTTTTTTGCCAAGTTAAAGTGTGATGTTTGAAAGATAAAAAAATCTAGTCAAAATGAACTGAGATCGGAAGGATAGGAGCCCGGTTCCGAATCTAAACTCGGTCCCACGGTGAAAATTAAGTGAATGAGCTCGCTTCGGCCCCCCTAATAGAGCTCTCTCTCTCTCTTTTCATCTCTTTCTTTCTCTCTCTCTCTCTCTCTCTCTCTCTCTCTCTCTCTCTCTCTCTCTCTCTCTCTCTCTCTCTCTCTCTCTCTCCAAATTCTCTCGTATGACAGCCCAGCTGCATAATATCACAAAAATGTGTGATTTTGAACTTTTCCAAGAGAGTGAACTTTTCTTACTTGGCCTTATTGCTTCACAGTTTAAGTAAAAATGCCTACTTCAATATAGAGGGTTAAGTGACATTCGTCACGCCTTTTTACTGTACTAGCAAAAGGCGGACGTCGCGGCTATCAACAGCCACCCTTAGCGGGTCTTGACTTTGCCTTCCCACGCCTTGTGTGGCAACCACGCTAACCTTGGTGGGAGGTTAGCGTCCCCAAGCCATCCTTGGGTATAAAAACCCTGGCTTAGGGGATGGGGGGATCAGTCTCTTTTGGTTGCTTAACAGAACTAGTGCTTGTGTGCCTCTCTTTTTGTTAGCCCATTTTATATATGTGTTGTAAAATCAGTCATTATAATATATATATAATATATTATTATTTGAAATGTCTTATGTTAATCAAAGTACGTGATAAGCATATAATATATGCAAAAACTGTATTTGTCATTAGGTAATATTTTTATATAATAATAAAGATAAAGTGTTCCGTGTGACAAAATTTTAGTGTTATAAAAAGTCAGTATATGAGATCTAATTTATAGATCCCATATGGGCATACAAGATGCACTCACATTAAAATCAGTGATATAATAAAATATATAATCACTCAGTATTTGGGTATTTTAAGAAAAACTTTTTTGGATATCATATAACCTGGTAAAATAGATAATAAGGACAATCAATCGATTCTGTGATGATCAATGTATAATTAGCTTTAGAAAACGCATAATTAAAACTTATTCATGGATCCTATATCTCATGTTTAATTTATTTAATTTTTAAGATCTATACCTTATTATTAATATTAAGTAATAAATAATTAAGTCAAAATTAAGAGCAACGAGCTAGCAGGTAAAATAAAACTAAATTGCTCTTTAAACCTATACAGCTTTAATGTGAAGTGATTCACTCGTGAGCCTCGTAGTATTTTATATTTTAAAAAAATAGTTTAAAAAATTACTTATGTGTCTTCAGTAATAAGAACCCTCATAAAAATTTGATATATTTTTACTTCGTTCATTAGATTAATTAATAATAAAAAACACTCGACGACTGTCGCATGTATTGTAAGCCTAAAGTTCAACACTCAAAAATCAAGATTTATTTTATAAAAGTAAAAATATGTGTTGTTTGGAGAGAAATATGGGAACAAACAAACATTATTAAGACTTATTATATTGTTTTATAAATATAGTATGTTACATCTATAATAAATCCTTATATGATATATCAAAATACGATATATCATTTTTATCAATAAATGTAAATCACATTGTAAAACAATATACAGAGAAAAAATATAAAATTTGTATAATTGAAAATATTATTCTTTAATTACATACTTTATTAGTAAAATAGCAAATAAAAGCTGACTTTGTATAAATATTTTTATTAATATTGTAATATTTATTGCATTTACAAGTTATGATATATCAAATTATTATAATATCATAACTATGAAATGATTTGTAGTCTTCAGGTTAATCGTAACAAATAAAATCTAAGATTAGGTTAATATTTTGAGACTTTTAATATTTTTCTAGTAATGTTGTATGATGAAGTTATGATTATCATTACTATGATATATAATTTGTTATTTTGTAGTTATATGTAACAAACGAATAAAAACTTGAAAAATATGTCGACATTGAAAAAAAATGTTTTTATTAAAAAAAATATTAAGTATTTGTAAAAAAAGTTTGATATTTTATGTTATGACATATCATCATGTTGGACACTCGAAGACTGTTGCATGAATTGTGATCCTAATGTAAAACACTTTAGAATTAAGATTAGGTTTTTTAATGTAAAAATATTATGATGTTTGGATTACAAAGTAAGAAAAAATAGACGTATAAAGACTTATTATATTGTTTTAAATATATAGTATGTTAAATCTAAGATAAATCATTATATGATATATCATTATATGACATATAGTATATTTTTAATAAATGTAAATCAAATTGAAAAGCAATATTCAGAGAAAAAATATAAAATTTGTATCATTTACATCACAATTCTTTTGTTATGAACATTATTAGTAAAACAGCAATAAACAGCTGACATTTTATAAATATTTAGTATGTATATAGTAAATAAAATAAAAAGAATTTTTGCTTTGTATAAAAAGTATAATATATTATAAAATAAATATCATAATGTTAAACACTCGTTAGTGTTGCATGAGTTGTAGGCAAAAAATTATACATTTGATAATCAAAGATTGTACTAATATTGAAAATATATTTCATGTTAAGAGCAAAAAAATTAAAACAAGTTGACAGATTACTACTTATTATATTATTTTTCTTATATGGTATTTAAACTTTATGATATATCATAACATGATATACCATATTCATGTAAATACATGTAAACAACATGTAATTACCCTATTTAGGTTTTGGTAAATTATGCAACCGCTTACTCAAAAGCGTTACACAGGTTTATCTTATCCATTAAAAAACAAATTATTAATACTAGGTTTTAAATATTATTCGATTAAAATATCAACTAATTATTGTACAAGATTTTTTTAATTTTATATTTTTTATTAATATGTAATTGACTTTTTTTAATTCATTAATTCACTATTCATTATTATTTAATTTTTTATTTAATTTACTTTAAAAATTTTCAATATTTTTTGTGATGATATTTTATATTATGATATATTTTTTATTTTTTTTCGCCATATTGTGTTATCGTGCTACATCTGCCCCATTTCTGTCAAGACATTGTCTTATCGACAGGCAAGGACATCCAATTTAATAGAAAAGCACAAACAAGCCAGGCACGGCCTAAGTACACAGCCTGGCATTCGCCACGACAGCCTAAAGAAACCGTGGAAACATCTAGGCAAACTGGTCGGTGCAATCGCATCGATAATGCACCTCTTGAATGCTGTTCGTCATCATGGAATGCATGTAAACATGCATCGTGCAAATTGTTGTGCTCTCACACTTCACGTACCCCCCCCCCCCCAGCAGTGACTTGAACCTATATTTGGTAAGGAGTACAGAGTTGCGAGTCAGCTGCCTTCACCACTTGGCCATATCATAATGTAATATTGCATTTACAAGTTATGATATATCAAAGTATGATATATCATAACTATGATATGATATGTAATCTTCAAGTTAACGTGACAAACAATTAAAATATAAGATAAGGTTGACATTTTATAAACATCGAGTTTTTATTCACGTGACCAGGGACTCTGGTGACTAAAGATGTTAAAGGAAATGACCAAAAAGAGTAAACAGAATAATTTATTACATTATTAAACCGATGTCTGTTACTAAGAACTATAATGTGTTATACATTGTTGTAACCGGCTTGACCTCAGAAGCTATAATCAACAGTAAAATAGTTTGGTTATATTGTTCCTGAATTATTCCAAGGTGCCGTGTAAATATACGCTTCGAGCCCGTGAGGTACTCGCAATACGTAAAACATATCGACGTTATATACACGTCAAATAGCTGTTACAGCAAATTATTGTAATTTTATGCGAGTTATAGCAAAAATGCAATATTTTCACACAGTATTTTAATGCAATATATTAAAGAACCTAACCTATAAATAAGTATAAATATAAAAACAATGTAGACGATATAACTGTTACTTTTTTAAATAATTGCTGCTGAAGCTGGTAACATTTAGATATTTGAATTTTTAAAATTCCCGCCAAAGTCAACGAAAAATAAAAAAAGAAAAAGAAAACTAGAAAATTATAGCACATAAATGTCATTATAGTCCTTTAGAGTTTTTTGAAATTGGAATGATCCCAAATTAATTAAACCATAATAAAAAAGCAAAAAGTAATATATTTCAGCATGTTTAAATCCGTTTTAATCTTTAAAAAAAAAACCTCGGAAACCTACTTAACATGGTAGACGACAATCTTTTGGATAACGATAAGAAAAATAAAAAAATTTAAAAATATGCTTTTTAAGATAATCGAATTTCAAAATTCTAGAAAGTCTTTTTTTTAAATTTCAAAATTCCCGCAAAAATTCATTTTTTATTACAAAAGATAATTGACTTTGTATGAATGTTACAGTCTATGCGAACTATGTGGATATAAATTTTTTTTAAAAAATTCGCAGTGGTTTGGCTTTCACAGCTTTCAGAATAAGTGAAAAAATTGCAAAAATGGGCAATATTGACGAATATTTTGACCACAATCGATTATTTAAAAATCGATTTTTTTTCATGGTCTAACTAACTAGATACATAACTATTGACAAAAAATGTAAACCTTCCAAAAAGCAGATTCCCTATTTTTCATTAAATTACTAAGGAAACCCTATAACGATTGAATTTTGCGCTCTTTTAATTCGAATTTGGGTCCCAGAACCCTGAAATTTGGAATATATCATGTCTAGGTTATCTTGAACAATATATATGATTTTCAGTTAAATCTATTTTTTGAGATGTACTACTGTGGCAATAAAATGGGTGGCATAGGAAAATAACTCATTTTGCCAGTTTAAAACCACTATGCAATATTTTTGAAAGCAGTATTGTAGAATGCTTTTTGTATCTTAATCTTCGGGTTAAAAAAATAATTTCTAAATATTGTAAGAAATAATAATTATAATATAATAACATTAACAATATTATTTATTAATGACATAATTCGAATATTTTACAACTTTTTTCTCTCTCTCTCTCTCTCTCTCTCTCTCTCTCTCTCTCTCTCTCTCTCTCTCTCTCTCTCTCACTATATAGTGAAAAATAAAGATACACGCAGATACTTTAATCAGTTGTATTTTTTTATACTTTTTTCTGGCATTTCCTATCGTTTACTCATTAGCCGTTTATTGTATTATTATTTAAAGAAAATAGTAGTTATTTACCTATTTAGTAGACAATTCTCGTTTAATCTATCATGACAACCACTTATTCTTACACTTTATAAAGCTAAACTGAAGTGTTGCTGCGTGCTAATGAATAGCGCTCATTGTTTTAGCAGCGGCGTGAAGATAAGATAATTTCATCATCGCTTGCCCGTTCCGCTTTTTTATATCCTCGTATTTCCGCATGCCTTAATAGTACTCTATTGATTAATATATATTTGGGTTTGTTACATTTAGTGTAAGTTTTTATTATTATAATAAAATAAAGTTTAAAATTTGTAATATTATACTTCTTTTATAAATAATATGTATTAAGTTTAATTTAATAATTTTTTATAATAGCTTTAAAAAATGACTCAATTATTATATTAAAATATATTATGATATTAAATACAATATTAAAATTTTTATATAAATGGGTCACCATTAACACAACAAATTAAAAATATATGGTTATAAATTACAATAATATTCCTGTAAAAAGTAAAGATAAAATGTAGCATAAAATCAAAACGACGTAAATCATTTAATAAAACATAAAAAAACTTTAAAATTAAGCTGCATAAATCACTTTCAAAATATAAGTGTTTGTAAAGATATATATTATTAAAATTAAAGATAACTAAAAAATGGTTATTTTAAATGGTTGCAATGTATCCATTTAATTTGTGTCACACAAGGGTCACCATCAACGAGAACTTATATATATAACGGATCACGTATCACAGGATAACCATATAAACAAAAATAAATTATTTTACTTACTATTGCGTCAAAAGAATATATTATACACATTTGCGCTAAGTTAAAATGGTTTATTTTTTCTTGGACCAAATTAGAAAACTCTGAATATAACCTATTTATGTTTTAATAAATTATGCGATTGGACACTCAAAAGTGTTACACAGCTTTAACTTAATAATATGGTAACAAATTATTAATACTTTATTTTCATCTTATTTTGCTTAAATAAAAATAAACTTATTTATTACCTACATTTAAAAAGTGAAATCCTTAGAGTTGGTAAAAATGGCAGCTATGCGCAGGACGTCATAACTAGTATTGCAAATGGCGACAACGTAAACAAACATGACGAGTGTTGTGTTTAGATTTTAATTTAGATAGCAAGAAATAAAACGTAAGTAAAGGTTAATTATTCTTGTCAGTTGCATGAATTTTACAGGCACCTTTTGCAATTATAAGATTGTTGCGGGCTGCTAAAATTGCATATGTTTCTATTGTAATTAACCAAGCTGTGATCAATCAGCTGACTTATTGCTATAGGTATAAATAAAAAAGTAAAAATACTTTGTTAATAAAAAAAATTGATATCTAATGTTTTATAAAACTTATCAATAACATAACGTTCTTATTATTATTATCTTTTATATTTAAGGATAGGGTATAAATATAATATTTTGTCGAAATATGAAATCAAATAGAAGGGTATGAATGTTTCAATAACT
This sequence comes from Ecdyonurus torrentis, assembly GCA_949318235.1. Taxonomy (NCBI): domain Eukaryota; kingdom Metazoa; phylum Arthropoda; class Insecta; order Ephemeroptera; family Heptageniidae; genus Ecdyonurus; species Ecdyonurus torrentis. The sequence goes on from OX439136.1 coordinate 251,779, forward strand.
TTATATTGATTCACTAAATGTAAATATAAAACTCCTTAGGGTTTGTTCCGTAAACCTCACGAGAAACTAGGTATCGAGAAAGAAGGCCTATGTCACTTTTTTATCATAGAAAACTTGTGAGTTATGCCCCCTTTTTAGTTACCGAGTTTCTCGTGAAGCCATACGGAACAGAGCACCTGGACTCCACCACGTCAAAAAACACAGTAGAACATTTAAAAAAATAGATTTAGTTGTAATAGATTTGTCAATTTTTTTTATTTAAAGGTTGTTTTTCAACCCCTGTAGGACCTATGAAAGGTCTTAATATAATTTATTCGACATAATAGTTCTAAGCGTAGTCATTTTTTTATAATTCGACACAATCTTTATCATAATGTCCTAAAGTGAAATTTTTCTTAAAAAAGTTATAACAAAAGGGGTGCTAAGGGGGTGGTTTGTACTTAACTTTTACGCAAATGTTTAGTATCGATGCTTTGATTACTACTCTTGAGCTTCCAGCCGTTTTAGAGTTGTACTTGGTGCTAAATGACTCTAAACATTTACATTAACACCTTATTTTACCGTATAATCACCCTGTAATATTATTTAACATGTTACATAATAATTTATTTATTTATTTTATTTATTTATTTGATATTTACAACATCAACTTGTGTATATTCTGGACAACGGAATTTTCCCCAAAGACGTGACCTTGATCTCACATGGTAACAAACTGTATTCATAAATTTATCTACTAATGTCATGATTAACCACCCAAATTTATTACTAAAATTATTATATTAGTTCAATATTATTTAATTTTAACCAACTTCTGTATAAAATATAGCTATGACATTAAAATAATACATTGTCATGATATTTTTTTTTCTTTTGTTGCTTTCTAGAACCTTTCATCTTTTATAAAATTTGACATGACCCTTATTTCACTCTAAATTTTATTACCAAATAACTTATACTGCCCTAAAACTGTATTAACTTAACTTCTTTTATATTTAAATTAACTTAATATTGTATTAAATTAATGTCATGATAATACTTCATACAGAAATTCCTTTCACAAAATATTACACTCGTCCATCCAAGAATACCACGACATACTACCTCCTTTTGAATATTTATGTATTTTTTAATAAAATAAAAATGTTTTGCCTTAATTTTATAATTCAATATTTTTTCCATTGATCCAGTCAGCACTTTTTTCTTTTCAATTAATAAGTTTTTTAACACAATAAACTAAACAAAAACTTTACAATTTATTAGACCGATCTACATTCTATCTTTACTTTAGTTGATTTTGTTTTTTTCTGGTTTACTTTTGAATTGCAACACGCTCACTCAGCGCTGTAATCACTGGCGCGAATTTTACCTTATTCAAAAATTGTACTTGTTATATAGTGTCTCTAATCCCTGGAGGACCTAGGAAGTTTCTTGGGTCAGATTAGTTAGCATAAACGTTCTTTGCATAATCGATTACCTAGTAATTGTTACCGTCTTAATTGTAATGCAGTAACGTGACATTTCTGAAAAAAACTGGCTATTTCACCTGTGGAGGACCTAGGAAGGGTCTTGTGTCAAATTATTTAGCATAAATGTTCTATGCGTGGTCGAGTACCTAGAAAATGACATCGCCTCTATTGTTTTGTCATGAAGTAACATTTTTTAGAAAACAAGAGGGTCTTCAAACCTGGGAATATTTAGGAAAGTTTGTGAGACAGTTTAGTTGGTATAAGCATTCTAAGCATAGTCGATTTCTTAGGACATGTCTCTTTTATTGTTAAAACGGTTACTTTTTAATATGAAAAATTATTACACAAAACCATTGACAAAGTAAATATTTAATTAAAAAAAATACAATAAAAAATGTACGAAAGTAAATAACTTGGGAAATAAATAATAGCAAGAAATTGATTAAAACATATTTAATGATTAGATTCAATATTTTTTCTAATGTACTGTATACGCACACGATTTTTTTTTCGCTAAAAATATTCTAAAACTAAAAATTCCATATTTATAAGCCTTGTACAGTTTATTTACTCTATATTGAAAATTATTATTTTTTACTTTAAAGAAGCTTAACGGTGCTGCAAACGCTGTGCCGCGCTCGTGTATTTCCCTTTATTTTTAATCGCTGTATAAAATCAGGAAATCGTAGTAACTAAATGTGCTTAAAATATTTAGAAAGCTGAAATTCTGGAAATAATATTCCACATCTGTTTTTTTAATTTGGTCTAAACTAGCAAAGAGTAGACTGCGCTCAATATAGGCAATTTTCAAAAAGGCAAAGTGAAAAAATCGTAGAAAAAAAAACTTTTAAGTTTTTATTTTTTATACAAACGTTTTTATAACGCTACTATAGTCCATGAAAAAAAATTAGTGCGCCCAAGTGGATTTCAAGTTAAAGCTATAATTGATCGATTAAAGTATACACCCTTAATATTGAGATCCTAACTCACCTAATGTCTGACAACAAATAAAAATTGCAAGCCCGTCACAAAAAAATTCATCGGACCTGGGCTTAAAGCCGTCTCGGGTTTAGCCAGACCCGGTAATTGTTCCGGGTCCAGCTCAATTATGATATATCATAACTTTATCATAAAATCATTACTTAAATAATATAAATATTTATGTTAATATTTTATTTATATTAAAATTTATATTATTATATATATTAATATGATAATATTAAATATAATCACATTTTTTTTATAAGTTTACTGAAAAAGACCATAATAAAAAAAGTTAGTATATTTTATCTTTTAATCTTTTTTTTTAAGTCTCAAAATATAAGTTTAATGCATAAAAATTATTTAATATATTATATTAAAATATATTATAACAGATAAATCAAACAATGATTTATCATAACTTTATCATAGAATTATTAATACAATAATATAAATATTTATTATAAACACCTTTTTTTACTATTATACTAAAAAAGTACATTATAAATAAATAGTAGGTTTATTTTATATTTTTAATTGTTTTATGTTTCACAATGTAACTTAAATACATATAAATAAATTGATATTTCATATTAAAATATATCATATTAGACATATTATATTTTGACATATTATAATTTTTTCATAGAAATATAACTCTACTAATATAAATATTTATAAAATAACATATTTTTTTACAATTTTTCTTAAAAAAGTACTTTAAAAATAACTAATTAGTATATTTTATATCTAACTCTTTATTTATAACTCCCTATATTTTTTGACATGTGATAAATTCTTAAATTATTTTTTTAATATGACATATAAACTTATAGTTAAATCATAATATGATATATCATTACTATGATATATCATATTGATGTTTAGAAATGCTAAGAAAATATAAAAAAATATATAACTAGATAAAATTTTAAAATGTATTTTTTTTATTATGTACTATATTAGTAAAATAGTAAAAATAATGACAAATATATCATATTCTTATCAATAATGTAATATTGCATTTACAAGTTATGATTATCATAACAATGTTATTATTTGTGATCTTTAAGTGAGGTGTCTAAAACATTTAAAGTTAATATTGTAGTAATATTTATCTTTTAAAGAAAAATAAGAAATTTTACCTTTTTTGAAAAGTATAATCTATTATAAAATAAATATTATAATGTTAAACACTTGATAACTGTCGCATATGTTTTGAGCCAATAGTTAACTATTTCACAATCAAAATTTATACTAACATCGAACAACATATTTGATGAAGATAGGATGAAAAAGGCATTTGGAGAGCCAACAGATGCCACAAATGTAAGTTTTATTCTTAATTTTTGATAAGTAAAATATTTTAATTTTCATTTAAAATTGAGGAGTTAACTAAAAGGCTTGGAATTTATTAATTTTTGTTTTAATACAAATTTTAGCCTCGTAATTTTACCATGTTAAACTTTATATCGCTAAATAATTGCAATTTAAATTTAAATTATAAAATGGAATAATAAAATTTAAATAACTAATTTGTTTCTAAAACTAACGATAATCTAAAAGTGTTATATAAATAATCTTTGTTGTCCTTTTTTAAAATATTGCTATATTTTTTCATAACTTTTAACTAAGCTTATTTAACAGAATTGATTACGCTTAAGTTTTATGCATAATAAATAAAATTTGTAACATATTTTTTTGGCAAAACAACATCTAATTTTTAAAAAATTCTTGAATATTTTGTTTAGTCTTAAATCTAGCAATTTTAGGTAGCAAATATTTGAATGTATGTATACAAGGTATAATTATTAACTATTTTTATAAATTTTATATTATTTGTAACAAAAGCAATAATTTTTTTACATACAGACTAATTTTTAGGTAATAATTGCAATAAAATTGTGAAACTAGAGATCAATATTGCTTATGAGTATCATACTTTTGTTTTAGTCGTTTTTTTTCATAGTGTTTTGGTAAATAAATTAAATTTAAATAAGTATTCGAAGTATTTATTTAAAGCTATTTATTCTAATTTAACAATATTTTAATTTTTTTTAAATGATGTGTTGTATAAACAATACATTTTTTCTTTGTCTACACAAAAAACCATCATGAAGCTTAAAGCAACACAAATATAAATAAACAAACGTTTTTAAAATAATCACTTATAAAGAATATTGAATTAGGTTATTGCAACATACCTCATAATGAAGTGATATTATTCAAAACTAATAAATATTAAATTTATTTTGTTTCTGAATATTTTTATTCAAGTAGTTAAATTTTAATACTGTTCATTACAGTTTGGCGCAGGAGTGTAAGTCACCATGTGCCACTCGTTTGCTCGAAGCGTTACTGAAGCATTCCACATTCTCTCAGGTTCCTACGCGTCTAAACCGCTCGCACGCACTTGCGCAGAGGTCCTCCGGACTTGCTGGCACCCATGGAAGGCATCATCCACGTCGACGTAGACAGCATGGCTCCGCACACGCTGACGCTGGCTGTGGGCTTGTAAGTGGCCTACGTGGGGAACGCCGATCCGTTCCGAGGGCTATACACGGGAGCGTGGCTCATCGTGATCGACATGTTGCAAGGAGTGGTGGAGTGCAGGCACATTAACGTCAACGTACCTGCCAGCACTAGGTTTTACATCTTACCCCTCACCTTCCATTCCAGCGCAAACCAACACTGTCTCTTCCCCGTCATGCGGACACAGGTGAGCAACACACAGTAACGAACGTCGTCGCAACTCTTGACGTACGTCATGTTTTCAGATACCGCTCAGGGTCGTCCTCGCCACAACCATCCACAAGGTTCAAGGGCAAACCCTCAACAGGATAGGCCTGTACCGGAATCAGCCAAGCTTTACGCACGGCATGTTGTACGTAGCTATGTCGCGCGTCAGAAATTCAAACCAACTGTTCGTCACGGTGCCAGACATGCAGGTGCCAACGACCAAGAACATCGAGCTGAGGGAAGTGTTGAAGGTTAGTCGACGTATTGCCATTGCGGACAACCCTCAACAATACTCTCGGTTTGCAGGATCCGCTGCCCCTACCAGACATCATTCCCATCTAAAAAAAAACAACAACAGGACCACTCCGGCAACGACAGACGGATCGGCAAGGACACGCACACGGGCATTTTCTCTGTTATTCTGTTTAATTTAACACAATCGAGTTTCTGTTTGACTGTTTGCTTACATGTATGGAAATGTAGATGCTTGTGAGTGAATAAAAGCCCACCCCAGAGGCGCTCGTTTAACGAAAAACACCATTCACTTGGAGTCACGGAAGCAAAATCCGTGCGTCTCGGTGGGGCCACTCGCAAACATCTCACCGACAGTCCAGGTGCAGCGCTGCCAATCCGCACGCAAGAGGAACTAAGAAGGCAAGACGTGAGGCATTATGAACAGCAGTGAAGAATGTATTGCGGTACGACCAGACAAGTCACTACGGGCGAGGATCGAAGAGTCATCGATGTCACGCAACGAGGAGTGATCCGCCCTACATTCGTTTAACAGGATCAGAATCGGGCCTCACGGAAAGGTGTCGAGCAGATTTTTTAGGAACAATCAGGTAACAGTAACCTTCCGTACTCGGATATTTTGTTCCTCTTTTAAATAGTGAATGTTGTTTTCGTTACAGTCTCAAAAGGTCTTACAGTTTAACGTTGCGTACCCTATAGAGTAAGGAATAAGTTTGTCGATTACATATTCTTTCTTGGGGAAAAAATTGTTGTGATTCCGATAAAAAAAAGGCCTTGAGTATCAAAGTTTCCTACGTTACGTTCAGAAAGGTGTTTAATAAGGGGAAAGGTATGAACGACCTCGATGGTCGGTCGCCCGTGGCAAGAGCTTACAAACCACTTGGCTCTCTGCCGGCGATCGACCAAGTGACCGGTCGCTCACATCTAACCACACGTATGGACTAAACTACATGACTGGAATGAAGAAACATATTAATAAATTTATAACAAAAACACCCCTTTGTAAGACACGAATTATTCATTTACTCTTTTTCTTTAGCATTGACAAGGAAAAGACAGTAATGATAGATAAATAATACAAGGAAAATCTTGAACTGTCCAAAGAAGAATTCGACGAAATTCAAAAATGCTACAGCAAAATTAAAGGTAATAAATCTTTGATGTTACTGTAGCCTACATTTAAACAAATATTTCTTATTTTACAGAAACTTCATATGATGATGCAATCAATGAACACTTAGAAAGATATAAAGTATTGTGTTCAGGTGCACGTAACGTAAACAAAAATTGCTAGCATTTCGCCCGTGGCAAGAGCTTACAAACCACCTGGCTCTCTGCCGGCGATCGACCAAGTGACCGGTCGCTCACATCCAACCACACGTATGGACCGAACTACATGACTGGAATGAAGAAACATATTAATAAATTTATAACAAAAACACCCTTTTGTAAGACACGAATTATTCATTTACTCTTTTTCTAGTGAAACAAATTTAGCAAATCACCTCAACATTTAAACATTTAAATGTATACAAGGCTATAAACGTTTGGCCCTAGAAACTGAAATACTTCGTTTTGCTGGTGGTCATTTCTTAGATGCAACAACAAATAATAGTAAAATAAAACATTTAGACAAATTAATCAAGTTATTCTATTGTAACTTCTGGGTAGACAAAATGTAAGTTTACTTATTTTAATTACCTGAAAAATGTTATTTTTTTTTTAAATGCCTGCTTATTATATTTTCTATATTTCATTACAGAGTAGAATTACTGTCGCCCTTAGACATATATGGAAAACTGCCAAGCTATGAGAGTAGCAATCAGCAACTTCACCTCCAATATGAAAGGAGGAATCAATGAAAGAAACTTTGCTTCAGTAACGACATTAACCCAAATTGCAGGTATAAGTAGGAGGATACCCAAAATTACACAAAAGACTCCAGGAGACCCTAGTAGGTGTCAGTAAAAAAATGGGAGCGATTCCTCCATCCGTTCGCTAGTGAGAGACGAATGACCTACTGTTTTAATAGAAAACACTTACTTGACATTGAGAGCTGTGGTCAGAAATACCTTCATAAATACTGCGTTTTTGAAATGTGGGTTGTGTGCGCTCTACCTAGAGGATCATCTTTTAAAAAAATTAGAGTGCGGTGAGCAACGGTTCGATTTAAAAATCGATTTTTCCGATTTTCCACTACTGATTAGGTACTGAATCAGTATTTAATGAGTAGTAAATACTAAATTAAGTATTAATCTGTAATGAATAGGTACTGAATCAGTAATGAATGAAGCCCCTCCACACATTTCCCTTAGACAGAAGCCTCTCCTACACTAGTGAATCATTAGTAAATCGTTACTAATCTTAAAAAAGAACGATTTAAAATTAGCGCTTGTTTGCCACGTATACGGAACAGCTGTGACCCGACGCTTAGAGTAATGAGAGAACGTGGCCTTCTTTAATCCAGGTAAAGAGATAATATAACTTTTACAGATAATTAATTTAGAAGAAACATGAATGGTTCGAACATTGAAATACTAACAGATACCCTTATAATAATGAGAAATCCAATTGTTTTAATACTGTATTATTATATAGTTTATAAAATACATTATAATTTAGTAGTGATTCAGTAGTGAAAATGCACGATTAAATTAGCTACAAGAACGCCACACTCATCTATTCAGTTTAGTGATGAGCTGGACGTCAGAGGTGGAAGAACGTATAGGTCCGGTTAATACCTGGCCATATTTTTTACAAGAAATTCTGTATACTCAATCTTACAATTACGCAAATAGACTAAAGATTGTTTCCTTTTTTGTTTTAAACAGAATTCAAGAGGATCTGCTAATTAGGTATTTATACGAAGCCACGTTACACGGGTTTGACGAGTCAAAAATTTGACAAGTTTACAGATACGTGACTCAGGAAGGCAGACCAGGTGAAGAAATCCGAAGCAGGTATTATTCGCTTGACCTTGTGAGCCAAAGTCTCACATACCGGAATGGCGTAGTGAGATCACGGTGGATACGGCCAGGCGTACTTGGTGTGTAGCAGAAATTATTGTCAAAGAAAAGGTTCGCGTCTAAAAAAGAAGAAGGTAAAATCTATATTAATCGTTTAGAGGAAAAGAGAGTATCATCTAAAGCTCTTCGCTCATTAATAAAAGAAATAGGCGAGGTCGAAAGTTGGAGTTTTCCAATAAAAAAAATTTTATCATCTGGGAAATTTACAGAACAAGAACAAAATACTATTGTTCCATTTTTTTATGGAAATCTTGTTGAACCATTGATTATGATATCAGTATTAAAAGATTTGGCAGTGAAACCTTTTCCAGCTCTAGAAAAAAAAAGTTACATAATCTTCTACACCAAGCTGAACAGGGAGAAGCCCGCATACCTCGCTAATTTTTATTACTACAACGTGAGGAAGGGTCGAGCATATAACTTGGACGGTTCTTCACACGTGTATTACAGGAAAAATTAAGGTTCGTAGATCAAATGCTTTTTAAAATTTTTATAATCATTTAAATATAATTGGGAACGCAATACAAATAAGGTATTGTTCTAATACTCATTGACTACTGAATCAGTAATTTAAATCGCTAATGATTCACTATTGGAACAGTGGCTTCTGTCAAAGGGAAATGTGTGATGGGGCTTCATTCATTGATTATCAATAGTTATTAACTATTGAATCAATAGTGATTCGTTACTGAATGAAGGCCCACCACACATTTCCTTTTGACAGGAGCCACTGTTTTACTAGTGAATCACAGTAGCTATTCAGTACTGTTTTGGGCATTCACTACTCATACAGAAATCACTAATGATTCACTATTGGAACAGTGGCTTCTGTCAAAGGGAAATGTGTGATGGGGATTCATTCATTGATTATTCAATAGTTATTAACTATTGAATCAATAGTGATTCGTTACTGAATGAAGCCGCACCACACATTTCCCTTTGACAGAAGCCACTGTTTCACTAGTGATTCTTTACTGGACAATTCTTTTATAACCAAGTATTAATAGTATTCCATCAATTTTATGTTTCAGGCTTGATACATGGAATTTAATTCGACGCTTAATTCGTCTGTAGTTTCTGGAAACAATCCAATTTTCGACCCTACTTTCTTAAATTGTACCCAAGGTAGTGAGGCTGTTGAAAATGAATTACCACAAGGATCGCAAGTTCAGGCAGGAGACGATGCGAGTTCTGAAGGAGCGGGAACCCAAGGAATACAAGAAATTGATGGGCAAGCTATACCCCAAGAAGAAGAAGATGAGAATCCTGCGGAAGAAGTCATTAACTATACTATCGAGGAACCACAGGATGACGAATTGAATTATACCTTGCCTGATCCGCTACAACCTGATGGTATCGAAGACGATGGTATTGATAAAATTGATGATGAGTTAAGAGCTTTGTTTCTGGAATACACAGGTAATGGGAATCAGCACGCTCATCTCCTAGCTGAACCACATGCAGTACCTCAGAATCCTCAGAATCGGCAGCCAGGGCAGAATCCGAATAATAACGGCAGAAATGGTAATCGTGCGAGTCGTCCTAGGTTGGAACTGGGTGGAGAATCAGAACATATCATGAGAGAACAATTTCATCCAAGTTACCTTGTTAAAGTAAGTTTTGATCAAAATGAAATAATAGCATATGAAAATGAAACAATTATAAAGGAAACATTCAGAACATTTTGTAAAATTGAAAATGTATTGATGGATGAATTCTGCATATCTCGTGAAAGACACAAAACTTCAGTGCAATTCACTAATCATATTCATGCGTATGTTCACTACAAGAGCGATGTTTCGTCTACGATGCTCTTAGATTTAAACATTTTGTATAGATTCAGTACTTATTCAGTACTTATTAAGTATTTATTCAGTACTTATATACTTTTTATTTTATTGCTACTCATGTTTCAGAACGTTCAAATCAATCTCGGCCAGGACAGGCAGATACACTTGCGGAGCATCAGGAGTAGGCCCAAAACCTTAGCGTACATAACGAAGGAAGATTTTCAACCGTACTATAACGTATCTGCCTCGGCATTTCACCCAAACTCTCACAAGTACCATAGGCTGTTAGCATCCGGTGAACTGCAAGTGCGAGAATTTGTATCTTATCTACATGATTATCCAGCAGCACAGAAGCACGTTACTTAGCTAAATGAAAGTGTTAGAGTGGAAAGGGTATTCTAAAATTGAACTCGCCTTCAATTTACACTGGTGTCTATCGGCTATTGGATACGTTTATGTATTGTTTCAGAAATTTAATGAATATTATGAAAATTTAAAGCAAGGAAATGCTGGTACCAAGAGATTTCCGAAACCGCTCGTAATTTTTGGGAACGGAGAAAAGCGAAAAAAGTACAATAATTGAATATATTCTTCTGAAATCTGGAGTTGCAGATTATACCTATCGCGTACCTAATATAAAGTCACCAATGACGTATTTCAATCCAGTATTTCATAAGCTGATACTAATTGAAGATGTGAAATCGAAGAGATTCGTCGACTCCGCAATACTTCCGATGCTCAAATATAAAACTGCTAGTATAGTAAGATAATGTTTTATATATATATTCTCTAACGTTATATTAATATTCCACTACTATTTCACTACAGGTCATGTTGGAAAACGGACTCATATGCAATAACTAATATGTTCCTGTATTGCTAACGACTTCCAAAGCAATTCCCGAGAGTATGAAATTCCACATGGTTAATGTGAATATATATATGGAGCTTAGAAATTGCAATGCTATGATACAAATGATGGTCGTTGATGAGACGAACATTGAGTCTCAAGGTGTTGATACTACGTTCTCCGCCAGGTTGCCATTGATTGAAAATGCTGTTAATGCGTGAGTCATTTTACCTACTAGAACATGCAGTATCCGAAAAACTCGTTCGGTAAGAGGTATGATTATAATTTTATTTTACTAAAAATATCTCATTATACTTATATAATAATATATACTTAAAATCTTCTTTATAAGACCTCTCTGCGAGAAATGCAGCTCAATGGCGAGAAAACCAAAATCAGCGCAGGTCGCAAGCCACATCGCAAAACAGGGCTACCCAAGCCGCCGCAGTTACTGTGTAGACCCCTCAAAGATCTGATGCCCCGCAAAGTCATCAGCAAAATACAAATGAGAATGCCACTCGTTCTAGTAAGCGCATTCTCAACATAGGTGTATGAGGATTAAAATATCTAAAGATTTGTTTTCTATATGCGCGCGCGTTTCAGGAGTTCCTGGGAGCGCAAGGAGCGCAGTGGCGCCACGTGAACAAAGGCTCTCTAAGAGGATTACTGATTACTATACCGTATCGGTCCCTTTTCAAGGTAAGTCACATTACTGATTCAGTAGTGTTTCAGTACCGAATCATAGGTATGTATTGAGCATGGGCTGAAAATACGCTACTGATTTAGTAGTGTTTCAGTACCAAATCAAAGGGATGTATTTAGCACGGGCCGAAAATACACTACTGATTCAGTAGTGTTTCAGTACTGAATTATAGGGATGTATTGAGCATGGGCTGAAAATACACTACTGATTCATTAGTGATTCAGTACCGAATCATGGGGATGTATTAAGCATGGGTTGAAAATAAATTACTGATTCAGTAGTGGTTGAGTACTGAATTGAGATTTGGGTGTGCCAAAAATATATATTTTTACTCTGTAAAAAACCTTTTGTTGTTATAGGAGTAGCAGCGGCAAAAAACATTCCAAATAGGGACCGCCTTGCACCTACAGGGCGCAGAATGCTGGATTTTCAATAGTTTTATATTTATTTATGTTATGCTATTATAATGTCATGTTGACGTAAATTTTTAACAAATTTTAATTGTGACGAATATTTTTAAGTAATGTATTACTTCTTTTTTATATTATGATAAAAAATTTTGTAATTGTTAAGTAGTGAATCAGTAGTTATTAAGTAGTGATTGTGATAGTATAAATTTGAAAATGTATAGTTCAAGATTTTACTGCTAGAGGCGCTGATTATTGTTAGACTAGTATTTTGTTGTCATTTGTTTTTTCTCTTGTTCTTCTACTTATTGTGCTGTTTGAAAAGCAATAAGGTGGTTCACTACTAAAGCGCTATGAGGTAAGAGTGTTTATTATATCATTAATTAGGTTAATGTTTTATGTTTGAAGGTAATAATTATTAGTTTTTTACTAACAGTGGAACTAAGAAGACAGAAAAGAGTCTGGCAAACACTGGCCGTAAAGGTGTGAAAAGCACGCCACCGTCAAAACAACCTGCACCAGTTATTGCTCGGTGTAACGTCCCTGCTAGTTCGGTTGAAGATGAAAACCAATTCGCCTTCGATAAGTAATCTTTTAATATTATTATATTTGCAAGTCTGTACATGTCTATATCTTACCAATGTGTTACAAATGCATAGGTGATTATGTTAGCGATGTAGAAATCAGTAGTGAAACATATTTAGAGCAGGGAAAATGTGTTGTATTCAGACGGTCGCGAATATCTTATCGGGCATGGGATTCAACAGTGGGGGTGCACTATTCCGTAAAAGAACGTTACTACTATTACTATATTAGCTGTGTAAAAGAGCGTGTTATTACACTTACGATTACTTATTTTTGGTGCCCATACCCGCCACCATCGTGCATCGCCCACAATGGGAATTGGGCCGTCACTATGATTCTGTCAAGGAGATATGATTTGCGTTGTTTTTAGTTTTTTATTAAATATTCGATCATTGGTTTTTGGGGGAAGTGTGATTATCATTAATGATTCACTAGTGTAGCTGGGGCTTCTGTCAAAGGGAAATGTGTGGTGGGGCTTCATTCACTAATGATTCACTAGTGTAGCAGGGGCTTCTGTCAAAGGGAAATGTGTGGTGGGGCTTCATTCAGTAATGATTCATGTTTGTCAGCTATACAGTACTGTATTCAGTTCTGGTATTCAGTACTAGTATTTAGTACTGATAGGTTATTCACTACTGATTAGTAGTGAATTAAATATACCTCAATGTTTAAGGGAAATGTGTGGTTGGGCTTCATTCACTAATGATTCACTAGTGTGAATTTAAATGATCTGTAGTTTAAACAATACATTTATCTTTGTTTACACAAAAAAACATGATTAAGCTTAAAGCAACACAAATATAAATAAACAAACATTTTAAAATAATTACTTATAAAGAATATTAAATTAGATTATTGCAACATACCTCATATTTATGTGATATTATACATAATTAATAAATAATAAATTTATTTTGTTTCTGAATATTTTTATTCAAGTAGTTAAATTTTAATACTGTTAATTAAAGTTTGACTCATTTTACTCAGTTTGTTTAAAATAATAAAAATAATATTATTTTTTTTCATGACTTATATCGTTTTTGGAATTGATTTAATTTTGATTTAGATTTTTAAATTTTTACTTCGTTGCAGCAAGACACTTTAATAATAAAAAACTGCATAACAACTACTTGGAAAATGTTCAGTATGGGGCAAATAAAAAGTTTTACATTCAAAACTTTTAATTTTTAACTTCCTGCTAAATTTTGGATATAGCTTTATTACAATTCCTTTGCAAACTTCACAAAAATTACTCTTAACCCACTATACTTTAAATCCTTGGCTATTGCGCTGTTTTTGTATGGTTTTGCTGCGATTTTTCGTTCTTTCGCAAACATTGTTTAATTGAAGCAAAGTAGTATCGTTAATGACCCCGTGGGCATTAATGGGTTAATATATATTTTGTATGCTCAACTTAAGAAAATAAAAGTAATATATAAATAAATCATATATTTAAAATATTTCTAGATTAAATATATTGATAAGATATATTTTATTTTAACTATAATATATAATAAAATTATAAAGTTTTGTTTGTCAATATTTGACACTAATAAAAATCTCAGAAGTTAAATATTTAAATCTTTTTAATAACACAGTACCGTCTTTTAAATTTTGCAACTAATACATTTATTCATAGAACGTAACTTACTAGCAATTATAAAATGTATATATTTAACTAAGAAATGCTTAAGTTATAAAATGTATTTTTATTTTTACTTTTTTGGCTTTCAGAGAATTTGTGTAACGTATCGACCAAAAATCGATATACTGAATCCTAAAAACCCAGTATTAACAACTGAAATCACTAACGTTAGTGTAAAATATTCACTTACAAAACTAGGTATACGTAGTTTAACACCACTCTAAGAAAATCTATATAAAAAAATTCTAGAGAGTGAAGATAGTTTTCTAATTTCATCACCGACAGGTTTAGGAAAACCTGGAGTTATGATTATGGCAACAGCAGCTTTAATGGACAAGGATAGCAAAAAAAATATATATTTGGCTCCTACGAAAGCTTTATGTACCGAATAATCTTGTACATTTAAGAAAGCTTTACCCATTGTGATAGTAGAAATAATACTGGAAAATCAATATTAATTACAATAAAGTCCAGAAAACGAAGGTGCTCATCATGACGATTGAGAAATGTGATGTTGAACAAAGAAAGGGAATATTGCATTAGCCTTCCATGAAAATAACCTTGTTTACATCGACGAGATTCATGAATTTAGACCATCCTTAGAATATCTACTGTCTAGTTTAGCTTTGCTAAAGAATATACAAGATGTAAAATGCAGGGTACTTAGTTTTAGTGCAACTTTACCACATCCAGAAATTTTGAGTAAATTCCTTTAATAAAGTTACTTAGAATTTGGTATAAAGAATATAGAAGTAGAAGATTAAATGCTAAGATCCACACAAAAAACTTTTGATCTAAATTTAAAAGACAACCCTGTATTAACATGCACAGACGCGTTGTAATTTTAAACCTCATGATTTAAAAAAAAATTTAACTGCGCAGTTTAATTTTCAACTAAAATATTTTTTTATTTTAAACTAGAAATAGTTTAATTACAAACCATCGAGAATTTTATTTTATTTACCCTGTGTTCTCAAAATTAAAGATACTGTAATTTATTTTATTTTAAATTATTGATTTAAATATTTTTAATCTTTTATATTTTTAAAAAATTAATTGCAAATATTTAATGAATACCAAAGTTTAATTTCTTTGCAAATTGATTTGAAATCATATTAAAAAAATGGATTCAGGAGATTACATAGTAAAATTAAATACAAACGTTTTTCTGTTGATTTTTTTTACTGATTTATCACTCACAAATAAAAAATAAAAGCAAGTAAAAATTAAAATTTTAACCAACTTAATTTCTTATAAAAAGCAAGTCTTTTAATTATAGGGACTAATATTCAATACATTATTTATTTATTTTATTGGATTTTATTTTACACAAGAAAACAAATTTTATAGTTAAGGAGCAAAAAAAAAAATTAAATTATATTTATCATTATATTTGTATTATTTTGTTATTGTAAATGAAGCGCTTCAATAAATATATATTAGTTCTTCTTATTATATTGATATTTTAATTATGGAGTTTTTTTTCTTTTAGAGTTTCATCTTCAGGTAAAGATGGGCTGAACTTGATTGTGCCTACTATGTAATTTATTGATTTACGACGATTATCAGTTGAACCAAATTTTAAACACAAACATTGTATATGCACAATTTTATAAAAATACTACTTCACATAATATCTTCTTCTTTGATTATATTAGTCTCTTTAAAACGTTATATCAAAGAGAAATATGGATTAAAAATATGTAAATAACTAAAATCACACGATAAAACAGACACGTTAACCATTAATGTCTCTCACAAAGTGACAAAGCGGGTGCGGAGGCGAAATAATAAGCACGTAAGCAACCAGCTTTTGGTGAGAAAGATGAATTTTAGAAAGTTTGAGTAGGGGAGGTTTTCTACAAAATGTACAGGCCACCGCAAAAAAATTATTTAGCATTGAAAGTTAAAAATATTTAATTTCGAATTAAACAGTGTAAATTTAAAATTAAACTAGATGTAAACTTATACATCAATAAATAACAAAAAATAACCACGTGTTTAACGTAACTGTTTGTCAACACCTTAAGTTCACCTGTGCTACCTGAATTCTATTTATTATATTTATATTATTATTTCTTTTTTTTGTATAGGCATAATCTGCTAACATCTTACATCTTACTATCTTTTTGTATGTATTGCATATTCAAATGTATTATATTCAAATGTTTGGGCAATTTTATAGATTGGATATATTTATTACGATTTATACATATTTTCGTATATCATAAATAATTGAAATTGTGAAATATATTTTATATATATTAGGAAGATACAGTATTTTCAGTATAAATATAAAATTAAATGTATTATTAAAATTTATTCATTTTTTAAACAAAGTTATTGTAATTTATTAAGTGACAAAAGTTATATTAAAAAATATATTTCAATTGGTATGGGGTTGTACTATACAAAATGCTTATGCATTTTTGTTAAAAATTTTACTTAAAAAAGTTATTACGATGTAGCGTGGCAGGTATAATGTAGAAAAAAGCCAGGAAATAGTTCACCTTAATGAAAGAGAGCTCTGCAGTGTTGGTTCTCCCTAGCGTTTACACTATCAATACACAACTGCTTAGATTTCACAAGTTTGGCAAGGGTAAAAACAACAATACTCTGATGTAAAATTATTTAAAACACGCAGTTTAAAATAATTTTGTCTAAAAATTAAAAATAATAAAAAAAACTCGAATTTTATATTAATTTAAATAAAAAACGTCTAAACTCGACCTTATTTTCAACTTTTTTTTTGTGTGTGTAGTAGGAATTGACTTAAATGCAAGTGAAAACTCAATGAATAAGAAATCAGAATTTGTTGATATGGCCTATTAAGAAACTTTCAAACTGAATAAACATAAAGTATTAGTAATCCTATTTGTGCCATCTACTGCATTAGCATTTAGAGTTGCAACATATTTCTACATCAACATCGCGGGGAAGACAACACCACCCTTAAATACAGAAATTGAGTTAGAGATGCTCAACCAGTTTGATCGCTATGGGATTGTGTTTTACCATGGTTAGCAAATCCCATGTACAAAAGAACTTACATTAAAAAGTTTTGGAAGGTCTATAAAAGTTCTCATTAGCAGCGAGGATCTTGCTGCAGGAGTTACCACAACAGCTGACTATGTTATTATAGTCGAGACAACATCAATAAGAGGAGAAGGTAAAGAAACTAGAATGTCGATAATTAGCTGCAATCAGATGATTGGCCGAGATGGAAGAGCTGGAAGGTGTAAAGATATGGTGTCTCCTGGTGCAACAGTTTTTACGTTAAAGGAAAACGTTGAAATCTATTTGCAGGGAAAGAAATCAGCAGCTCCTCTGTAATAATTAATAAATATAGAAGAAGCACTGTTACAAGACATTAAGTTAGAAACTTTAAAATACGAAACTGATTGCAAATTTTATGTATCGGGTAATTACCTTTATTAAAGTCTAACCATTGAAGATCAACAAAATTTAATTAAGGAGACCGAAGCAGTTTTGACTAACCTTAACCCTTGTCCAGTCACGATTTTTGAAACCCCCTGCATGTTCAGTATACGAATATTAAATGTGCTCTGATTGGCTGATTTCGTCAACTTTTTAACTTTTCTGGTTTTATTCCTTTTGCAGAACAAATTAATTCTTTGCAAATTAGTTAAGAGAATATATTTAGTTTAATTTGTGCACGAGGGTTTGAGGAGAAAATGAAAACTTAATCAAATATACTGAGTTTCAAGTGCAGTGACTTTGCAAAATCAATTCAAATGGCTTCCCGCGAAAAATTATTACGGCGGTAATTTTAAATAAATAATTCCAACAATTTTAATATCGGAGTTATTTACTATAAATTGTGTTTTGAATACCACTTTTTGCTTGAAAATAGTAAATAAATTCTTATAATACAAAACAATATATATATTTATTGTCACTGCATTATACTTTTCAAATTGATTTTTACTTTAGGCTAAAATTTTCAGATATTATAATTTTATGCCCAATAATACATTTTTAACGTTTTAATTTTTTATTATAATGCATCCAAGTGACAAGAATATCATATTGATATGAAGTGTTCTAATTAAATTTTAATTTTTCTCTCTCATTTTCTCACTCACTCTCTCTCTTATCTCTCTATCTTATTCTCGCTCTTTGCATTTAAAATTTTTTACAGGAGAAGTAGGTGCGCATAATTCAGACTATAACTGTATTATGTTAATAATATATAATAATATTAATAATTTATTATATATTATGACTTTATAGTTGCTTTTTAAGTTTCTAATTTTATAAAAAATTCTGCGCTTTAAATACAAAATTAAAATTATTTCTAAACAATTTAGATTTTTTTTATATCTATGGTTTTTTAAAGAATTAAGTTACTGTAATAAAAACGTGTACGTATTTCTGCACGGAAAAAAAAAATACGCGTATAATTATAAAATTATATAGCTTAATTAATGCAGCAATTTTTATGCATATCAATATTTTTTTTATAAAAAATAAGTAAATTTGTATTGCTATATCGTTACCAATATTGACTTTAAGCCTTACAGAATGAAAGTGATATGAGGTTTATAGCGTTATTCACGTAATCATCCCATTGCACTCGCTGGTGGGACTTTTTTACAAAAAACGTCATTAAATGTGAAATTTTGTCTTCTACAACTCAATTTAATTTCGTATTTTTTGTAAAACAATTTTAAATGCAACTAATTAAAACGTCCCGCGAAGTCGTGATTTTATGAAATTTTTTTCAACTCGTGAGTCAAATGTTGACTTTGAGCTTCTGTAGCGACGTTATTATTAAAGATAGATCGGAACATAATGCAAGTAAAAGCATCTTCAGATTGTCTATTTTATGATAGTGCAAAAAAATATTTGCTATGTACACTTGGTTGACGTAAAAAAGTGACGTTTGCGAATGTCCTACGCACGCCGTAACTATAGAATTTAGAAGTGTGATTTTTTTAACAGCGCTGGTATAAAATTCTTTCTACCTACTGAAGTAAGTTTTGCTATTCTAACTTTAAAATTGAATTTTTAATTAAAGTATTTTAATAATTTGCAAATTTTATACGAAAATGTGATCGATACAATACTGTATCGATGAATGAGCAATATTGAGGCAAGAGGAGGGGAGGAAATAAAATAGTATAGGTGTAGTATGTACATATACCAAAGCTTCCTACACATGGTTGCTCGCTCGCATCTCTTTGCCTCTTTTTCTATGCGTGGCTATTTTTTGATACAGATAGATAAATAAAGTACATGCACTGCCCGATATTATGTAATGCTCTCTCTCTCTCTCTCTCTCTATCTTTTTATCTCTCTCTCTCTCTGTATATTTGTATTTTTTCTTTTATATCTGCTTCTCAAAGTCACATTCACCCGCATATTGTCTTTATTTGTCGTGCTTTCTTCGTTCTAGTTCAAATAAACAATAAAAATTCCATAAAAATATAAAATTAAATGTAAAAATTTGTTTGTTTTTTTTAACTTTTTTATTTCTAATCATTTTTAAATAATCGAGCTATGATCCAAGATTCTGTGCTAGTTGTGTATTTAAAAAAATAATAAAAAAAAGTTCCTTGATTGATTTTTTTAATATTATTTCATTGTTCTATCATTGATAAAATACAGTCAACCGAGGTGAAATTGAAAGTGCGGGGTAAAATTGAAAACCAATCACAGACCCGCTGTCAAAGTGCTCTGCCATGTGTCCAGCCAGTTAAAGAAAAGTGAAAACTTGCACATGATTGGAGTTTACATTTCACCCCACACTTTCAATTTAACCCAGGTTGACTGTAACAAAGTTTTTCTTACTAGTATTTTATTATTATTTAATAATTGAATAAGCGAGATAACTTTTTATATTTTGCAATCTCACATATTAAGAAACTAATTACATTCGTATTTAATAGTAAAAAAAATAATTATAAAATAATAATGAAAAAAAGCCGAATGATTTTTCGAATTGGATTTTTTTTTAAACGAAATGAGTATGTTATTTTTATGGTTAAAGCCATAGACCACATAAAACAACATATGATTTTTAATGAATAAACACGAAATGGGATCTTCAAAACTGATAACAATTTTTACCAGAATGTTAATATAGCCCCACGAGAGAGCATGAAATAACTGTAAAGTATGCAAATTGCGTAAAAATTATTGTTTATGACGTCAGTAACATGTAAAAATTAGTATAAAAATGTTGTGCGGGTTGCATAAATTGAATTTTCTGATCACTGCTACGGGGCTTAAATTAGTTTTTGAGACAAATTAATGTTATTTATGTAAATCCCATCAAGTGTTTTGTTATATAAATACTTATGTTTTTCTCTGGTCTATTCCTTTAAATATGATTGTAAAATTATGAAATTTCCCGGACAAAAGTATAAATTGTCAATACATTTCATTTTATGTAATATCATTTTTTTCACGTAGATGGTGACCGATATAGAGCGGAAATAAGTCAATAGAGAATCTTTATTTTCACCACAATTCCATCTCTACATTATTTATATCGAACAAAACCAATACTATATAAAATAAATTTAAATTTATTTAAAAAAAATGTTAATAATACACTGCAAACAGAGAAGTCTTGTAAAAAGACATTTCTGAAGTCTCAAAACGAGTCGTCCTTATTTGAGGCAGTTGAACTGTCTTTTTCAGTGTCTTCCTTTGGAAGACCCTAAAACCGTCTTTATCTGAGACACTATACCCCTAGCCTTGCAGAGACGATTCAAACGTCTTCAAATTAACCAACCCTACCTAATCTGACCCTACAATACTACCAAACCTATTACATTACCTATTATGCTACCTGATAGACCTCTAAAATGTCGACCTGAGTAAGTTTACCTTGATCTGAAGTTAAACTGAAACTAAATCAAAATTATTAAAAATTTATAATAATATTAACTAATTACGTTCCCTTAAGACCAGTATATAATTCATTGACACTGAATAAAAATTGAAAGGAGTTATTGAATATACTACAATTTAGTCACATAATTTTATGCTGTTATAAATCAATTAAATATAGAAATATGCTATAAAAATGTAACAAAAAAAATTATTTATGGTACAGGGTTAACATAATTATTATTAGAAAAAACAAACATAAGTCACACATAGATTTAATTTGATTTAAATTTATTTTACGTCATTTCACATCTTCTACAAAATTTTATATAGATATGAAAAACGAATGGTTAAATTTAAAAAATAGCAAGAAAAAAAAACTGTAATAAAAAAAATAATAATAAAAAAAAAGTAAAAAAATAAAAAGTCATGCGGATTTGTTACGAGATCCTCAGTTCATAACATAAGATTGTCCTTTATTCAGGGTCACCTTTGACACTCGGAATCACGCGCAAAGGCCCAGCATGTGCTTGGTGTAGAGTAGAGCACCATGGTGTAGAGAGAGCGCAGACCACATCACTGTGACTAACAAATTCAGTCCCTAAAAAAATAAGGTTTTATTTTAGTATTATTATTATTACCAAATTATTGATTTAAATAAGACTTGAAAATGGTCCCCGTATTTTTTTTAAATAATAATTAATGTACAATATACTGACATATATATATATATATATATATATATATATTATGTGTGTGTTAAGGCATCATAAAGTATTATATTTAATTAAACTTAATACCTAATATAAACTGCATAAAACTATGCTACTAAGCATAAACATGATTATGCTTAAAAATTTATGCTGTTCAAATTTAGCAATGATATAAAATAAATATTGACACAGATTCAGCATTTAACGAACTTTAAAACCCTTCTTCAAAATAAAAAAAAATAAAAAAAGACAGAGAGAGAGAAAATATAACAGGAAAAATTACATATAGATAAATAGGAGAAAAAAATGCATATCTAAATAGAAAACTCCCTAAAAATAAGTAAAAAAAACAAAAAAAAAAAAGAGAAAAAAAAGAAGAAGAAGAAGAAGAAGAAGAAGAAGATGGATAAAAGCAAATTAAACATGCATTTCATTGGCATTTGTTTGTTAGATTTAAATATAAAAAAAATTTAAACAAATAAAGATTAAACTGTGAATTCTGTATTAAAACGGCTGTAAAATTTATAAACAAGATAAATAATAAAAGCTGTGACCTTTTCTGATATTTTAAATGAATATATTATAAAATAACTGCTGTTCTATATAAATTTTGAACAAAAAATAAAATAATTATTTAATACTGAAAGAGGATAATAAGAGAGAGAAAGAGAGAGAGAGAGAGAGAGAAAGAAAGAGAGAGAGAGAGAAAACATACTTAATAAAGAACTTACTCTGTCTTCGAAAACCAGGCAGCTGTTCCCCATCAATGTGTCATCGGCTCATGATAAGATGCACTTTTATCGCTCACACTGGTGCGCTATATACAAGAAATACATAGTTTTTAAGAAGTCTATAATAAAAAAAAACTACAAAGTTCTGCTTTCAAAACAATAATATAAAAAGATGTGAAATAATAAAACACTACTAGAGGCAAATTAAAGAAGAAGAAAAAAAAAAAAAAAAGACGCAATATATAGAATGTTCTGCAGCGCAATTGCAATGTTATTTTTATCTTATTGCGTGTAAAAAATAATAATTAAATGTAAATTTATAAAACTTATATAGAAAACAAATATATTAAAAATGTTTATCTTAAAAAATATATCTAAATTAGTTTCAATATTTTGGAATTAAGTAATAAACCATTCATTTTCATGCAATTTTTAACTTATAAATAAAATAAAGAGAATGAGGGAGAGAAAGAGAGAGAGAGAGAGCGAGTTATGTCCTATGTTCCATTAACCGATTATTTTTAATAATATTTTATATATATGATTAAAACTCGATCTATGTAAAAATAATTGATATTATTCTAATATTTTAAAGAAATATGCTTGAGTGAGAGAGATAGAGAGAGGAGGACATATATGACTGACCTTGACACATGACCGTGCTCCAGCTGCTCCGGCGTGTGTCACCATACCGCGATGCGTGCATCTCTCACACCAACGCTGGCGCCCGCCAACCTTGGCGCCAACCGCCTATTAAAGAAATGCATTCATAGAAATATTGTGTTCTAAAAACAAATTGTCTTGCATTCGTTTATATAACTATATATTGTTGCAGAAAATGTTCTTACGTTATGGAAGCATAAGTTTTCGTTATAAAAACATCATGATAATTTCTTGTATTATTGTGACTGATTTTAAGTTATTATATACAAAAAAAATATATCATGAACAATAATAACCACTAAATTTTGTAAATTACTTTTTACATAAATGCAAGAACTCTTATTGTTATACAAACCTCTAGATGTGGACGTTATAAAAAAAAAGTCCTAGAAGTTGGACTGTTTCAACTATTGCATGGCGTCAACGGCAATAGTTTTGTGATCCAATTCTTTGGTTTGTTTCAACTTCTTGGTGGTATCTGATATCACGGCACATAACTATAACACTTATATTTCATATTTTATTGTCACACTGCACTTTATTGATCAATAAAAAGAACATAATTGAATAAATTTCGGAGCAACATTTGGGCGCGGTACTTCAATGTATGCGTCATTGCCTCGTGAAAAGGAAGTTGCGCTTGACGTTCTTCTTTTGTCATGACGTCACAATGATAATCACGTGACCTACGGAAGACGGAAGACACTTTTGCAAACGTCTTCCGTCTTCTTCATTTTCAAAAAAAAATCTCTAAGTCCACAAACGTCTTAAAAATGAAGACTAAAGGACTGTCTTTTCGTTGTGCAAGTCTTTACAAACGGCTTTTCAAGAAAAAAGTTGTTAATTCCGACTTTTGCAAAGACACAATTTTTGCAGTGTAACATCTGTCAATAATGAAAAAAAAAATTCCAAATTAATTTAATCCACAAATAAAAATTATAGCATTAGTTTTGTTCAATATAAATACAGTAAAACCTCGATAAAACGAACATCAAAAGACCTCGGGAATCGCCACTTCGTTATAACGAAATTCGCTATGACGAAACTATATACAAAAATGCCGTAAATACATGTATAATTTATAAAAGACGTTAAATTTACGTCAAAAGTTGATATTTGCTCAACTTAAGTATACTAAAATTATTATTTCATAGACTGCTTGAAAAAAAGACACGCGCTACAATAAAAAAACATACATAAAAAATACAGTACTAGAAAATTATCACGCGGTGGAAAAAAATAGTGCGCGCCTGTAAAGTATGCAGTAAAGAAGAAAAAATGTAACAATATTATTTAAAGAAAAAAACGTGGAAATTAAATACTTGCAGAGATGAAACTCCTCAAAAATAGGAGAAACAAACAGCTAGCCTGATCTTTTCACTGGGCTTTTTTTTCTTTTCTTTTTTTTCTTTTTTTTCGTGTTTCTGTAACGCGCAATCAATTTATTGTACTTAATATAGACGTGAATTTTATGTGAAATGAAAGAAAAAAATAAGTTGACTTCTAATTGAAATGAATTTTTGCTAAATTTATTTGTTTACGCTGATAGCAATTTTATCATCAGGGAGAAAAATTATCAATAAAAAATACTTATAGATATTTTATGCAAAATTGTGCAATACAGTATTGGAAATTTATAAAAACATTGAAACATTTTGCATACATTTTTTGAATGCTTAACATTTAATGCACACACCACAGCAATTCACGTAATTTTATATAATTATACTCGATCGAGATGGCCACCAACTTTTTGCATTTTTTTAAGATTTTTTATTTATCTCTAGTATTCCGGACATTTTAAAAGTATGAAAGTGCGCGATGTATCGACGAAAGCTTTGATTTATTACTTATTTCAGGCTATTTATGGCTGCAAATTTAAAAAATTTTGACTTTGCTAAAATGAAATTTTGTTATAATGGGATTTCCCGATGCTTTTATTTTACATGCAAATTTCGGCGCGATCGGTGAAATTACTTTGCTATAATGACATTTTGCTACATCCAAAGTCACTATATTATCGAGGTTTTACTATTGCATTTCTTTTTAAAATCTTTTGCTTTTATTAAGATGTTTTTAAATATATATGTCTAAAAGATTTTTACGTGTTAATAATTCTCTTGTGAATAAAATTAAGCTTTAGAAGGAAAAAAAAATTGAATTAGCTTTTTGAAACAATTTTATTGCAGCTTATTTTAATTGTACATACACACGATTGTGATAATTTAGTTTCCAATTCATAAACTGGTGGCAAAATTCCTATGCTTTTCTAATGAGAAAAACATGCGCTAAAATTAAAGGGTAAAAAAAAAATATTATCAGTATCACAATTATGTGTACACAATTTTTTTAAAGTCTTATATGGTTTTAATACAGCGGCAAAAATAATATCGGTCTGTAGTTTGTACATGCACCTGTCACACCATCAAAAAAAAAAGAAATAATAATAATTATAATAGAATGAGGCAGCGAGAGGCGAGCGAGCAGCCAGGTAGGAAGCCTTGAGTGTTATACACTGCACCTATACTATTTTATCTCTCGCCTGCTCAATACTACTTATTCATCGATGCAGTATTGTATCGATCACATTTTCGTATAAAACTTGCCGATTTTTAAAATACTTTAATTAAAAATTCAATTTTAAAGTTAGAGTAGCAAAACTAACTTCAGTAGGTAGAAAGCATTTTATACCAGCGCTGTTAAAAAAATCACACTTCTAAATGCTATAGTTACGGCGTGCGTAGGACATTCGCATACGTCACTTTTTTACGTCAACCAAGTGAACATAGCAAATATTTTTTTGCACTATCATAAAATAGACAATCTGAAGATGCTTTTACTCGTATTATGTTCAGATCTATCTTTAATAATAACGTCGCTACAGAAGCTCAAAGTCAACATTTGACTCACGAGTTGAAAAAAATTTCATAAAATCACGACTTCGCGGGACGTTTTAATTAGTTGCATTTAAAATTGTTTTACAAAAAATACGAAATTAAATTGAGTTGTAGAAGACAAAATTTCACATTTAATGACGTGTTTTGTAAAAAAGTCCCACCAGTGAGTGCACGGGAATGATGACGTGAATAACGCTATAAGCTTCATATCACTTTCATTTTGTAAGGCTCTTTGTCAAAATTAAGAACGATATATAATATATGTAAATTTTAATGCATGTAAAAAACAAACAAGCCTACATTTAAATTTGATCTTTCATACACTGTATCTTCAACATATTTAATCAATGAGTACAACATAAATTACAGCAATATTCCCTACTATTGAAATATTTTATTCAAGCTAATACGTAATTTCCTTGTCATAGTTTTGTCTTCTATTTCTTTTTCTTTCTCTCTTACACGTACACACTCACTCACTCACGCAAACACACACACACACACACACACCACACACACACACACACACACACACACACACACACACACACACACACACACACACACACACACACACACACACACACACACACACACACAAAATTAATGTTTAAGAAGTAAGTTGATTTTTTTATATAATGATCATCTTTGTAACAAATTAAGAAAAATTATAAATCAGTTTTATTTGCAAAAGATTTATATACATTTATATATCACATTAGCTGCTGAACTAAAACAACTACATCCACACTCTATAATATTAAGTCAAATTAAAATATAATAGCAAATTTATAAATTACCTCAAAAATTCATAATTTATATATATTTTACGTTTTTCAAGTTATTTTATACAAACAAGACTTATATTTAATCATTTTATTTATAGAAATACTGAAATATTTAAATAAATCAACCCTGTTTAAAAAATTAATCGCAATGCATGCAAAAATGTAGTCAATATACATATATAAACAGCAAAAGAAATTCATTGTTAAATTTACATAGTTGTAGCATGTTTCTAACCCTTAAATCATGTTATAATAATAGCGGGATTAAAAAATCAGTATAGCGTTAGAAACATGCTACAACCTCGATTAAAAAGGTAAATTACATAATGTTTAATCCCTCACTTTTTTAAACAGCCCCCTTAGTTCTCGCACCTCTATTCAAAGGTAAGTCTCTGAAAAAGTTATATCACCATCATCAAGCAGGGTTGAGGTTTTTTAAAAATGGTTTGCCCGACTGGCACGGCAGCAAACCGTCTCCCTCCAATTAACTCGCGCTCAAATTAGCGCAGCGAGATTAACCTGGCGGAAGGGTTTATGAATAGGACACTTCTTTTAGCTATGAAAAATAAAAAAGGGGTTTACTATCCCTTAAGTTTAAAACCAAAAAACAATAATGAAGAACAATAACAATAAATAATAATAATGTAATATCAGTTTCATTTTGCAAATGTAAAGTTTGTATGTTTTTGCTGAATTGGTATTTTCCTTTCTTTCATTGTCACACCAAAATTTAATCATCGAAAATAAGAAAACATGCTGTGCTGTCAATCCTTTCATCTTGTCTAACACGTTTCGCTCCAACTTGTATGTAGTTGTTTATGTTGAGGGAGAATATTTGTTTACATTATTTGGTTTAAAGTTATAATATGAGCTAGTTTAATAATTTTTGTAAAATAAAGTTTCAATACTTAAAACTCTCGCACATACACTCTCTCTCTCTCTACACATCTCTCTTTATATTTCTTGCCCGACAATTGTTCACACTGGTAATAATTGGTTTAGGCAATATCATGCATTAGAATATAATATGTTTAACAAATATTAAAATAATAAATGAATAAAAAAAAGAAAGAAAAAAAAGTTAAGAAGTAAATAATGAAAAATAAAATTATCTCATTTACTTTCATTGTTTATTTTGTTATTTGCTAGCAAAAGAGACGCGCACGAATACTTAGGAATAAATAAATTATAAAATTATAAATAATTAATTGAATGACTGAATAAAGACTATTCACCAATGAAAAATATATTTGAAACATTCTTAACGAAGTTACTCTAAACATGTTATATATTTATAATAATGCAGTTTTCATTGATTAGAATAAAGGTTGTATACTATACTAGAAATATAATATTATATTTTTAGTTCAACGATTTATGATAATTTTGATAACTATATGTTATTAAAATTTGAAAATATAGTTTTTTTTAATTTTCATAAGTATATTAGAAGTAAGTATACAAAACAATATACACTATTGTATATTATTTAAGTATTTTATTTCACTTTCGTTGAAATATATATAAATATTTTTAACGGCTATGATGTGTACTTTTGCCTTTTCTTATATTTATTTATAAGTACGTATTTTAGGTATTTATGATGATAAAATTAATTATTGAAAATAATTAAAACATTAAAGTAACCCTTAAGACTTAAAACAAGTATTTTTTATTTTTTTATAAATCATTGTTCAATTACAATAGTACCTGAGTACATTGCGCGTGCTGCACCGTAAGGGAGAAAAAAAATAGGTGTAACCTTTTTCGTTGTGACGTAGTACCGAGTCTCGCGGCAACGTAGAGCTGCTTATATGTGGCTAGAAATGTAGTGGGAGATGACTACCAATCACAGCGGTGAAACGTAATGACGTCGCAACGAGTCTAGTACGGTAAAAAAAGAGAGGGAAAAAACAAATGTGACTGGAGAGGAGAGCAGAGAGAGAGTAGACAAGTATTATACAGATATAATAATATAGGCACGCTTTTGTGAAATAAATTAACTAATACTGTTTTATAATATGACTTTATATTACCAGACCAATAAAATAATAATTATTCTATTCTAAATTTCCTACAGTATTTGCTATAATCTATATATATAAAAAGAAGAAGAAAAATAAGAAGAAAAAAAATATTTATAATTGAAATATAAATATAAAAATTTAATAAAATTTGAAGGTTATTTAAAAATTCATTGTTTTTTTATTTATTCATTGCAAACAAAAGAGATAAAAAATACAAAACAATAGTTTAAATAATGTTTTTAAATATAGAACAAATATTAGATATTATGTAATTTTGTGCTCCTTCGCCTACCGTTGTATCATTAAAGCCTGCAACAAAATAATAATTTTTTTTTTTTTAAAAACATTTACATTTATATATAAACAAATTTTTAAGGTTCACAACAATAAATAATTAATGTTGAATAGTTAAATTACAATTTTGTAAATTTAAAAGTATACGTACTTTATGCAGGGTATTTTGGAACAAATCTGGACTGAAATCCTTTGTAAGTCCCGTCTGCGCTGGGGAACTTGCGTCTTATCTCGGCAACGACACAAGCAGGGATGACATACCGCACACGACGTTCATTGTCTTTACCCAATTGCACTGATGACTTCATAAATTTTATAAACGCAGAATAGGCCAGATATCGCCACATTTTATTAGATTTCTCATCATTTATGTAACTATGTTTGTTTCGCTTGATTTTGTCTCCACGCATTATTTTTAACATTCTTTCACCTGTCACAAAATTTTTAAACTCACTGTGTTGTGTTATGCAATTTAAATTCTCGTCTTTCATCAGATTTTCCTTCAATAAATTACTCTCTTTGCAACAGAAACACTCAATGTCTTTTGGCATTGCAATACAAAACTCGCATTCGCATCATTCTGTATTATCAGAACGTCCCTCTCTTTGAATTTCAATTTCATTAATTTGGCGAAGGCGTTCTTGGTATTCTATGTATTCCTCTTCAGAACAAACAGGCTCAGGCAATGTACCTAATGCTCCACTCATTATTTCGAAAAAATAATAAATACTCACAGCACAAAATAATTTAAATTTACGAATAACGCTCAACACCACTAACAAATCAATCGTCAAGAACACAATTACAACAAGAAGGAAGCAATGAAAAATATTTGTATTTGTAAGGAGTGGTCACACCTGCTTTGAAATGGTCCAAAGGTAAAGTTACTCATAATGTACATTAGTAATAGCTATACACAATAACAAGAAAATAGGTCAACGGGATTTTAATTGCCATGCGCAGTGAAAAAGTTTAGTATTTTGCACCAAAAAATTTCATTTATGAAGTAAAAATCATGCTGGAAGGATGCGTGGTCCTAGGAAATGTACAGTGCTTGGATGTAAAACAGTGGGTAAAAGTAATGAAGATTTTGAGAATCAAATCATTTCTCAACATAAATTTCACAATCACATTTATCGCAATAAAGAAACAATAAAGATGCACTCAATGGTCTTCAAAAGCTATCACAAGATTTGATAGATATATGTAAAATTGCCGAGTTAAAATTAAAAATCTTGAAAAATGCAATAGGTTAAATAACGAATGTAAAACGATGATAAATTCATGCTTATTAAAATACAAACATATGTTTCTTTGTGTAATTGTCTCATCGAGCAATTAAACGCCGTACAATATCGTAGTTTTCCCATTTCACACTATTGAATTTCCAAAAAGTTGCAAAATTATATGAAATAGATTTTTAGTCGCTAAATGCAAGTGTCCATTTTAACATATTATTCTCTCTTACAATTGCATTTCCCAGCGCTGCTTGCTTCCAAAATATATTTTTTTTTTAAAGTCCCGTACTGCTTCAATGACAAAATTTGACTTCTCGAGTCGAGTGCTACGCACCGACGTCACGCGCTATACCTGGCGAGGACTTACCCTTCCCATTCCACCACACATTTTTTAGCGATGTTTCTTATGCAGTCGATATATACTTTTAGATTACCTACCTGAAGTGTTTCGCGTCTATATGTGCATGTCTATGGACTGGGCCATAGACATTCTATGGACTGGACCAAGTTCCATAGTCTCAAGGGATACCAGGTGGACAAATAGGACCATTGGTAAACTTTAACTTATTTCGTACATATGCGTTTCTCAGAAATTTTCATCCGACCCTCGTATTTATATATTAAAAATTAGGTTTCAATACATTTTAAAATACGATCTAGTGCTTTTATGATATCACTGCCAGCACTGCGTATTCTCTCTCTCTCTCTCTCTCTCTCTATCTCTCTGTCTGTCTCTCTCTCTCTCTCTCGCTGTTTATTATGTTGTAAATAGCATTAAACTTGGAAGAGTGTAAAACTTGCATTTTTATTTAGGAATAATGTAAAGATAATATGTTCACTGTCATGATTTAAAATATATTGAAAAAATAAGGTCTTACTTTCTATGTACAATGAACATTGGCGTAGGTGAAACATCTAAATATCGTTGCTATTGCATCCTCGTGTAACAAGCTTTTTTACAGAAATATTTCAATTTTACAATAAACTATGCCACACACAAATATACAGTAACATAGTAACACTTCAAAAGTCAAGCTCACACTAAACGTGGTGACTAATCTCGTCTTTCTTTTCTCACTCGTCACAATTTCATTTTGGAGATGGAAACAGAGAGAGAGAGAGAGAGAGAGAGAGAACATGCAAAACAGTAGTATTTAAAAATGGAAACATTATTTTTTTATAAATTATTATTCTGATTCGTCACTTAAAAAGTTTTTTTTTCCTTATTAGTTTTTTAAAATTTTAAAACAATCGCACCCTCACTATATCAGCTAACCGAGTCAAACTAGTGTATCGTGTTGAGTTGCATTGTGAATCATTGGTTTTTTATTCGTTCTACATTCTTCCAACTAGCATTATATATTATTTATAAATAAATACTCTATGGTATGTATTATTTATTGCATTATTTTTACTATATTATAATAATCAGCTGTAATATTACTTATTTAATTATCATAAATGTGCATAATTTTATACACAGTATTGTATAATCATACTGCATTACACATAATTTATACATTTCATTTTTTACGCAATGCAATGTAGTTATACATTGATATAGCATATGTATACACACAAACACATATATTATTATATACTTGTTGTTTTAAATAAAGAACAAATTTTTTTATTGTATCTTTTATATCATAGTTTTGTAGATTTTGCTACAGTCGATGTTTCATAACAAAAACGATGATAACATTCCTTAATATTTTTTTTATAACATTTAAATACGTTCAGCATGTTAAAGAAACCAGAGAGTTTAAAGTTTAAAATACTGTCAAATAAATATAAGGAAACTTATGAAAATTATTATACTAAATATATTACCACTATATAACATATTATGCTTTATAGTTACGTTGTTTTGAAGAGAATACGAGAATAGTATGAGCATTCATTCATCTATGGTTTAGTTGGGGTAGCATTTTTTTCCGAGAAGGCCATGGGATATCTCAATTGCACCCGTGAAATAATTTTTAGCTTTAAATTCAAGATATACATCGCGAGATCAGTTATTTTAATTATTTATTGCAAAAAGATTGGCCCGGGCTTGCAAACAAAAAAAAAATGACAATTAAAAAAAACAGAACATTTGTGAAAAATTATATTTCTTATAATTTAATTAAAAAACTGATCTCGCGATGTATATTTTTAATTTAAAGCTAAATAGTTGGCTCAGAGTGCGGGAGAGAGAGAGACGAAAAAGGTATACAGAAGGAGGAACAAAATTTCTGCTGATGAGGCGGTTGCTAGCTATGAGACAGCGGACGCGGACGTAGCTTCCTTACATCTATCCCACCCTCCAACATTTCTTAGGAGGCGTGCGCAGCGTGGTCAAGCCAGAGCAAAGCATAAAGCATCATTGCTCAGTAGTGGCTTGACACTTGTTGAGGGAAGTTGTGTTTTGTTGACTCCTTAAAAAAACTATTTATAAATTGTGAACACTTTTGATATCCCTGCTTTTGTGCAAGTGCTTTGCAGTATGGTAGATATTCCAAAATGTAAGTTATAATTTTTATCATTCTATACTTAAATATGAACTTTGTATTTTTTTTATCGCTTTTTGTTTGTTTATTAGTTAATTTTAGCAATTTAACGGGGTCCATAAATAAAATTTGTGACACTAAGTTGGTGGGATGTCGTTTGTTGTCTTCTATGTATACCTTATGGTGATTCGTTTTTTTATACAGATACGGTCATCCAGCAACATTTTTGACTTTATTTTTAAATAATTTTTATCGGTATAAATTTATCTACTTATCGAAATAAAGTCTGAATCAATCAAATCAATATTTCTGTTTTAAGTTATATATTTTTTAATCTTTTTGAACCTACTTATTTAATAAAAATATTCATATCTTACGTTAAATGATGGTTTTAAAATAAGAATAAAATACTCAAACATGGGCCAGAAATAGCACCAAATTGTGAATTTTAATCCAAAATTCTCAAAAATTTTTGAAAGTGTGAAAAGTGTATTTTAGTGACGAACACTATGATATATTTCTCTGGAAAAAAAAATCAAGCGTCGTAACGATTACTTTGCGATATTTTGCTAGGTTCATGAAATAGCTCTAGCTTGCTATTTTAAACGGCCCTTTTAAAGGGCAATACTTTTATCATTAATGAGCTGTCATGACCTAGCGAAATATCGCAAAGTATTCGTTGTAGAAGCTTGATATGTGATATGATAATTGAAACAGATTTTCGAAAGTTTGTTATTTTTATGCGCGTATCTATCGCCGTCTCTTTCCCGGGAATTGCACCCTCGGTGGCCGGCGAAGTTTTCCGCAGCCTGTCCGCGATGTATTAAATTTGTATGCCATGCCTAATTAAATTAAACGTAAAACACAAGATACAAAAGTTATCTAGTATTTTCTGCACAGGCTGCGGACAATTTCGCCGGCCACCGAGGGTGCAATTCCCGGGAAAGAGACGGCGATAGATACGCGCATAAAAATGGAAATGTAATGTAAAATATATAATTTATTATTTGTAATATATATTATATATATAATAATATATAACAAATTGTCATACATTATATTTTTTATACATATATAATGTATATAAAAAAAATAAGTTATATTATATATATATATCAGGGTTGTAGTCCTAAGGGAACGCGGTGGGACGCATTTCTTGACAAAATGTGCCCTTATTTGTTAATTTCCTGACTAATTTTGCTGTTTAATTGGTTGAAATTACTAAAAAATTTCACTCGCTACGCTCGCAAGTTTCTTTTTATAAACAAAGTTTTATTTTTATTACTTTATTATTATGCAGTTTCGGTTTATCCAGAAATTTACGCAGATGTTATTCGACTTTCTTTATATTATTATTTCAATTCTAAGAGTAAACCTTTATTATCAAGTTAATAGAAAATAATTATGGAACGCAAATCAAAAAAGAAGGACAGGTTTGTTTTCTCTAGGAGCTTAACTTGAGATATGTAATCATAATCAAGTTAAAATTATGAATTTGATATACTGTTCTTAGATTTTGGGATTTTTGTTGGTGGCCCATGTACTACACTCTACAGTCATGAGACATTTCATGACAGTTAACCCCTTTTAATAATCTCTTTGCGGCGCCATAACATTGCATGTGCATTGTGTCGCGTATTAATTTGTATATAATTATGTTTGTGAGAAGAAGTTTTTAACAAAATCCCCTTGATTCGCGAGTCGTGACGTGCGTGGTCAATGTATTAGTCATAGTTTTGCCAGATAGCGGACTGGCAAATATATTTTAACCAGTTCGCGGAGTAACTTTTTTATAGCAAGCACATTCAGTGAGATGAAAATGTTTGATGAGCAAGTTAAGAAATATATCCAGAGCCTATACAATTTTTTTATCAATAATATAAAGTGAGAAAAAAAGCATCCAAATCAAACTTAATTGAGGGTTGTATATATGGCTTGTTATCTCAAAATTAAAAAAAAAACTCTAGAACTTTATGATATCATTTGAAAAAACCTGTAACAGCTACTTAAGATAAAATTTTTTGAACCCGTGACCATTAGTTAAGAGAGAAAATAATTATTGAAATTAAAAAAGTGCTAAAAATTATAATTTAAAATCTAGCCTGGTGACCCACCATTTTTTTTTTTTTTTTTTTGTTTTTTAATTTTTAAAAAATACCATATTTTTATTATCCTAATGTGTATCACTGTGCAAAATTTCAAATTTCAGATTTTTCTTTCTTCATAATAGTTTTAGTAAATTAAATCCCGCAGAAGTACTTGATTTCCCGCCTTTAACATACCTATATATGAATTTACATTTTAAATATTACGTAATATCGTTAAATTATAACAATAATATTTTTCTTATGTTAAGTAAAGTGGCATTTTAAAATTGCGTTTTGCAAAGTGTACTTTAGCAGATATTGTTTTGTATACTGGTCATGGTCTGTGATGGTATATATATAGGAGAAAGAAAGGAAATAAATAATTTTGAAAGTTGCTCTTATATTTTCTTTTAAATGATTCTTTAGGATGATAATTTTAAATATTCAATGAAAAACGAAATAAAAAAAAAAGCGTAAACATATTAAATATTACGTTTGATTATATAATATTTTTCATGACTGATAAAAAAGTTAAAATAAAACCTCTATAATATTTATTACTTTAAAGTAAAGTGAATAATTATATACTACGGAATTTGACTAAAAAGTTATTGTTATAAAGAAAGAAAAATCTAAAATTTGGCACAATGATATACAGTATAGGATACTAATTAATAAGTAAGTCTATTTAAAAATTATATAAAATTGGAAAGTTATCATGTTAGATTTATTTATTTTATTATTATTTGAAGTTTTACAACCTCTCTTATAAGAGCCTGTGTTAATTAAAATAATTATTTTCTTTGATCGTCACGGGTTCTGACAATTTTATCGTATAGGATAGCTGTTATACTATTAACTTCCAAATAACATCATAAAGTTTGCAAGTTTGATTTTAAAATTTTAAGATATACAAAAAAGCCATCGAAATACAAACGTTAAATTGCTCACATATATTTCATAACTTCTTTTTTTTTTCTCTCTCTCTCTGTTCGCACTGTGCACATATTCATAATCTCAAATTATTATATTTTTATGTATTAAAACTTAATCGGAGTTAGCAGACGTTTTATTTTGCTTGTATTTTGTAAAACGTTTTACTCTCATTATTTTGTGTTTGCACCAAGTGTTAACTTAAATATATATATATATATATATATATATATATATATATATATATATAGAGAGAGAGAGAGAGAGAGAGAATTAATAAAAATTTTATTTTTATTTGCGGGTAAATAACTACATAATCACTTATTTAATATTTGCGTAATTATATGAAGTTATTATTAATATAATTATTAATTGCATATACTTTCAAAAGAAAAAAAAATCTGCAATTGCGTGAATAAAATGCCTTTCGTTTTATTCACACCCTATGAAAGAAAAAATTTAAAAGTTTAAAAATTTTATATACGCATTTTAAATCATAATTTACATACTAACCATTATATTATTTACAACAATATTTATAAAAAATGATAGTAAAAATAATTATTATTATTGCAGTTATTCATTATGTTTCACAATTTAATCTCTGATCTTACTGTGGTTCGTACAATCTTCTCGTAAAAAAATATATTGAAGTGAAAAGGTAACTTCGTTTTAATT
This sequence comes from Ecdyonurus torrentis, assembly GCA_949318235.1. Lineage (NCBI taxonomy): Eukaryota > Metazoa > Arthropoda > Insecta > Ephemeroptera > Heptageniidae > Ecdyonurus > Ecdyonurus torrentis. The sequence goes on from OX439136.1 coordinate 288,628, forward strand.
TATTATTTGTCATTAAATTTCATCCAATTTTTTTCTTTTTTCTTTAAGTCGGTAGCTAAGATGATGCATTAATTTGAAATTTACTAAATAAATTATGTTTTTGCCTAAAAGTATTTTAAAATAATTTTCTCCCCAGCCTAAAATACACGCGCGGCACAAGGCACTTCGTAGTTCCTCCCACACTCCCACCTCCACTACACCTCCCACACCAGTTCGCGAAGTAACTTTTTTATAGGAAGCACATTCAGTGAGATGAAAATGTTTGATGAGCAAGTTAAGAAATATATCCAGAGCCTATACAATTTTTTATCAATAATATAAAGTGAGAAAAAAAAGCATCCAAATCAAACTTAATTGAGGGTTGTATATATGGCTTGTTATCTCAAAATTAAAAAAAAAAAACTCTAGAACTTTATGATATCATTTGAAAAAAACTGTAACAGCTACCTATGATAAAAAATTTTGAACCCGTGACCATCAGATAAGAGAGAAAATAATTATTGAAATTAAAAGGGGCTAAAAATCATAATTTAAAATCTAGCCTGGTGACCCCCCATTTTTTTTTTTGTTTTTTGTTTTGTTTTTTAATTTTTGAAGATACCATATTTTTATTATCCTAATGTGTATCACTGTGCAAAATTTCAGATTTTTCTTTCTTCATAATAGTTTTAGTAAAATAAATCCCGCAGAAGTACTTGATTTCTCGCCTTTAACATACCTATATATGAATTTACATTTTAAATATTACGTAATATCGTTAAATTATAACAATAATATTTTTCTTATGTTAAGTAAAGTGGCATTTTAAAATTGCGTTTTGCAAAGTGTACTTTAGCAGATATTGTTTTGTATACTGATGGTCAGTGATGGTATATATATAGGAGAAAGAAAGGAAATAAATAATTTTGAAAGTTGCTCTTATATTTTCTTTTAGATGATTCTTTAGGATGATAATTTTAAATATTCAATGAAAAACGTAATAAAAAAAAAGCGTAAACATATTAAATATTACGTCTGATTATATAATATTTTATATGACTGATAAAAAAGTTAAAATAAAACCTCTATAATATTTATTACTTTAAAGTAAAGTGAATAATTATATACTACGGAATTTGACTAACAAGTTATTGTTATAAAGAAAGAAAAATCTAAAATTTGGCACAATGATATACAGTATAGGATACCAATTATTCTGTTTTCGTGCTTTAGTAGATTCAAATTAAAGCATAAATTAGATAATATGTTTTTTTATTTTTGCTTAGAAACAAGAATTTTGTACTTCTTATAGTTATTTAAAAAAAAATTTTTGCTAAAGTAGCTATGTCTTTTAGAGATTCTATTAATTTGTAATGACAGTTTTTTCATTTTTCATTGTCAAAATAAGCTTATTCATTTATCCTATTTTTAAAAATCCCTTTTACAATTTTAAAAAATTTACTGACGGCAATAAGTATGCATTTTTAACAACGTGCAAAACATAAGACTATTAACAAGCACTGCTACAGACAAATTTTTTGCAGGCCTGTTATATCAATCTTTGGCATATTAAGAAAACAATAAAATAAATTACATTTGAAATTAAATAAATCAAAATCTGCCACAACATACGGGTCATATGCTGATTATAAGCCCCTGCGAATAGAGAACCAAGTTTAGTGCAACATAAATGTTAGGTTATATTGATACTTTGAACGCTGTAGGTCGAAAAAAAAATTGCGCAATGTAAAATGCATAGTTGCTAATGAAAAAATAATTTATTTATCATAGTCGTAAAAATGCAGTTAGGCAATAATAGACCTACAAATAGGATGTCAATTGCAGTCAAAATATTTTTTACACTGAAGAATGCTACGTTGTAATGATAAACTTAAACCCTAGCCTGGAGTTTAATTACATATTTAGCATATTGCTATTTTAAACAAGCTGATAAATACCTAACACGAAGTGACAAAATGATAAAACTCGTTAAGGAAAATGCTAGACAAAAGTAGCATTGAAGCAATTAAACCAACAGAATACCTCTTCTTGCATTGAACCAGTACCAAATAAATTTGGTGACTTTCAAACAGAGGTGAGAATGAGCTATTTGAAAGTCCAACAGAACTCTCAAAAACAACCTCAACAAAGGAAGCCAAAGTACAGCTCTGGCCAAAAGTTTCCGAACGATCTTAAAGTGATCGGGCAAAACAGATGAGTCATCAATGCAAGTTCCTTTTTTCCTGACTATATCGATAGTATGTGCATCTTTCCCCTCACCTCCTCCTTTAAGTTGGCTATCTGTTGTGTCTAGTTTTGTTATCATGTTTTTTGATCAAACAATCACACAGGATGTTATATTCTGCATTTTGACCTGTGACTTACAAAATATCGTCTTCTTCAAGTTTTTTTTATATATATCAAACCTTCAAGTGACTAAAAATTTTAAGATACTGACCAAAAATAAGTTATTTAAATAAATTAAATTAATATTTCATCGTAATTAATTTTTAGTAACGTGTATTTTTCAGTTTGAGAGATTTCTGAAGTTTCAGTTTGGTTGATAGATTTTTATAATGATTATTTCGTTAATGAATAGAATTAGTATCTTATATTTTTTACAAGCGTGTTAAAATAAATATGATTTTAAGAAAGCTATGCATAGCATATAGATAATATTCGGCAATATAATAATAATTATAATAATAAAAATACAACTCTCCACTTGTGCTACGTAAAACCAATGCACAATGATGGATTTGAAAATATTTCGGAAAATGATATAACTGAATAAATGGTAACAAATTATAATGTATACATTTATAAATAAATCTTAGTTGGATAATTTGAGCTGCAATACGGCAAAATACACGTGAAAAAGCGGAACGATTTGAAAATAAAATTATATATTTATATTTTGAAATTTTAAATATATTTTTTGAATACAGTAATTTTATAATTCCGTTAGGCATATAGAAATGTAAAATAAACAATAATATAATTTCGATTTTAATCATACTTTCAATGCTTAAAAAATTAGCACCATCCTAATTATATCAATAACTTATCTTTAAAAAGTAAAATATTAATAGTAAATGCATGAAATTAAAAAAAAAATAATACTGACTGATAATTATTTATGCAATAAAAAAAGGCAGAGAGAGAGAGAGAGAGAGAGAGAGAGAGAGAGAGAAAATATATATAGTGAAGATTCAAAGGGAATATAGATTATGACCTATCTTAATAAATTTGACATAATAATTTGTTGAATCATTTATCTATATATTATTAAAACTGTGAAACTAATAGAACACATTATTTATAATTAATTTTAATTCAATTAAATAAAAGCAAATAATGAGGATAATAAAGATGATGTTTCAATAAAAATTCAATTGCAAAATAAAAATTAAAAATGATATTGATAACTTAGTAACGCAAGATACTATATTACTTTTATAAATTCGAGGGACCAAATTTTTCTACAAATACTTTAATGTTATGCATAAAAATATTAAAATATTTGTGTAGGAAAGAGAACACTTGAAAAGCAAGAGAAGGACAATGCAGCAAGCAGGCAGGCATGAGAGACGCACGTTTGCTTGCTGGCTGTGCTTACTAATAATCGTAATCGCTCGCGCTCGCTATAGTCAGAAAAAAGGAAAACTGCTTGTTTACATGATTTGTTGAGCGGGTTGCGTTTCAGATCGTTCGGAAACTTTTGGCCAGAGCTGTACATATTAACAGCCCTGACACAATTATAGTTGAGAACCAAAGCATGAGTCATAACATCAAGAGAATCTCTATTTCTGATCAGGAAGAGGATAATAGTTTTGCTGACAAAGAAGTTCATCCAAAAAGACCAACTAGAGGTCCTCGTTGCAGCAGGTTTCTACAAATTATTCTTGTATTCTTGGACAGCGTTCCACAAAATAGCAACATTGTGAGTTAGTAAAGGTGCTACGTGGGTAATTTTAAAAACAAAATGTTGAATGAACAGCCACACATACTAGTTAACAGGAGGATACTGTGCATCCAATGCAAAGTAGATCTTGTAGCATGTGGATAATACGTCTACGAAGTCTGTCTCTGCAGCTTTGAATAAGTATGTGGACTCATTTACTTTAATAATATATGATGAAGGAGCAGATAAATCCCCAACAACAATAATGAATGGCTCCAGAGTTTATTTGTGATTGAGGCACGATTTGCGAATATCTCCAACAGTCTTGTTGATATTTTCACTCGTCTGTAAAACATAAAAAGTTCGTTGTGATCAAAATTTACATGCAGCTAAAAAAGTAATAGAAAAAAAAAGTGAAACAATAAAATTAATAAATATGCTCTGTTTAAACAACAATTTTCTATTGAGCAAATTCATACTAAAACACTTCTCATTGCTACCTATCAAAGTAACAAACTGAAAAGTAAAAAAAAAGTTCAATGGTTGCACATAAAAAATTTCTTTATTATACAGGACTAAAATAATAATTATTTACTTTCAATTATTACTATTATTATCTTATGGGTATGTGTTATATAAAATAATTATTATCATATTATGAACGAATGGGTAACAAGAGCACCATAACTAGTAATCAATATATCGATGTTTACCCGTCAAAGTGAACGAACTACACTTTACAAATTTTACTCAAAATGAATGATCTGCGTTTGGCGCTTCTACGCGTTTTAACATGAGAACTAGATGGGGGAACTTGAAATTTGTAAAATGTAGAACGTTCATTTTTTCCTAAATTTGTAAAGTGTAGTTCGTTCACTTCGATGGGTAAGCATCGATATAAATAGGGCAGGTGTACATACATTTTCAGTCAGCCGTTCTTAGCATACTCTGCTATACAGTCAACATGTTAGCAGGTCAATACTCTGTTAGTTCTAGCTATACATGTATTAATATGGTAAATGCTGCAGTGTTGACTACAGAGTGAACACACGCAATTTGTATAGTCTGTATGATATTACCTATTTGTACAGAGTCAGTGGTGAAAAACCGTGAACAGCGAGCCTTGTAAGTACTTGTCTACTATCCGCTGCTAATGGTGTTTCTATTCCTCTGTTTTGAATACGTCACAACTGTAAAATTCTCGATCTATCTGTCTTTTTTTTCTTCCAGTTATTATTAAAGTAGCTTATATATATGGTTCGGTAGGACCCAAATGAAATTTTAATTTTAATTTCTACTACGAACATTAGAGTATATATCAGTTCATATACCAGCCTTGATCTAGTATATTTTGACAGGCATAATATTTTTTTTTGATATAAATTGTCTTGACTCTCTCAAGAGTGTCAAGATCTGACGATTTAAGCTTATCTTATATTACTTCAATGCCATACGATGCAATGGGTGCGATTTTAATTTCCAACAATTTGAATGTTTAGTTAACTGATAAATTTGATAGTTTTCGAAGCAGATGTATAGCTTTAATCGCCACCGTACATCTGTTCTTTATATGTTTAGTCAAGCCTCCCCTATATTGAAACGTTACTCCAAGGTATTTAATTTCGTTAACAAATTCGAGCACTACATTATTGAACATTATAATATCACTTTTTGCTAAGTTACCCTCCTTCCCAAACTTTATTATTTTTGTTTTGCTTACATTGAAAGTTAAGTTATTCACGTCATACCAACTTTTCAACTTATTTAAAGTGTATTGTAGTTGGTTAAGATTTTTTGAGTATAGCACTAAGTCGTCTGCATACATTAAAATTTTTACTTCTTTATTATTATTATTAAACAACGCTTCTTTTATATCTGAGGTTAACAGGTTAAAGAGGAGCGGACTCATTGGGTCTATCTGTAATACACTGTTTGATTGATTGTGCAATTTTTGGAGACAGCTGTATGCCGTCGTTGATTTGAATTGTATTCACATTTAACAAAGTAAATCTAAAATTTTACAATTTAAGGGTTATTAAATTTAAGTTTTCGAGTTTATCTCTAAGAATATGTCTATTGACCTTATCAAATGCTGATTTGAAATTTACAAATACCGAGTACAATTTCCTCCCCGTTTCTTCAAGGGCCGCGTCGATTTCATCGCTTAGATTTTTACCACTTGTAAGGTTCCTTTCTTAGGTTGGAACCCCAACTGTTCGTCAGGAATTACTGTACCGGTTAATTTGTATAATCTTCTATTTGTAATTATTGAAAACAAACTTCCTAATAACCGTGTTAAGAGCAATACCCCTAAATGACTCTAATTCCTCTATATTCACTTTCCCTTTGTACAATATGTTTATATAGGACAGTTTCCAATCATCCGGTATCTTTCCTGTCTCAATGCATGTGTTAAATAATGTAAGACCTCGTTGTGTCTCGCTCTTACAAGAATACATGCAAGTATTGCAACCTGCCTAGCAATAGAACACGTGTTACATAATTTTGAGATATATACAAACCGTCACCTCAGAATAAGAATGTTGTATCTGCAAAAAAAAATTGATGCAATTCTGAGCCTTATGTTGATAACAAATAAGGCTCAGAATTGCGTCAATTTTTTTTGCAGATACGACATTCTTATTAAGAGGTGACGAAATATTCTTAAAATTCTTTAAGTTATGACGTCAAGATTTGAGAAAATATCTGACACATATAGATTTGTGTTCACACGTGGTTACACGTGTGGTATAAAGAATTTAAATCGCCACCTATGACGTAAATTCAATAAAAGTTAATATGCACACGTAGAAATGCATGTGAGACGCCACCACGGCGCTAAATTTTCTTTGATGTTTCATCATATAGCATCAAGAAAATAAAAATAAATTGTTTAAAAATGACGAAGCATGGAGCTATAAGGAATTCTTAGTTTACAGATAGAAATAGTTTTGAGGTCAATACATGGAGTGTGGGAGCTGTCAATCATATATAAACTAAGGACGCCATATCCCCTTAGATTCACTTGCGAATAGATACACCTGAGAGTAGGAACTCTCAGAGCTCATCTCTAGCAATCACTGCAATACTTAGTCATTTTATCTCCATTCAAATCTCAGTATTTGATTGTTAAATATTAACTTAGTAAGTTGTGATTATACTCTATGTATCGCCTTAATATTGTACAGCGATTAATTTAGATTTATAATTCTTGGCTCATTCGTTATTTTATAGAATTAGGTCGCATTCATAAACTATTAAAATTGGAGGAAATTATTATAATTTATTGATTAATTGCTATTCCGTTTTCCGTTAAATTAATCCAAATATAAATTTATTATATTGTTTAATAATTTCAAAATTTATTGTAATTTATAAATTTGCATAATAATAAATTAATGCTATTTAGATATTTAAGTGTTAATAGAAGTTAAGAAATTAGTTAGTATACTATATAACGTTTGTATAATTTTATTGTAAACTAAATTTGGAGATATTAAATAATTTATATTTGAAAATAAAATTATAAGTGTTGTATGAAAATTACAAATGACTTTAATATTTTGATTCTAATGCCCCGTGTAAGAACTCACGTCTAGTAGAATTTTACACATCTGGTTAAAATAATACTCATATATCCTAGAAACATAAAACCAAATTTCCATTTAGTCGCTTATGTAGCAAAACATTAACTTGTCAACATCAAAGAAAAGTGAAGGGGAGAATCTTCACACACCTGCATACCGCAGACACTGTTTCTTGCAGAGCTTTTCTTCTCTTGCTAGACAACACGTGTTTAAGCACGCCTATTGTGCGTTCAAAACTCTCACCTTTATATAATTTTGACGATCGGAATTTTATGTATGATTACTAGCTTATTTTATTGGCAGGTAGTCTTTAATTAAAAGATCATTGTAGAGAACTTTATTACGCGTTCTTACAATAATATATGTAATAGACTATGATTGATATTAGAGGTAATTTTTACGTGTTCGTTTTTAACATTATCGGGCCACGAGGATTTGTTATTTTTCAATATATGAATGGCTTCTTGCACCTCCTAATCGTTAATCATAAGAAATTTGGCTGGGCTAACATAAAATTTGAGATGTTGGTGTAAATTTATAGAATCAGAGTTTGTAAGGTTTGCCTCATTTAGGAGATTATTGAAATATGGAACCTACTCGTTAATGGGAATAGGCGGCGTGATTTGTTTATCACTAAAATGTTTGTATTTATATGGCGTCAGTTTAGGTTCCTTGATTAATTTGATTTCTTCTGCAATTTGGAAATCTAGTCTTTTCTCTTGTAAAAGAATACAATACTCTTTGCGCAATATTATATAACATATACGTTTAATTTCGCCTTTTTTAATTTTATTGTATTCTTTCAACGCGTGTATACATTTCTTTCTGCTACATAACAGTCTTTGTCAAACCATGGCTTTGCAATTCTATTGCAGTTAGTTTTTAAAACAGCAGATGTGAGAATTGACTTCTCATACAGTTGAGAAAGACCATTTACGTCTTTACTTTCTACAAATTGCTGGAATTTCTCACTGTTATTATTTACGAAGTTTCCTAATAAGTCGTGATCAATTAGGTTTTTATATGGGTTTATTGGTGAGGGTTGGAAGTTTTTAATATTTGACTCCTTTTGGTAAAGTTACATATTACAGGGAGATGACTTTTAATGTTTGTAGAATTCTGGGGGCTGGTTATTCATCACTGGTGCTGCAGTGTCTGGTAGTGAGTATACAACAATCTCTATATCTAGATCAGCAAAAATACCTCTGATACTGGGTAAGGTACAAGCGTTCCAGTCTAAGCTGTCCAGCCCTGCTACAATTTTTGGAATTGCTAATTTCTTAATATTGAGTTCGACGCATACGTTTTTCAATCCTATCAGACCTTTAATATATCCTCTCTTAAAGCTGGCAGCAAATCTAAGTGTTGGTTTGTGAAAATGCCGAGCTTTTGTGATGACATAGATAAGTTTAGACATCCTATTCCTGTTCATCACTGCACATTCTCCGATGGATCTCTCCTGTGCTAGTAAGTAATCACGGCCTCCCTACCTCTCACGAAACTGTTTCGCCACCCCATCTCCCATGCTAAACGTTTTGTCTACGCCATGTGCGAGAGAGAAGTCTGGTGGGGCCTTGAAGATGTCACCCTCGACTTGTTTGATTTGAACTTTTGTGTGCGAGAGGGCCATCCAATTGAATAAAAAGCAGCGTACTGCATCAAACGACGGAATTTGGGGGCACCTTTCTTCATCTTGTACTGTATGAGACATGGTTTTTAAAATTATTATTATGTAATTTTATATGGTCTTTTTTCTTGCCATCGCTTAATTCCCTGGTCAGAGTAATAGCTGATTCTGTTGATTCTGAGTCATATTGATAATTTTAGATTAGAATTAACAAATAATTCTCAAAATGCGTATACTGACTTTACAGATGGAGGAATTTTTAAAAAAGGAAAATATAAAGATAATAGTTTATATTTGATGTTGTATAGAGATGATTTTGAAATCGCTAATCCAATCGGTTCAGCTCGTTTAAATTATAAAATAACTGCAACATATTTTACTCTCGGTAATTTGCATCCTAATGTTAGAAGCAGAACGGATTGTATGTTTTTGATTTCCCTATGTAAAACTGTTGATGTTAAATATTTTAGTGAAGAAAAGGTAGATTCTGAGTTAATTAAAGATCTGTCTATGTTTCAAGAGCAAGGTATAAATTATAAAACAGATTATATAAATAAACAATTAGTAATGTTTATTTTAGCAGATAATTTGCGTGCTCATGAAATTTGTGGCATGAGCACTGGGTTTAGATCATTTTGCTGCTTTTGCTCCGTAACTTCCGAAAAATTTCAAAAATTTCCAAATGAAAGACTTCATTTTAAAACAAAGGAATCATTCTTATATAATTTATATGAACTAGAAAAGAGAAAAAAGCTGGAAATAAAATAATAAAATCTTATTGTGGTGTGGTTTCTGACTCTATTTTTAATAAAATAAAACATTTTCATGTTTGTTGTCGTTTGCCTCCTTGTTTAGGCTATGATATATTCGAATGTATTGTAAGTAATGATCTTGCTCTCATTTTAAATGATTTAATATACAAATAAAAAGCTTTTACACTTGAATTGTTTAACCATAAGTTACAATCCTTTCGTTTTCCTATAGGAAAAAATATATGTCGTCCAGTTGAGTTACAAAAAGGTTCGGGTCTCAAAACGGGACGATGGTTCGATTTTTTTCATTCATGATTTTTGATTATATTAATCGACTTGAAAATGAAAATATATGGTTAACGTACCTAAAATTAAAAGAACTTGTTGAACTTATTTGTGCCCCAAAAATATCATCTAAACAAATGTACTTATTACAAACACAAATTCATGAATATATAGAACTAAGGTCTCAAATTTTCTCTCACGTCCCTTTTAGACCAAAACACCATTATTTAACGCTATATATACAATTAATTGGTTATTCTGGCCCCCTTATTAGATTATAGACCATGAAGTTTGAAGGTTTGCATAGCTATTATAAAAGAATCGCACGCGTATGTGGAAATTTTAAAAATGTTACAAAGTCATTCACAGATAAAAATCAAAAATATTTTGCATATAAAACTACAAACGCAATTGCAGCTAAATCAATAATTTTAAATTATAGTCAAAAAATTGTTAAAACAAATTTAAATGCAGCTCTTTTAACTTAATTAGAAAATCAGGAGTAATAAATGCAATTGAAACAAACAAAATTATATTTAATGGGACATCTTATGAAATTAGTAATTACATTTTTGTTTCTCGTATTAATTCAAAATTAATCGTTGGAAAAATATTAAATATATTTTTAAATCATAGTAAAATAATATACATTCTTATAGAAAATTTTGTTACAGTAAAAGTTTAATTATAGGCACACTAATAATCCAAAATGACGAATTTATATAAAAAAATTTAATAACTATTGATCAAGTTTTATTATTATTATTACCCACTATCATTTTACAAGATAAAAAATAATTTACATTTAAATTTAAAACATGCAATTTTTAATAATTAGCTTTTTTATATAAATCTTTAACGTGTAATTGTGGTTAACTATGATAAACATTTTATGCGTACTATTTGCTTCAGTTTAATTCATATGTTTTACCGTGCCGTATTGATAGCTGCTGACTGCACATATCGTAAAACTGTTCCGTGACGTACCGTACCGCTAAACTGTAAACTATTTTGTGCGAAAGTTAGAAATTATAAATATATATATATATATATATATATATATATATATATATATATATATATATATATATATATATATATATATATATATATATATATATACAGGGACGTACGCAAGGGAGGGGGGTTCCGGGTCAGGACCCCCCCCCCGTCAGTTTTTTTAAATATTTTTTAAGATCAGGACTGAGGGACTTTTTTGATCCGCTGAAAAAGAAAACGGTAGGCAGTGCGAGAGATACGAGTAAAGCAAATGACGAGGCTGTCGATTGCGGGGCTGCTCGCGCATCTTAGTCTCTCGCTTTCTCTGACACCTCGCTGGAGTCACAAGCAGCAGTCAAGGACGCACCGGCAGTAGCTGGTCTCACTCCCCCCCAAACTAACTTTGACCCGCAGATTGAAGCAAGTGCAAGCGGCTTACCTCTCCCTGCATCCACAACTTATTCAGAAAACTGTATAGAAGTAGATAATACTAATCCTGTAATAAATGTGATATCTGCTGAAAATAAGATCAAGGTTAATAATAAATAAGATATTGGTTATGTTAAAAACAATATTACTAGACTGTCATCTGAAGAAAAAGTAGCTTTATTACCTAAAATTGTAGTGCCAATTAAAGGTTATAAATTTCAATACTCAAATTTCGGTACTAAAAGATTACGGTTTTAACCTCAGTGGATAGATATGCATCCGTGGCTCTCTTATTCAGAAAAAGAAGACGCTGCGTATTTTAAATACTGTGTTTGTGAAGATGCAGGGAGAAATAAAATTACGCTCGGTCAATTATGCAAAGAATCATTTACTGATTGGAAAAGAGCATTGGAGAAATTTCAAAATCATGAAATAAAAGAATATCATAGTGATTGCATAAAAAGCGTAAAATCTCTAACTAATCAAGCAAATAAAAAAGAGCAGCCAGTTAATAAATATCTTGATACTTGAAGACAAAACCAAGCTATAGAAAATAGAAAAATAATAACACCCGCCTAAAGAAGTGTTTTGTTTTGTTGCCGACAAGACATAGCATTAAGAAGTAATTCAGATTCTGGTCCATTCTCATTAATAGATTCAGCAGATAAAAATGATGAAAATTTTAGAGCAAGTGTGAGGCTACAAGCAAAAGTAAGTGCTGAAATAAAAAAAAGTATGGAATCTGCTCCTAAAAATGCCACATATTTAAGCCCTAGAATACAAAATGAAATAATTGAAGTGTGAAATCTATACATAAGAGAAAAAATTGTAACTAATATTAATAATGCATTGTGCTTTACCCTATTAGGCGATGAAACAACTTCTGTTGATGGAACAGAAATGTTTACTTTTTGTTTCCGATATGTTGATGTAAATGATCTAACAATAAATTAATTGTTTTTGCAATTGGAAGCTGTTACAAATGTTACTAGCAGAGGTATAGCAGACAAAATCATTGAGAGTTTAAAAGCATAGGCATAAAAATTGAAAAAATGAGAGGTCAGGGTTATGATGGAGCTGCAGCAATGAGTGGGAAATATAATGGTACTCGAGCTCATATTAATGAGTTGTACCCAAATCCTATCTATGTTTATTGCGCAGCTTACAGCCTCAATCTAGCAGTTTCAGATTCTTGTGATATACAAAAAATTAAAAACTGTATGGCAGTAGTATCTGATTGTTTTGTAGTTTTTAATACTCCAAAAAGAAACGATGTACTTAAAAAACATATCCAAGAAAAATGTCCTATTTTAAAAAAAGAAAAATTAAAAAGAATGGTTCCTACAAGGTGGGTGGAACGGCATGAATATATATCTTCATTTTACGAGTTGCTGGAAACTATTATTGCCGCACTCGATGAAATATATGCAACATTTGATAGTGACATTGCTGCACGGGTTAAAAGTATACTAAATTCAATTTTAGAAGTTAACTTTTTAGTATCATTTATGAGTGTTAATCAAGTATTTTCATACAGTATTCAGTTATGCAACGCGTAATAGGTAGTGGCGCTAGATTTAGTAAGTGCAGTAAAGCAAGCTGAAAAAGTTACTAATGAGCTTAATAAACTGCGAATAAATGCTGAATTAGAGTTTAGAAAACATTTTTCTGTGGTAAAAGAAGCAGGAAAAAATACAATTTTTCAACACTTAAACCAAGAATAGTTCGCACACAGTTATATAGATGCAATATACATAGATGTTCTGAGGAAGAGTACTATCGTGTTGCAATATATATTCCCTTCCTTGATGCATATATAATGAAGTTAAATGAAAGATTTTTGAAGCACAAAATATACTTCAAAATTTCACGTGTTTACTACCTAAAACTCCTGAAAAAGGACCAACAGATGAACAAATAAATGCAATAACTAGCCTAGCTGAATTTTATCCCGAAGAAATTGATTGCAAGAGTGAGAAATTTACTGCAGAACTGAAATATTGGTACACTGATCTTGCAGATATTGAGGCAGTTATTCGACCTTCATCATCATTGGAGGCTTTAAAAATTTGTAATAAATTATTCATGCCAAATATATTTAACTTATTAGTAATTTTAACTACTTAGCCTGTTTCTACAGCAGAAGCTGAAAGGTCATTTTCGTTATAAAAATTCTTAAAAAAATTTTACGTAACAGAATGTCAGAAGATAGATTAAATGGTCTTGCTTTACTTTATGCTCATAAAAATTACACACCAACTGAGGATGAAGTTATTGACAGATTATCAGAAAAATGTAGCAGACTAGGTTTTGTTCTATAGAACTATAAAATTATTAAATATTATGTTTCCTATCAATGTAATTAAAAAAAACGCAATTATTAAATTTAAAGCACCTTTAAATAACTTTAAAGTAAAATTGCTTCATAATATATTCATCCTGGCTCTTATTGGTGTAATAATTTAATTTTGTAACACATTATTTTAATTTTTAATGACAATAGTAAAAAAAAATTAAAGCATAAATAGAAATTTAAAATGTAAAATTTGTATATACTTATTTATAACGACTTAAAATATGAAATAATTTGTGTATTATATAAATAATAAAAACATAGTTTATATACTTTATAATTTTATTAAAATTGTATATACGAAACAAAATACATTTTAGAGAGTAAACAGAATATATATTCTGTTTACTCTCTAAAATTTATTTTGTTTCGTATAGCATACGACTTGTAATGTATATAAAGTTGCAACCGCGTGAAGACTTGTAAATCTTGGAATGACTTAAAATCAGATCTTTTTTTAATAAGACATCCATCCCAAATTATATTGCAATTTTTTAATAATGTATATTATTTTTATTTTGCACTCAATTTAAGTTTAATATTTTTATTGAGTAAAAAAGGTTTTAACTATTAAACAATAAATATTGTGAAGAAAGTAAGTCAAATATCGAATAAAATTTTGTTTTTATTTTTACAATTTTTAAAATAACTTTCTTAATTTCAAAATTATAAATTATATTCTATTTTTCAAGATAAATAAAAATATTGACTAAAACTACTATATAACAAACATATTATGTTAAAAGATTTTGTTATTTGAAATGGAAAATTTACTCCCTATCCTTGAATTAATAATAAAATTTAACATTATGCATATTTAACTAATATAGTTTTAAATTTGTTTAAGTATGCTAAATTAAAAATTTGGTCTAAAAAGTGCTTGAAATTGCATACTTTTGCGGTTAAAATCTAAAAAAAAATTGCAGGGGTGCCCCCCGCACCCTCAGCAGAGGGGTGTCCACCCCTGCACCCCCCTCTACATAAGCCGCTAAGACCCCTCCGTTACATGCGTACATCCCTGTATATACATAGATATATATAGGGTGTATGCATTCATGTTAAAGTCGACGCCATGTTGCATCACTCCATCAAATGGTTGGCATAAAAAAATTACTCATTTTGCCACTTTAAAAACACTATAAAATAATGTTAAGAGCAATTAAGCTGTAAACATGTTGAATTAGTATCTCAAGTATGTGAGAAAAATAAAAATAACAAAAAATTAACCGATTTCCCA
Source organism: Ecdyonurus torrentis (assembly GCA_949318235.1). Classification (NCBI taxonomy): domain Eukaryota; kingdom Metazoa; phylum Arthropoda; class Insecta; order Ephemeroptera; family Heptageniidae; genus Ecdyonurus; species Ecdyonurus torrentis. Next base: position 303,780 of record OX439136.1, read on the forward strand.
AATAAAATTGCCTAAAACGAAGTTTGTCCTATTATCAGCTATTTTATTCACTACTCCATTATGGACTCCAAGCGCATTAAATATGATGTCATCCGCATACATCCTATATAATACATTTCTACAACCCCTTAATGTCTTAATAATCTGTTATCTTCCGCTTATATAAATATTAATAAATCGCATTCACATTTGCAGTGATTTCGCGTAATTTTAGTTTTTTATTTCATTCTTAATCATGAAAATTCCTTTTATTAACATAGTTATAATGTTATTAATAACCTTTGATAAAATATGAAAATAAATAAAATTGTAACAAAACATAAGTTCAAAATTATCTAAAATGTAAAAAAAAAAAATCTGCTACGAAAAACTAGTACAACAGTTTCTATAATTTTTATATTTAATCACACGTACGATAATTAAAATTTTAGATAATTAAGCTGATCGAAATAAACGTACTATACAAATAAGTCTTTAATTATCCCCTCAGACAAACGCCAGTTTCTTGTATGCTTTTTTTTCTTTTCTTTTTATTCTTTTTATTTTTAGATAAATAACATTTTATGTATTTTAACGTTTTTTAATAAATATAAGTAAAACTAAAAAAAATGTTTATAAAAAATTAAATCAAAAAATTAATTTCAAATTCAAAACTAATATTTAGCAGCATCAGATGATCAGAAAACTATAATTTTTATATTTTTATTTATTTTTTTTAATAAATTCGTAAACACTTTTTATTAATATTTTTATTTTTAAACATATTAGAGGCCTTAAACTTTTATGAGATGTAAATAGTATGTTTTTGTCATCAAAACGAGTGGTTCTCGTATTGCGAAAAATATTTAATGCATATATCTACTGATTATTTGTGTAATATTTGCTCTCATTATTATTATTGTTCACCTCTCTTTCTATATCTCGCTCTCTCTTGCTCTCTCTCTCTCGCTCTCTCTCTCTCTCTCTCTCTTATATACATACACAATACATCGCAGTCGCTCAAAGTTTGTAAGAATGTTTTTCGGAATTTCACTATCATTAATAATACGAGGTTAAAAATTTTATAAAAAATTGTTAACTTTTAATTTTAACAAATATATTTTATAATAATTTAACTACTCTTTAAAACGTTACTATTTTAAAACATATGGAAATCGAATTTCAATGTTATTGAAATATTTATTGTTACGTTGAAAAGTAAGGTTTTAATAATTTGTATTATTTTATACGAGCTGAATGGAAATGTATTTTTTATTATTATTATTTTAATTCTTTATTATTATTATTTAAAGGATGCAGGAATACGAAAATGTTCTGAAGTGTTGCGTCACTTAACACCTGATATATTGAATAAGTACCGAAACGAAATGAATAACTTTCAATTTTAGTTATGCATTTCAGTGTATAGTTGTAAAATTTTATAATTTTGTTGCGGTACCTACAAAAGCTCACTGAACTTGAAATTGAACTCGAGTCCCAGCTAAAAATGATCAAGCAAGAAGATTTAGTGTCATTTATTCCGACAATACCGTTAAGAATGCTCTTTGAAAATTGGAATGAAACCACTGCTAAAATGCAAACAACAGTTTTAACTACAAGTAGCATCGTAAGAGTTCAACAATTAATGCCAGATGTTGATTTTGATATTATATAGGACTCATTAAGAAAAAAATAATACTCACTCTTGAAAAACAAAAAGTTTTAGCTAAGAAAATAGTTAAAAATATTGTAAAAAAGTAATCTAACACGTCCTTATAATCAAAATCAGTGTGAATTTATTGGTCAGCAATTAATCGGACACGAAATTTATGGCCACTTATTTACGGACCGTAACATTCAAGGTGTCTCAGGTAATGGATACGTAGGGATTGCAAACATATTACTTGGAAATGCAGCACATATGGCACGTGGTGCTCCTTCAAATTCTTCATCTGCACGATTGCACGTGCCACTAGGCCAGAAAAGAAATGCATATCGATGCCTCCGCGCCAAAAAGAAGCATCTACACTTTCCAGATTTAAGGCGAGTGGAGCATCTGCACTTTCTACCATGAAGCATCTGCAATGTTAAGTGAATGGCCGCTAGTCCCCTCACCGTGCTGCGGTGGAAAGTGCAGATGTTCCACTCGTCGCAAATCTGGAAAGTGTAGATGCTTCTTTTTGTCGCGGAAGCATCGATATGGTTGCATTGTTATTAACTACAAAACACTGCCTCCTGGTGAAACAAAACAATCAATTGAACAACAAATTAAATTGCTCCAAAACATGTCTAAACTTCATGAATCTGAGTGGAATATATTTCAAATTGAACAGAGTATGGTAATTTTGTTTACTTTTATACACAAGGATCTAAATAAAACTAAAAATCAGATGCAGGTGGATTCAAGTGACGATGAAGATGAGAGCACAAATCCATTATCTGCTGGCTAACCAAGCTGAAGTATTCATTTCTATTTGAAATGCAATATTATTGTGGATATTTCAAAAATTTAACTGCTGGAGTTAATGCAATAGATTGCTTCAAAATATTGTATAATGAATATTTATCTGCATCATTTAAGTATCTCACTCGAACAGCAACTCGAAAAGATATTCAAGGATTTATAGAGTTTGAAATAGAGTTGGAAGCTGCCGATATCTGCACGTCTTCAAGGCAGCCACATATATTGACAGTGCTGTAGATGCTAATGTATCAAGTCCAAGACAAGATGGAGAAATTAAATCCCATCATGCTTTTTTATCACATAAAGGTACCTTTCAATATCAAATTATATACGATTAATATATATATATATATGTTTCAAACTTCAAATGATATAGTTCTTGCTTACTACACATAAGTGTAGATCGGACTCCACGAGATGGCGATATATGTATATATCAATATATAAATATTTGAAAATATTTATCTAGCACTATTACACCATCTGAAACGAATCATATAAATGCAAATAAAGCCAATCAGTTAAAAGGAAGTCAGCTGCCGGAATTGTAAGAGGGGGACCAGCTGTTTAAAGAGAGGCTGCTTTGAAGAAACAGGTGCCTCTCGGGCAGCGAATAGGCGACAAGTTTGTCGTCATAGAATTTGTGTAAATGCAAGTAGAGAATCATTGTTGAATTGGTTGGCCGCGTAGCTCAATGGTCAGAGCAGTGGAGCGCAAATCCAAAGGTTGTTGGTTCGATTCCGGCCGCTGACTTCCTTTTAACTGATTGGCTTTATTTGCATTTATATGATTCGTTTCAGATGGTGTAATAGTGCTAGATAAATATTTTCAAATATTTATATATTGATATATACATATATCGCCATCTCGTGGAGTCCGATCTACACTTATGTGTAGTAAGGAAGAACTATATCATTTGAAGTTTGAAACATATATATATATATATTAATCGTATATAATTTGATATTGAAAGGTACCTTTATGTGATAAAAAAGCATGATGGGATTTAATTTCTCCATCTTGTCTTGGACTTGATACATTAGCATCTACAGCACTGTCATTATATGTGGCTGCCTTGAAGACGTGCAGATATCGGCAGCTTCCAACTCTATTTCAAACTCTATAAATTCTTGAATATCTTTTCGAGTTGCTGTTCGAGTGAGATACTTAAATGATGCAGATAAATATTCATTATACAATATTTTGAAGCAATCTATTGCATTAACTCCAGCAGTTAAATTTTTGAAATATCCACAATAATATTGCATTTCAAATAGAAATGAATACTTCAGCTTGGTTAGCCAGCAGATAATGGATTTGTGCTCTCATCTTCATCGTCACTTGAATCCACCTGCATCTGATTTTTAGTTTTATTTAGATCCTTGTGTATAAAAGTAAACAAAATTACCATACTCTGTTCAATTTGAAATATATTCCACTCAGATTCATGAAGTTTAGACATGTTTTGGAGCAATTTAATTTGTTGTTCAATTGATTGTTTTGTTTCACCAGGAGGCAGTGTTTTGTAGTTAATAACAATGCAACCATATCGATGCTTCCGCGACAAAAAGAAGCATCTACACTTTCCAGATTTGCGACGAGTGGAACATCTGCACTTTCCACCGCAGCACGGTGAGGGGACTAGCGGCCATTCACTTAACATTGCAGATGCTTCATGGTAGAAAGTGCAGATGCTCCACTCGCCTTAAATCTGGAAAGTGTAGATGCTTCTTTTTGGCGCGGAGGCATCGATATGCATTTCTTTTCTGGCCTAGTGGCACGTGCAATCGTGCAGATGAAGAATTTGAAGGAGCACCACGTGCCATATGTGCTGCATTTCCAAGTAATATGTTTGCAATCCCTACGTATCCATTACCTGAGACACCTTGAATGTTACGGTCCGTAAATAAGTGGCCATAAATTTCGTGTCCGATTAATTGCTGACCAATAAATTCACACTGATTTTGATTATAAGGACGTGTTAGATTACTTTTTTACAATATTTTTAACTATTTTCTTAGCTAAAACTTTTTGTTTTTCAAGAGTGAGTATTATTTTTTTCTTAATGAGTCCTATATAATATCAAAATCAACATCTGGCATTAATTGTTGAACTCTTACGATGCTACTTGTAGTTAAAACTGTTGTTTGCATTTTAGCAGTGGTTTCATTCCAATTTTCAAAGAGCATTCTTAACGGTATTGTCGGAATAAATGACACTAAATCTTCTTGCTTGATCATTTTTAGCTGGGACTCGAGTTCAATTTCAAGTTCAGTGAGCTTTTGTAGGTACCGCAACAAAATTATAAAATTTTACAACTATACACTGAAATGCATAACTAAAATTGAAAGTTATTCATTTCGTTTCGGTACTTATTCAATATATCAGGTGTTAAGTGACGCAACACTTCAGAACATTTTCGTATTCCTGCATCCTTTAAATAATAATAATAAAGAATTAAAATAATAATAATAAAAAATACATTTCCATTCAGCTCGTATAAAATAATACAAATTATTAAAACCTTACTTTTCAACGTAACAATAAATATTTCAATAACATTGAAATTCGATTTCCATATGTTTTAAAATAGTAACGTTTTAAAGAGTAGTTAAATTATTATAAAATATATTTGTTAAAATTAAAAGTTAACAATTTTTTATAAAATTTTTAACCTCGTATTATTAATGATAGTGAAATTCCGAAAAACATTCTTACAAACTTTGAGCGACTGCGATGTATTGTGTATGTATATAAGAGAGAGAGAGAGAGAGAGAGCGAGAGAGAGAGAGCAAGAGAGAGCGAGATATAGAAAGAGAGGTGAACAATAATAATAATGAGAGCAAATATTACACAAATAATCAGTAGATATATGTATTAAATATTTTTCGCAATACGAGAACCACTCGTTTTGATGACAAAAACATACTATTTACATCTCATATATATATATATATACATATATATATATATATATAAATATATATATATATAAATAAATATATATATATATATATATATATATATATATATATATATATATATATATATATATATATATATATATAAATATATATATATATATATATATATATATATATATATATATATATATATATATATATATATATATATATATATATATACATGTATATATATATATATATATATATATATATATATATATATATATATATATATATTTATATATATATATATATATATATATATATATATATATATATGTATATGGTATATACCAAATTATATAACAGTAAATAAATATAAATAATTTTTATTTTGTAAATAAATAAGTATATATATATATATATATATATATATACAAAATAATTAAAAAATAACATAAATAAAAATATATTTTTTTATAAATATATAATAATATTTTTTCTTTGGTAATTATTATTTATAAATAATTTTTAAACGTATTAATAATTATACGACTATGAACGCATGTGCATTGTAATATATATTTAATTAATTGTCACCATGCTAGATTTTGAATTATGATTTTTTGAAGTTTTAGTCCCATAAGAGCCCATGTTAATTTCAATAATTAATTTCTCTCTTATCTGATGGTCACGGGTTCTGAAAATTTTATCATAGGTAGCTGTTACTGTTAACTTTCAAATGTTTTCATAAACTTTGGAAGTTTTCTGTTTAGATTTTGATATACAAGCCAACTATATACAATCCTTAAGGCTATTTTACAATTTACTGCGCAAAAGTTATGACATACACATTCAAAAAAATCGTTGAAAATCTTGTCCACAGTTTTACAACGCTTTAAGTATTGTGTAATCAACGGTTATGACCTTACTAAACGTTGACAATCTAACGATAAAAGTGTTAGTGACGTCACAAGCGTTAGAATCACAATGGAATAAACGTTAATATAAACTTGGCCGTTACAAATCTAACATTTTTTAATTTAATCTCAACGCTTGTGACGTCACTAACGTTTTTATTATTGAAATATCAACGTTTAGTGACGTCATAACCGTTGATTACACAATACTTAAAGCATTGCAAAAACTGTGGACAAGATTTTCAACGTGCAGTTTTTTAGAGTGTGGTATCATTACGTTGGATCCCTCGGTTCTCATGAATATTTGAAGTTAAAAACATTCAAACCTGGTGATGACTCAAAAAATATAATTAATTGTTTGATACATCTTTTTAAAGGAATAGACCAGAGAAAAACATTATCATTTATATCACACAAAAAAATCACACAAAAAATAACATTAGTTTATTTTAAAATCCAACAGTAGACCCGTAGTAGTGATCAGAAAGTTCGATTTATGCAACACGTACAACATTTTTATACTAATTTTTGCATGTTTCTGACGTCATAAACATGAATTTTCACGCAATTTGCATAACTTACAGGTTTTTCACGCTCCCTTGTGGGGCTACATTAACATTCTGGTAAAAATTGTCATCAGTTTTGAAGATCCCATTTCGTGTTTATTCATATATTTAAAAGCACATGTTGTTTTATGTGGTCTATGGCTTTAAATGTTAGTGACTCATAATGCTTGATCGCACCTTAATCAAGCACATAAAATTCAATGACTATATTTCATATCTCCTGCATTATATATAATTCTGATGTAACATAGTGTAACCCCGTCAAATCAAGAGTAAAGCATTATTCACATTACGCGTAAATTTGACGCGAGTCAACGTGCGTCGACGCGCGTGACAAAGCTGGAACAATGTAAACAAATGGAGCCGTTCACATGTAATTTTCAAAAACCATGTGAACGGCTCCATTCGTTTACATTGTTCCAACTTTGTTACGCGCGTCGACGCACGTTGACGCGCGTCAAATTTACGCGTCATGTAAATAATGCTTAACACGCGCTTGAAAAAAACATTGCATAATATATTCTTATGTTTTCATTATTATTGTATAAAACTAATCTTAGACTCGATCGCGCATATTGCATGATTTAAGTATTACATTTTAAATATATAAATAATTGAATCATCTTCCTGCTTTATTTTATATATATATATATATATATATATATATATATATATATATATATACATATATATATATATATATATATATATATATATATATATATATATATATATATATATATATATATATATATATATATATATATATATATATATATATTTATATATATATATATATATATATATATATTGCTTGCCATATTGTGTTATCGTGCTATACACCAATCCCAGTCCCAGTCAAGACATTGTCTTATCGACAGCTAAGGACTTTCCAATTAATGGAAAAGCACACACGGGCCGGCCACGGCCTAAGTACACAGCCCGGCATTCACCATGATATCCTAGAGAAACCGTGGAAACATCTAGACAGGCTGGTCGGTGCAATCACATCAATCATGCACCTCCACGAATACTGTGCGTCGTCATGGAATGCATGTAAACATACATCGTGCAACGTGTTGTGCTCTCACACTTCACGTACGCACCCAGCAGTGGCTCCAACCTATACTCGGTGAGGAGTACACAGTTGTGAGTCAGCTGCCTTCACCACTCGGACATACCAGCTCGGACCAACCTCCAGGCCAGTTACAACATATTATGCAATTTACATATTTACAATGTATTTATATACTGAATTTACATGTCCGAGACTTCCGAAACCCTATCATAAGATTCGCGGGTTCTTCCATGGCGGGTCGGCCAAGGCCTTGCAAATCCTTCCCAACATTCGCCTTTACATACCGAGGAAACCATGGAAACCTCGGTCAGGAAGGTCATCAATGGATTCCCTGAGATATCCATTACTTCCCGAATACACTCTGGATTTCCGGTGGCTTGAGTTTTTTTTATGAAAAATCTTTATGAATCGAAGCCGTGTCCCGTCGTGGACGAGTCAGACACGCATTCACTTAGCTATTATTGCTCGATTTAAAGGGTCTAACGTTTACTTACATAAGTTATATATTTGATAATATATTTTAATGTTTTGCTTTTAAATTAATTTTTTTGGTGTAAATGAGTTATGTCTAACAATATAAAATAAAAATATATTCAAGCTCCCATGTACAGTACAGCAACGAAGCTGAAAGGTAACGTAAGGCAACGACTGCGAATTTCGTTCGTCTTTTCCGAATTTTTTCGATCGATGAGATCTATTTCCGGTAAAATTTCATTTTTTCAAAAAAAAAATTACACACGATAATATTTTCCCGCCATCAAAACGTGAAAAATACCGGAAATAAATATTTAAATCTTGCAGCAGACGCACGAAATGCGCAGTCGATGCCTTACGTTATCTTTAGCTTCGTTGCAGTACAGTACAAAACCTTCAAAAAAAAAAATTTGAAATCCCTCCCTGAAGTTCTTTACCCCTATCACGGCCCTATCGGTACACTGTGACGTCAGATACGTGATATAGCCGCAAAAATTAAAATAAACAAAAATAAATACAAAATCAAGGTGTTGGTGTCTAATTTATAGATAATAAGGTATGGTAATTATCAGTCTAGAATTCTAAATGATAAAAAAGCAAGTTGACAAGGGCTTTAAATTAATAATACCGATAAAAAATCTACTTTTTATGTGCATAAAATGGTTATAGTTAATGGTTACGGGTTCATTATCAATGGAAATTTTCCCTCTAATAATTTGTAATCAGGTAAATTCAGAACATAATGTGTGTAAGACGCACATTATTATAGGGTGTATGCATTCATGTTAAAGTCGACGCCATGTTGGATAACTCAATAACATGGGTAGCATAGGACACAAAATTATTTTGGCAGTTTAAAACCACTATGCAATATTTTTGAGAGCATTGATGTTGTAAATATGTTGAATTAGTATCTCAAGTATGTGAGAAAAATAACATGAACAAAAAATTAACCAATTTCCCAAAGAAAATTGGCTTAAATGAAGTTTGTCCTATGCTGAGCAATGTTATTCACTACTTCAGTATGGCCTCCAAGCGCAATAAATATGACGTCATGCGCATACACCCTTTATATCAAACAATGACTAAATCATGGAATATTGTAACGACCAAAATATCAAATATATTATTTGAAAACAAGTGGAGAAACATATCTTTGTTGGAAAAAGTAGATTTTATACACGCATATGCTCTCTCAAAAATATGGCATGTAGCCAGCGTTATTCCTCTGACAAATGCAGCAGAAAAAAAAATTAACAAAAATGTAAACTATTTTTAATGGTACGGAGAAACGTTTAAAATTGCAAGAGAAAAGTGCTACCATCAATTGAAAATTGGTGGAATAAATTTGGTACACACCCGTGTAAAAAGTGATTCCATGATATTGGTATCGGCTTTAAGAGCGTTGC
>OX439136.1:318575-336075 GCA_949318235.1 Ecdyonurus torrentis
TACTACAGAGAATTCTGTAGTCTTTAAAGACTGCGCGGAGCGTACATTCACGGCATAGCGTGCATGTGTACATACAGAGATCTCTGTTTACTTACAGAGCATAACGTACTTACAGCAACGAAACTGTTTGTGAAATTACGTCGAGCACTGTATTTCCAAATAAGAGTTTTGTCTAGTTTTATATAAAATTTAAAATCTACGTTATTCTGTCTTACGGTTTCCCCCCCGTTAAATCCTTCAACAGCACGTCTGTGTTTTTCTACTACTATTTTTTTCTGTATTTATAAAAACTACAGTTGAGCCTTACTTCTATTATTATTCTGTTACTTTTGCTCAACTGTAGCTATTTGTTCACTTTAAAATAGAGATTAATTAATTTTATAGTATATATTACCTACATATATAATACCTATTTAATACTACACGTCACAATAAAAATTATTAAATTATTTCTATCTAACATTTATATACATTGTATTTTTACATATATAAATAACTATAGCAACTGTTTAGGTATTTTAGTTACAGCAAACAAAAAAAATGTCAAAAACATTAATTTTTATTAATAAGAAAATACATTTTCTTAATCCATATAATTAATTATATTTATTTCGTAAATACAATAATAATAATTTTTTTAGTAAAACATAGTCATATTCAAAGTTATTTCATTAAAATATCTCTCTTTTTTTAAACATAGACACAATAGTTATTTCATTTAAATAATGCTTAATTAAAATACATTTTTTAAAAACATACACACGTACAATTAGCTGAAACCAAAAATTTTACTAGACGTGTAAATATAACAAATAATTAGTTCATAAAAATTTACCTAATTAAATCGTGTTTTATTAAAACACTATTATAATATATATATATATATATATATATATATATATATATATATATATATATATATATATATATATATATATATATATATATATATTATAATAGTGTTTTTATAACTATTAAAAATTAAATTAAATATATTCGACATAAGAAAGAAGCAACATAGTACTGTTTAGTCAATATCAGATTTTTTTTTAAATAAAACAAAGATAAATATTATTGTCACTTTTTCTGCGTTTCACTGTACATGGTTATATTCGCATAAGATTCGTTACATAATGATAATACATCTAACAATGCATACATTGCACATTTAACTTTCTGAATAACAATATAATTATATAATTTAAAAATATTACATTCTATAATTCACTATTAAGGATAAACTATTTATACAAGTATGTGATAAAAAGGTAAATTTAGCAACAAAAAGAGAGAGAGAGAGAGAGAGAGAGAGAGAGAGAGGGGTGGGATGAAAAATGAAACATACAAATGATACAGTAGTTAAACAATTATAATTGTCAACGCACAAAATCTTTTAGATGAAAGAAACATTATAAAAATTGAAAATATATTAAATCAGTTTAATATGAAAAGGATCAATTAAAGTATTATTACGCTTAAAATCATAGAAGGAATTATTAAAAAGTAAGCAATATGAACAATTTAAATTTTGTATGATTTTAAGCATTAGTCAAATTTTTACAGATATAAGCTAAATGTGGAAAATCAAAATAAAGATTCTGTTGTTGTTAATGCATTTTTCTATTAATTTTTAAAATTGAATTAAAGTTTGTTTTAATTTTTTAATTATTATTTTTTAATTTCAATGTTTTTAGATTATATATTATAATAATCAATATATACAACAATATATAATATTATTAATTTTATAAATAATAGTAATTAATAAAATTAATACCTTAAATTTCATAACTTAATTTATAAATCATTTATTGACAAAAAGATATTCAAAAAATTAATTATAATATTTATTTTATAATTAAAAAGGTGAGTAGCTTTAGCAACAAAGCACTTATTTCCTACGAAATGTTTTACTCGAAATAATTTAAATATGCTGTAACACGGAGAAAAATAGTTTCGACTATAAATTTCGTACGAAATAAGTGCTTAGTATTAAATGTGAAATACGGCTTTTATAATTATTTAATTTCCATTAAAATTAAATCATTGACTTAAGTATAAACACAAATCTAACAACATTTCATGCTAAAATGGTTGAAAGACAAGAAACAAACTACATATTTTTGTATTGTCAGACAAAAGAAGCTTTTAAATCAGCTTCAAATTGAATAAAATTCTTACACAATTTCATGACGGAGAGTGTTAGTTGCTTCCTTCCAGAATGAGCTTTCTTGCTGCCATCACTTGGATTTATAGCTAATATAAATCTAAAAAACAAACAAGAATAATAACTATACAAAGCATATATATATATATATATATATATAATATGTTTTAAAGATACTTTTTCTTTTGTATTACATATTTTACCGTTATGTTTTATTTTGTGATAACAAATATAATATTTAAGAACTACGTGCAAATTTGTTTTATATTTATCAGATGAACTTTTTATAATTGAAATTAAAAATTATAAATTAATTTAAATTTGATATTTAATAAATTTGAATTAATTGATCCATTTTTTGCATATTAAATTGAAATTAAATAATTTAAATTTACTTAAGATATTACAAATAATTTAGGTAAAATTTATTTTTCATAATAATTAATTAAAGTTTTTAATAAATACCTTTGAACGAAGTCTAAAACATCCTTGATTCCACTTGGATATGCGTAGCGAAACACAAAATAGGCAGCAAACAGTAACGCAACAGCTTCACCTACATTATGGCACTCACACACCTATATTTGAACACAGATATTTGAACCTATAAAAAATTTTCAAAATAAAAAAAATGTAGCAACAGTAAGTTGTTATTGTACATATAATATAGCAAGATTTACAAATAATAGATAAAAAAACTACATTAGAATTAGACATTAAAATTAAACGCACATTACAGAGAAAAATATTTTGATTATGAACATTAGTTTTTTTGTGGTACAATTCAAAGAAATCTATTTTTTCAGTGATGGGAAATAATTTAAATCATTTCAACGTACTATGGAACAATATTTAATAAATAGGAAATTATAAATTTTATTAAAAAAACAGTTTCCCTAGCAAACCAATTCAAAGTGAATAGGAATGTGTTTTACAATCCTTACCTATTGCTATAAGTATTGGATGAACAGGTAGCTCCAGGCTGTTTAAATCAAGTTTTTCAGTCTCTTTGGGTTCCTATAACAATATTATAAGAGTATTGATAATTGATTAATATATATATTAATATATATATATTACATATATATTATTATATTATATATATAAGTATATTATATATATATATATATATATATATATATATATATATATATATATATATATATATATATATATATATATATATATATATATATATATATATATATATAAATATATATATATATAAAATATATATATATATTTATATATATATATAAATATATATTTTTATTATATACTTTTATACTTTTTATTTACTTTTTTTCATAAAACTTGATGAAGGTGTTAACGTCATCTTTACCAAAATGTTAATGTAGCCCCACAAAAGAGTTTGACAAAAATGTAAAGTATGCAATTAGCGTGAATATTCCTGTTTATGACGTCATTAACAGGCAAAAACTAGTATGAAAATGTTGTGCGGGTTGCATAAATCTAATATTCTGATCACTGTTTTTGAGCTACAGTTGGGTTTGGAGACCAATTAATGTTATTAATGTAAGTCCCATCAAGTGTTTTGTGATGTAAATGAAAATGTTTTCATATTTTCTATGCCTTTAATTTAAATTACGGATATAGTGAAAAAATCTTTTTTTTTTTTTTTTTTTTCATACATAAAAAAAACACTTCACTGATTAAACAGAAAATTAAATGGGGGATACATGCATACTTTCACATGTTTTAAACAAATAAAAAATGTAAGACATTTTCACCACCTATTGCAAGCATTCCTTTTTTTCCACTGTTTTTTAAACCAACATTTGTCGAAATTAAAAAATAAATTAAAAAAAAGTAAAAAAGTAAAAAAAAAAAAAAAAAATGCGAGTCAAAAATTGAAGAAAAAATAAATATTGACCTATTTTCTGAAAATCAATTATTTAAATAATTTTAAATTTACATACCATTTGCACAAGCCTAATAATGTTAGTAAATTTGGATCCATCTTTCTCTAGAAATCCTGTAGATGCTTGTAGAGCTGCAATCAATCTAGCACCAGCTACTAGATTATTTGATGGTTCCAGGACCTGTTTTAGTGCTTGCTCTTGGGACACTAAAAATAATAATGCTGCCCGATTTCCCTCTACTCCACACATGGAGGAAAAAAATCTAAGTAAGTTATCTAGTTGCCCATTTTCTATGAACTTAGTGATTTGATTTATTGCGTCAGAACCTGTAACCTTCGTAAAGAATTTAAGTAAGAGGCTAGGGTGGTAGATGTAAGGCCAAAGTTTCTTATAGTGCGAAGAATTTAACTTTTGCTCTAAGTCATGGTACAAGGTTGGAAATAATATTTCCATTATACCAGTGATATAATTGATATCTTGATCCTCAGGAGACGTTTCTTCATAGTATGATTGTATTTCTGCACGTAAAGACTCCTGTCTTTCCTCGGTTTCTCCTTCCGGTAAAGATGCATCAATGAGGAGATACCCATGATAGTCTGTTCCCATTACTTTTTTCTTCTTCTTTGAAATAATGTCTACTATAGTGCCAACTCTCTTCCTTGCCTCGATCGCTATTTTTCTCGTTGTATTGTCACTGCGAAATTCTAACTTTCTTGCTACATTTACACAACTACTACCAACAAATTTACCGTGCAAGATATCAGTAAAATGTTGAGGCCACTTTCCTTGTATTAATATTGCTGCTCGTTGCCACGCTTTTCTTCCTGGTTTGGTGTTGCCTGTTTCTTTGACTGCCCTGTTAACTGTCTCATGGATAACATAATCATAGACTGTTTTTGAAATATTTGTAGCGGAAGATAATTCATCTTGGTGAGCATATGTATCTAAGTTTAAATTAAACGTTTCAACTGCTTGATATTGAGTGTTTTGATTTTGTTGTACGGGAAGTGTTATTGTATTAAATTGTTGGATTGGAATAACAGTGGAGGAAGTTTCTAATTTTTTTAATAACTCTGTTGCAGCATTGATTAATTTTCTTGCAGAACCTAGCTTAATACCTGCTATAATTAAGTCTGCCTCCTTTAGAATGCAAATATCAGATACTGAATAAATACCATTGTCTTTTAAAAACTCAAGGATTAGTGAAATGTAATCGTCGCTTGCTTTTGTTAATATTTTTTTTTATGAATGTCGTCAAGTCCATTTCCATCTCTGCAAAATAAAATAAAGAAAATGAACTTAGAAAGAGTATAATAATTACGGTAAACCAAATGAGTTTTAATATTTAAAATAAATGTTTTGATTGATAAAAAAACTTCTCAAACAAATAATAATAATAATAATAATAATGCGTGCGCAAAGTGCTTAGTTTGTGACCCCTTTATATATCACTTATAGTTTCTAATATATATGGTACTGGATTATTCTCACCTTCACCTTGAATGAAGTTAGATTGCGGTGTTGGTGTTACAGAAGAAGAAAGAAAAGAACTCAAAATAATAATTATCAAAATAATAATAATATTATTATAATATATTATATATATGTTGGCAAACAATGCTGATTTCGCTCAGTATGAATAATATCATATATATTTTATTATTATAACTCACATCATATTCTGTTATGGTTTTCAGTTAATAAAAATAATATTAACTTTATTAAAATGATTTCATATTGAATTTTACCTGTTTTACCTTTTTTTTTGCTACCACATTATCATCTTGTAAATATAAAAACGTATTAAAATCAACAAAAAGCAGTGAGACTCGGCAACAATAGAGCATAATGATTTAAATAATATTATTTATGAATTACAGTAAATTTTGGCTCTGGTGCGATATTTTATGCGCTAATATACTTACGTTTTTTTATTTCTTTGTTTTGTTTCGAAGTAAATGAATTTTATAATGAAATGTACATAACTTCACTTCCAAAAAAACTTTAAATATACGTGAATATAATCATAGTCCAGTATAGCCTTTCATATATAATGAAATACACATTTATACTGAAAAAAGCACAGTGTAATAATAACAATGAACCATGAAAATAATACGTAAGCTACTTTTTATATCATATCAATTCTTTTTACATATTCACGAAAACTTTTGCTGCACATATCTTAATTAAAATTATGTCAATAACACTACTTTTACAAACTACAAGCTAAATACAACCACGTCTGCTCAACTTGATCAAGTTTTAATACTAACAAAATATAACGATAAACTATACAATGATGTGCGCACAGGTTAAAGTCTAAATTACGAAGCCTGTTTATACCTATATATGTAAAGAAAATATTAAGATAATATATGAAATGTGAGTTTTTATTTAATTTTGTTCAAATTTTGTATCAAAATAAATATAATAATGATATAACAAAAAGACAGTCAAAATTTATTAAGAAATTATTTTTATAAATTTATAATTGTTTTAATTAACTGAAAACCATAATATAAAATAATGTAAGTTATAATAGCAAAAAATATATATTATTATTCATACTAATAACGAATATTAGTAACCTGCGCATTAAATATTTTGACCTCGCTTCAGCGTGGCAATTATCAAAAAGCAACTCCGCGAACTGGCTAAAATATATTTGCCAGTCGGCGATCTGATCAAATTACAATGACCACGTCGCGGAGTGGCATTTGTTAAAAATCACTCTGTAACGTGGTTAAAATTACGATGCAGTAATCAGTGTATATTTTTGAATTTTTGGTGGTTGTTTATTTCATTGAACTGGCTATACATCCTCCTACGTCGATTCTTTAATTTTGAGCAATGACGTCACGAAAAAGGAATGCAAAACTTTGGAATTTTTTTTATATATTATTTTGCGTGCTCCAAAGCTCTTAAGAAAAATTACATATTAAACATGTTGTATGTGCTTGTTTTAAATATATTGTATGTACTGATTTTTACTAAACAATTTATATACACTCCTTACTTAATAATTACTTGCAAAAACTTTAAAATTTTAAATTTTAAAATTTTTGCTAAGTTCTGTTTAAATAAACAGGCTGCATTTTTTTTATCTAATTTTCTTATCGGGCGGTCACTTAACTATCAGGGATATTTTTGTAAGTAATGCAACTAAACTTTATTTTTAATATGCGTCTATGCTACTTATTTCTTACTATACATAATAAAATATTTAAAAATTTTATATCGTTTACATAAAAAAAGAAAAAAAAAATGACTGGTGGTTTTAACTATGTGCTTTTTAAAATAAAGTCTGTATTACACTTGCAAAAGCAAGAACGAAATTTTGTAGTCAAAATAAATATACCCTTCATAGTAAAACACGGAGACAAATTATTTCGACTAAAAATTTTCAACTTTGTTTCGCAAGTATATTACGGCCTGTGCATATAAACTTAAAAATTGGTATTTTGTGTCATTACAATTACATTCATGAATAGTAAAAAAAAGATAATGTATACATTCCTTGAAAAATAAAATTAAATGATTACCATAATTCCAAATGCAATATATAAACAGTTTATTATTATTATATTATTAGTATTATATTATTTAGAATATAATATTATGTATATAGTATGTGTATATCCTCAACATTTACATGTATATTGTTATTATTTTAAAAATTAAAATAATCTTACCACTTTGGTCTATCGTAGACATACTGTGTAAGCTACCGTGGAATGGAGATGTTTGCTGTTTATTTTACAGTAGACGACTGATTTTGAATTTGGACAGGAATGTATAGTAAGCAGCAAACGCAGAATGGTCATGCAGGTGGCATTACCTGATAACCATACGAAGTTTCCAGAGAGACGAAAATATTTTGTTTTGTGCAGCATGAAAGTACTGTATTAATCCTTTAATGTTTTTTTTCTTGTGGTATTTTTAGTTTTCATCCCTGTGGCATATTTGCCTTGAATAGTACAGTCAACTACAAAATATATATTTTTATTTGAACGAATGAAAATATATGAGTTTTTTATGCAATAAAATTTTAGCCAAAAATATTAATTTTGTAATGGTCAAGTTGCATAAAATATAATAGTAATTAATATCATATTAATTCATGATAAATTTGACCCTTGGACCCTGAAACCAGGCGCTGCCAACTGACTTCGGGTCCATTTTTTATTAATATATATATATATTTATAATTTATATTTTTATAATTTATATAATTATATATTTTTATAATTATATATTTATATTATATTATATTTTATTATATTATATTATATTATATTATATTATATTATATTATATTATATTATATTATATTATATTATATTATATTATATTATATTATATTATCTTTTATCATTATAAAATTTATTTGCATAAACTACATCATCCCTGGCACTGTATGTTTAAGAGCAACATACTCTATCCCTTTTATACAGTAACTAGGCAAACTAAATGGATCTAATAAGTTTACCACGTCTGTTACTGTAGTTTCAATAACTTTTTGATGAATTTCAAATAACCCAACGCACTGAAGGTACGTTGCATAATGCTTTTCAACACATAAAAGCAAATTTTCATTAGGGGTTATAAAAGCGCACAGTATTCTACCTAATAAGTGACCAGTTTCATCATTGTAATTTATAAATACATATAAACCAGGAGAATAAGAAATTCCATTAAAATTAGCCGAATCAGTAACTGAAGTATTATGCAAGTTTTCGGTAAATATATTTGATATATTATACAAGTAACGCACAGCTTGGGCAGGCTGTGCATTTTTGTATTCTAATTTTTCAGGAATTACTTCACCAGATGTTAAGTATGCATAATATATTTGATGACGCGATGCTAATGTTTTTGTTACATTTATAAAATTTCTAAACTTGGACACACATTTCTTAAAAAATGAATGTTTGCTCTCATTTCTTAGCGTCCACAGTCTAATTAATGGACCATATAACATTGTTAAATGAGCATAATGGTGCATGTAGTGATGTTTTGGCCTAAGTCTAACGTCTGGAAATAATTTAACACGATTTAAGATATATTCTCTAATTACAGTGTCCATGCTTAAAATTTGATCTTTACTAATTTATGGCGCAGTAACATATTCACAAATATTTCGAAGGCATAACACGTTTTGCCACACTAGATCATTTTCATCTTTAAGGCAATTTTTTAAAAGGAATGGTAATAATCTCATTAATTTTCTGTTTTGAGAACAAGTGTCTGTTATACGATATGCAAGTTTATTAACCGTGTTTGGTTTATTTATTTTATCATGACCTTTATATTGAAATGTATTGATAATATAATTAAGTTTTTCATAGGTAAACCATTTATTTTTTACAAAGTATTTTATATATAGAAATAAATCATAGGCCACCACGGCCTCGAATATATCATGGCCTAGGCAAGGAGGCAAAGAGGGCGTGGCAACATGAAAACCGTCAAGAAAATTAAACGGACTTTCGGCAAAAATGCCTTTATGATATTCATAACCACTTAATTTTAAGTGCTGTACTGCAGCATCGTAAAGCTGAGGCGTTCTAAATACACCTAATTTAAGTGCATCGTTTTTAAAATCTGCATATAATATTTCACAAAATCGACATATAAAACCAGCGTGAAAATATGGTTGATAACAGGCGTTTTGGTGGGCTGACAAACTATCACCTAATATGAAAAGTAATTTAACTTTCATCTTTTGATTTACCACATTTATTCCACCTTGTTGTAATAATTGTAGGTCACTCAATAATTTTTTTACGATGATGTTAAAACCGAATTTTTTTACATAAACACTCCTGCAAAGTAATACTAAATTAATGCATTCTAAACGACTTCTATATTTTGCAGGAATATTTGCTACTGTCATATAAAATGCTAAAACTTTTTGTTTTAATCTAGAAAATCCTATAGGATTGGAACATTCAAATTCGTCCTGATAAAGCATAATTTCTATTGATTTATTTTCAGTGTCACAATAATTATTTTTGTAAATATCACCATTAAAATAATCTTGTAATACATCATGACTATCTGTCGTCATATTATTATTTTGATTTAGAT
Source organism: Ecdyonurus torrentis (assembly GCA_949318235.1). Classification (NCBI taxonomy): domain Eukaryota; kingdom Metazoa; phylum Arthropoda; class Insecta; order Ephemeroptera; family Heptageniidae; genus Ecdyonurus; species Ecdyonurus torrentis. Next base: position 328,719 of record OX439136.1, read on the forward strand.
TTTTTAAGACTGATTCATCAGCAAGAAATGACTCTAAAGTATCTTTTATTGGAACATAATGATAATACGCTTGTTTTGTTTTTAAGTATGGACCTAAATAAATATTTTGAGGTTCTATATATATAAAATTCTCTTTAAAATATTTTTTTCGGTAATGATCAGTTGATAAATTAACGCTATCTTTTGTTTTAGAGTTGTGCACATTGTAAAAAATATCATTATCTAACACACCTTTAGCAATATCTTTTGCATTATGCACATTATTTTCAGACAACGTTTTAGTTAATAATTTTTGTAAGTGCTCATGCATGCACTCTGATATAATTTTTAAGTCCTCGGATATTAATTGAATTACACTTTGCGGCAACAAATAAACACCCTCTAATTTTAAATATAATTTAGCTAATTGCTTTTCCAAAATGCAGTTAATACTTTTAACTTTTTCACTTGTACATTCCTCATCTTGCTCGTTATTATCTATGAATTCATTGCAAATTATGCTCTCATTGTCTGTCTCGAATTGATCGTCATCATTTAAATCATTAGTACTATTATCTTTAACAATTTCTTCTGGAATTATTAATTGTTCTAATCTGTGAAATTTAGAAATATGATTAGCAAAATATTGTACAGATTTGTTAATTTTACTTGTGCACTTATGAAATGGGCATGATATAACTTGCCCTGATTTCATGTGACTTTTTAAATGAGAAATTAACTCTGTTTTATTCGTAAAATCAGAACTGCATAACTGAACATTACAAGGAATATTTTTTGTTTTTGTATTACTTATATTCGGAATTTTAAAATTATTTTTAACTAATGTGTGATTTCTATATGCATGGCTTCTAAATGTTCCATATGATTTTATTTTAGTAGCACAAGATGGATACGGGCTACGATATTCATAATTAGTATCAAAACTATGAGTAAGTAACTGGTGACTGCAATATTGGTTAACTGATTTTGCTGTATATTTACATTTATTCACTTTGCAAGGATATTCGATTCCTGCTTCGTTAATTTCCATACTTATATTTAAAAAAACAACATAAAATAATAAACCAATAACAATATTTAGTGTACAGTAACTATCAAAAACGTATTTTATTTTAAGGTGAGAATACATTTTTAACTAACGCGATAGACGCATTAATTTTATATCTACGTTTTATTTTTTCTTGTATTATATTTGAACGTTAAAACTCTGTTAATTTACTATTATTTATAACAGTGTGAGCAGAAGAGATACAACCAACCATTGAGCTAGCACCCGAGTTTAGGAAAACGAAAAACAAGTCTTAATATTTTTTCTATAATAGCTAGAAGCTAAAAAATATTTTATATAAAATAGCTGGTTTATTAGCTTTCTGGTACATTTTAAAAAATAAAATTATGACGTTAATTAACAAAGTTAATTAATAATAGGAAATATTTGACCGCGACTTTTGGTCTTGTTTTTACAACTGTGAAGTTCAACTCGATGTCAAAAGTTTAGTTAACATTGGATCGTAATGAAGTTTTTACACAAAATACGAAACTGAACAAAGTATAGGGTCTATGCATTTATGTTAAAGTCGACGCCATGTTGGATAACTCAATAAAATGGGTGACATAGGACAAAAAAATCATTTTGACAGTTTAAAAAACCTATGCAATATTTTTGAGAGCATTGATGTTGTAAATATGTTGAATTAGTATCTCAAGTATATGTGAGAAAAATAACAATAACAAAAAATGAGGCGTTTTCCCAAAGAAAATTGGCTTAAATAAAGTTTGTCCTATGCTGAGCAATGTTATTCACTACTCCAGTATGGCCTCCAAGCGCAATAAATATGACGTCATCCGCATACACCCTATACAAGGATGTTTTTTTTTGGCAACCTCAAAAAATTAGCAAAATTATTTGCACTTTTCTAATTTAAAAAATTAGCGTTAAAATGAAGCTACAACTTTGAAATTTAGCGTCAGTATTGACCATTAAAGTGAAAATGTTTGCTGAAAAAAATAAATTATTTTTGATCATTTGTTACAATTTTACAATTTAATTGAATAGTTTAGAATAAATGAAAAAAGTGAAAAAGAAGAAAAAAAAAGAAGAAAAAAGGGGGAAAAAAAGAAAAATTTTGTTAGCTACTAAAAATTTGCTGTGCTAAGCTACTACGTAATTTTATTTTTGTTTATCAAAATATCAAAATTTCATACGGTACCAACGAAAAAACTTATTTATGCAAAATATAAAACAAATACCCAAACAAAATGTTGCTGAAGAATGCATATTTTTACGCTGTTATACTTGCTTAAACCAACAGGTTTTTTTACGTAGTAGCTTATGACAGTGACTTTTTAGTAGCTAACACAAATTTCTTCTCTTTTTTCCTCTCGCGTATCGGCTTCACTTTTTTCATTTATTCTAAACTATTCAATTAAATTGTAAAATTGTAACAAATGTTCAAAAATAACTTATTTTTTCAGCAAACATTTTCACTTTAATGGTCAATACTGACGCTAAATTTCAAAGTTGTTGCTTCATTTTAACGCTAATTTTTTAAATTAGAAAAGTGCAAATAATTTTGCTAATTTTTTGAGGTTGCCAAAAAAAAACATCCTTGTATACGCTGTTCAGTTTCGTATTTTGTGTAAAAACTTCATTACAATCCAATGTTAACTAAACTTTTGACATCGAGTTGAACTTCACAGTTGTAAAAACAAGACCAAAAGTCGCGCTTAAATATTAATTAACTTTGTTAATTTGCGTCATAATTTTATTTTAAAAATGTACCAGAAAGCTAATAAACCAGCTGTTTTATATAAAATATTTTTTAGCTTCTAGCTATTATAGAAAAAAATATTAAGACTTTTGTTTTTCGTTTTTCTAAACTCGGGTGCTAGCTCATTGGTCGTATCTCTGCTGCTCGTACTCGATATATAGGGCCTATTCATTCATGTTAAAGTCAACGCCATGTTGGATACCTCAATAACATGGGTGACATAGGAAAATAACACATTTTGCCAGTTTAAAACCACTATGCAATATTTTTGAGAGCATTGATGTTGTAAATATGTTGAATTAGTATCTCAAGTATGTGAGAAAAATAACAAGAACCAAAAAATTAACTTATTTCCCAAAGAAATTTGAAATAAATGAAGTTTGTCCTATGCTGAGCAATGTTAGGCACTACTCCAGTATGGCCGCCAAGCGCAATAAATATGACGTCATCCGCATACACCCTATAAATCTATGATAACGCATTAAAAAAAAGATACAGAATATATCAGAGAAATTAATAGGAAAATATTAATGATATGACAATATTATAAAATATTTTGTTCGACATAAATATTTACCTGAGATCAACGAAACTGAAGGTAACGTAAGGCAACGACTGCGAATTTCGTTCGTCTTTTCCGAATATGCCCGATCGACGAAATCTATTTCCGGTAAAATTTCATTTTTTCAAAAAAAAATTACACACGATAATATTTTCCCGCCATCAAAACGTGAAAAATACCGGAAATAAATATTTAAATCTTGCAGCAGACGCACGAAATGCGCAGTCGATGCCTTACGTTATCTTTAGCTTCGTTACCTGATAATACCAACGAAGCTGAAGGTAACGTAAGGCAACGACTGCGAATTTCGTTCGTCTTTTCCGAATTTGCCCGATCGACGAGATCCATTTCCGGTAAAATTTCATTTTTTCAAAAAAAATTACACACGATAATATTTTCCCGCCATCAAAACGTGAAAAATACCGGAAATAAAGATTTAAATCTTGCAGCAGACGCACGAAATGCGCAGTCGATGCCTTACGTTATCTTTAGCTTCGTTGGATAATACAAGCAGAGAGCAGAGGATGACACGCGCACATGTAAACGACCGCATGATGCGAGGCATGCATGCAGATACACTATAGTAACAAAATAGTCACCACATTCTTCTTATGTAGGGGGTGCAGGGGAGGTGAAAAACACATTTTGTAGGCCTATATTATAGTAAGTATAAAGGTAGTACAGTCGATTCAGTAAAAGCGGTTTTTTGCTTCACACCGTCCTATCTAAACCCATGTTAAAAGTGGTTACTTCATTAAATCATAGCGCAACTAATACGAATTGTCAGAACATAAAAATCGTATCAAAACATGCCTAAACAAGTCAGCTATTGTTTTTAATTTTATGAATATCCTCCTGATTTGATTAATATTATTAATTAATGATTTTCTGAGACGTTGTAATCTGCCGCTAAGATTGGCTGTCGAAGTGACTTCGGGCATCTCCGCAAAAGCGGTTTTCTCTCTACGCCAATCATAGGCCTACAAAATGTGGTTTTCACCTCCCCTGCACCCCCTACATAAGAAGAATGCGGTGACCATACTACCTCTTTTAGTTACTATAGCCTATATGAGTGGCGTGGAGAGAAAACCACTTTTGCGGAGATGCCCGAAGTCACTTCGACAGCCAATCTTAGTGGTGGATTACAATGTCTCAGAAAATCATTAATTAATAATATTAATTAACTGAGGAGGATATTCATAGTTTTAAAAACCATAGCTGACTTATTTAGGCATGTTTTGATATGATTTTTATGTTCTGACAATTCGTATTAGTTGCGCTTTAGTGACCACTTTTAACATGAGCTCGTTCTGCAAAGTCAGACTTCCGGCGCAACTTTTGTGTCGATATGTTCCTTTGTTATAACAGCTGATTATGACTTGGTTACCTGTTTACTACGTTTATACATATGGTCGATCATTGTTATTTCTTCGTTTAGAACTTTGAACTTGATAACAATGAAAGAAACTCCACACAAAAAAGTTCCATGCTCTTCATGTGACTCAATTTTTGTCAATTTTGTTAGCTCCAAAAACCAGATCAACCAATGAATGTGTCGTATTTTGTTGGTCAGCCAATCACTGTTGTTGAGATTTACTTTACTCTACAAAACAAGCTACTGTGTAAAGCAAAAAAAAAAAAAAAAAAAAAAAAAAAAAAAACGCTTTTGTTGAATCGACTGTACTACGTTGTATTATATTATAAAATTTTCAATTTATTATGCTATGATATGCATAATTTAATTGTAAATATTCTCATTAAAATGCTGTGATCATAATTGTTATTTTGATTTGATAAATTAATAACATATTATTCTATAATCACTATATATTATAGTATTGTCTGATCACACCTTATCATTATAATAATTAATTGTGTTATCTTGAATTCTATAAAATATCAGAAAACAATTGCTTTTATGAGTTGAAAATTAATATTTTGTTTATATAATTGTGATGTACTGTCTTTTAGCTATCTATCTATCTATCTATCTATCTATCTATCTATCTATCTATCTATCTATCTATCTATCTATCTATCTATCTATCTATCTATCTATCTATCTATCTATCTATCTATCTATCTATCTATCTATCTATCTATCTATCTATCTATCTATCTATCTATCTATCTATCTATCTATCTATCTATCTATCTATCTATCTATCTATCTATCTATCTATCTATCTATCTATCTATCTATCTATCTATCTATCTATCTATCTATCCCAGGAGCAGCGAGGTGTGCTCAAGACATAGTGCACCCGTACATTAAGAGCTAAAATATTATAATTATTAGGCGTTTTATTGACTGTATTGACCTGTGTCGCGGGAGAACACGCCATTGAAGAGCAATGAAAACATAGGACACCTCCTGCGGGCAATTAAATAAGTCAACACCGAATAAACTTTCCTATCATTAAGGTTGGGCCAACCATTTGATCTTTTTTTTTTTTTTTTTTTTTTTTTTTTACTTGCCATATAGTGTTATCATGCTATTCACGAATACCAGTCCCAGTCAAGACATTGTCTTATCGACAGATAGGGACTTTCCAATTAATGGAAAGGCACACACGGGCCGGCCACGGCCTAAGTACACAGCCCGGCATTTGCCATGACAGCCTAGATAAGCCGTGGAAACATCTAGGCAGGCTGGTCGGTGCAATCACATCAATCATGCACCTCCACGAATACTGTGCGTCGTCATGAAATGCATGTAAACATACATCGTGCAACGTGTTGTGCTCTCACACTTGACGTACGCACCCAGCAGTGACTCCAACCTATACTAGTTGAGGAGTACAGAGTTGCGAGTCAGCTACCTTCACCACTCGGCCATACCAGCTCGGTTTCAATTTTCCATGGAAAAAGTTGTAGCAATATTGTCTTTCTTAAATTTCTTACTATTATCTACATTGGATTTAACAGAAATTATAAAAAAATCCCCAGGTCTCAATTTTCATTGGCACCCCAAAAAAACTACATTTAAAAATTTTTTAGGCCATCTATTGACAAGTTTAAGAACTAGGTTTAACAAATTTTCCGATATATTTAAATTCCTTGTTAGGTTTAATGTAGACTCACAAATCAAAAATAATTTTCTAGATTTTATATTGTTCTAGATAATAGTTATGATTTGAGTCATTTAGGTTTGGTAATTTACCCTTAATAAGGGAAAATAGTTTTACCAAGAGATGACACCACTGTCGCCGACACCCTCATTGGTCTGCCCAGCCTTAAAGGCGTAGAACACCTTGAACAAAAAAGTTGCGTAATATCCTAACAAACCTGAAAATCAACGTTGATTTGGCCGGAGTCATTGATTTCTAATTTATTTTCCATTTACAAAATGTTTCTGCCGGTCACTGACGTCACAACTCGCCCGGTTTACGTGCACGTGGACCAGGCGAGCTGTGACGTCAGTGACCGGCATTGGCATTTTGTGAATGGAAAATAAATTAGAAATCAATGACTCCGGCCAATTCAACGTTGATTTTCAGGTTTGTTAGGATATTAAAAAAAAAATTTGTTCAAGTTGTTCTACGCCTTTAATGGAAAAATATAAAAAGTATAGCGTAGTTATAAAGTTTGTGGTATTAAATGATCATATTGACTTATTGTGTGTGCAAAATTGTTCTTAGCAAAATATGGAGCAAAAAAATGTGATTTCCATGATTTCAAAAGAGAGAATAGACTCAAATCATTCCATATAAAGTTTAATTATTTCTTAATTAATTAATTAATTATTTATTATTAAAATGATTATATTTTATATGGTGTAGTTATATGAAGGGGGTGGGAGGGCTGGCTTGGCATAAGGCCTTAGTCCGGGATCACGGACCGGGCCTTTATTTTTGCGGGTCTTTGGTTTTGGAAAGAAAATTAAAGATAGAAAGAAAAAAAAAAAAAAAAAAAAGGAAGGAAGGAAGGAAGAAAAAAAGTATGAAGTTTATATGACAAATTTGGCACGTTTTTTTTTTTTTTTTTTTTTTTTTTTTTTTTCAAACAAAGATCGTCATTGTTA
>OX439136.1:339494-341994 GCA_949318235.1 Ecdyonurus torrentis
ATATATATATATATATATATAATATTACTATTAAAAAAAGATAAAATATACCCAACTCAAGCTCACTGCCAGTTACATACTTCATAACGAACAAGTTTGGATATAAAGTCTGGATAAAATTGTATTTATTATAGGTAGCTTTTACCTTAAATATCAACTTGATATTTTAAATTTCAAGCAAATATATAAATATATAAAACATACACACAAATAATTAAATTTAATAAGTAAATAAAACATATATTCGGAATTTATTTTATTAGGATTTTAAATATTCATTGAAATAACTTTTTTTTTTTTTTGAAGATATATTTTTATTCTATGCATTTGCTTGAGAAAAATGTATTCAATATTGTCTGCTGTTACAACGGCAAGAGAGAGAGAGAGAGAGAGAGAATGATGTGGAGGTGCGGCGAGCAAAGTGCGTAAGCGTGCAACACGGGGATTGTTTATCTTGCCAGCCAAGCGGCCAAGAAGCTCACCTGAAAGAGAACTTTAAACGTAACCAAATGTGAAGGCCTCTAGTGCACGAAAATCTCGTTTTCATATAAAGTTTTGAAGTGGGCAAATATAGAGCATGTTTAAATTGTAACCTTTTATTTGTCCTGGACTGTACAGTATGTTTGATAAGAAATGGGACACAAGGTATTTTTCCTGCACCAATACGAGTCAATACATAACAATAAGAGAGATATTTTACGTATTTTTCCTGCACCAATACGAGTCAATACATAACAATAAGAGAGATATTTTACGTATTTTTCCTGCACCAATACGAGTCAATACATAACAATAAGAGATATATTTTACGTATTTTTCCTGCACCAATACGAGTCAATACATAACAATAAGAGAGATATTTTACATATTTTTCCTGCACCAATACGAGTCAATACATAACAATAAGAGAGATATTTTACATATTTTTCCTGCACTAATACGAGTCAATACATAACAATAAGAGAGATATTTTACGTATTTTTCCTGCACTAATACGAGTCAATACATAACAATAAGAGAGATATTTTACATATTTTTCCTGCACCAATACGAGTCAATACATAACAATAAGAGAGATATTTTACATATTTTTCCTGCACTAATACGAGTCAATACATAACAATAAGAGAGATATTTTACGTATTTTTCCTGCACTAATACGAGTCAATACATAACAATAAGAGAGATATTTTACGTATTTTTCTTGCACCAATACGAGTCAATACATAACAATAAGACAGATATTTTACGTATTTTTCTTGCACTAATACGAGTCAATACATAACAATAAGAGAGATATTTTACGTATTTTTCCTGCACCAATACGAGTCAATACATAACAATAAGAGAGATATTTTACGTATTTTTCCTGCACCAATACGTGTCAATACATAACAATAAGAGAGATATTTTACGTATTTTTCCTGCACTAATACGAGTCACTACATAACAATAAGAGAGATATTTTACGTATTTTTCCTGCACCAATACGAGTCAATACATAACAATAAGAGAGATATTTTACGTATTTTTACTGCACCAATACGAGTCAATACATAACAATAAGAGAGATATTTTACGTATTTTTCCTGCACCAATACGAGTCAATACATAACAATAAGAGAGATATTTTACGTATTTTTCCTGCACTAATACGAGTCAATACATAACAATAAGAGAAATATTTTACGTATTTTTCCTGCACCAATAAGAGTCAATACATAACAATAAGAGAGATATTTTACGTATTTTTCCTGCACCAATACGAGTCAATACATCACAATAAGAGAGATATTTTACGTATTTTTCCTGCACCAATACGAATCAATACATAACAATAAGAGAGATATTTTACGTATTTTTCCTGCACCAATACGAGTCAATACATAACAATAAGAGAGATATTCATTGTTGCACTTCTCCGCCTTTTACTTGACTTTTATCAAAACAAACCAAAATATGCTCGCCCACCCATTATTCCTTCTCTCTGGTTTGTAAGATGTTTACTTATCGCTTGGAAGACTCGTTTCTTGTCTTGACCATATAGATCATCAAAATGATAAAAGTCAAGTTAAATGTGGAGAAGTGCAGCAGTGAACAACTCTCTTACTGTTATTCATCGACTCGTATTGGTGCGGTATAAATACATAAAATTCTTTGTGCCCATTTTTAATAAAAATAAATGATTTATTATTATAATTGTTTTGCATATTTTTGCTATTGATTTTTAACCTACTGCAATTTTTTTAAATTTTATTTTCCAAAAAAAAATTAATTGGCACTTATTTATTAAATAATTAATTAATTGAAAACCCGGACCCGATGAAGATTTTTGACAGGTCCGGACCCGGGTCCAGGACTCGAAAAAAATCACGGGTCCCGGACCCGGGTCTTCGGAACCGAGTTTTTTGGACGGGTCCTGGACCCGAGTCCGCGGACCCAACAAATTTTTTGACGGGTCCGAACCCAAGATGTATTTATATAGATGAGTGCATAAAAA
>OX439136.1:346994-354494 GCA_949318235.1 Ecdyonurus torrentis
ACTAGAGAGACTAATTCAACCTGTTAACAACATCAATGCTCTCAAAAAGATTGCAAAGTATTTTTAAAGTGGCAAGATATTGTTGTTATTAGCCACTTTCAAAAAGACAATTGCAGTTGAGGAGTGTGAGTCGGTAAATACTATGAACATAGCTAGAGCTACACCTATGTATCCAGTATAAGTAAAACATATATGGTAGTGTCAGCTTATGATAAAGTCCCTAGAAAATACCAGGTACTCTCACTCCATAAGAATTATTAACAAAAAATATTTATTGTTGAGAGGTCCAGATTGCCATTTAACTGCATGTGATTTTGTGAGGTTTTTAACGGTTTTGGTGAGAGTACCTGCTATTTTCCAACGAAGCTAAAGATAACGTAAGGCATCGACTGCGCATTTCGTGCGTCTGCTGCAAGATTTAAATCTTTATTTCCGGTATTTTTTACGTTTTGATGGCGGGAAAATATTATCGTGTGTAATTTTTTTTGAAAAAATGAAATTTTACCGGAAATAGATCTCGTCGATCGGGAAAATTCGGAAAAGACGAACGAAATTCGCAGTCGTTGCCTTACGTTACCTTCAGCTTCGTTGGTATTTTCTAGGGATCTTAGCTGATGATACACAATTTTTGTTTTTTTAATTTCGGACAACAAATGTTACTTAAACAATAACTAGAAATTTGTTTTATAAAATTATAAAAAATAAATATTTTTAGGGAAAAGTATCTTTAATTTAAAGAATGGGCCTCTTTTTGGCAGTTTGACTTGTTTATATAATTTTTTTTTTTAATATTTTAGTCATTTTAACATATTTTATTGTTTTTTTAATTAAAATTTCATTTTCATTTGCAATATAATATAATGCTGTTCATAAACCCTGTTCTCTTGCACCAAAAAAATGCGCATTTCATTTAAATAACCATAGGCGATCGTCATTTTAGGAACAGAGAACAGGGTTTACGAACAGCATTAAAGCCATAGACCACATAAAACAACATAATTATGCTTTTTAATAAATAAACATGAAATGGGATCTTCAAAACTGATGACAATTTTTACCAGAATGTAAACGTAGCCCCACGAGAGAGCGTGAAAAAACTGTAAGGTATGCAATTTGCATGAAAATTCATGTTTATGACGTCAGAAACATGCAAAAATTAGTATGAAAATGTTGTGCGGATTGCATAAATCGAATTTTCTGATCACTACTACGAAGCTACTGTTGGGTTTTGATACAAACTAAAGTTATTTATGTAAGTCCCATCAAGTGTTTTGTGATATGAATGCTTATGTTTTTCTCTGGTCTATTCCTTTAATGTAACTTTTATTTGTTGTTTCTAATAAAATGTGTAGTAAAATGAATGACAATTATAATTTTTTGTAATTTCCATAAGAATAGTCAACGACTGCGAATTTCGTTCGTCTTTTCCGAATTTGCCCGATCAACGAGATCTATTTCCGGTAAAATTTCATTTTTTCAAAAAAAAAATTACACACGATAATATTTTGCTGCCATCAAAACGTGAAAAATACCGGAAATAAAGATTTAAATCTTGTAGCAGACGCACGAAATGCGCAGTCGATGCCTTACGTTATCTTTAGCTTCGTTGATCTGCACTAACCCACATAACAAAATAACATTCAAAATTTTGCACACAGTTTTGCAATGCTTTAAATGTGTAGGGGACCGACGTCGGTCATTAGAATCAAACTTTTCTCGTCAAAAAAAATCTAAAATTTTGCACAAGGATACTTTAGCTTGAGAACATTTCAAATATATAAAAATTTTGGGGCATCACCGAGCAAATTAAGTTTATATAATTTTTAAAATATTTAAACCCATAAGGTCCAATAATAATTTCAATTAATTGTTTCTTTTTTTCTGTACGATCAAACGTCATGAAATTTTTATCACGGCTAGGTGTGACCCTTAGCTACACAATGACACCAAATTTAGACCTAAAACACTTCTAATTATTGAGATATAAGGTCGGTATATTACTCCATTAAGTATTGTGTAATCAACGTCACAGATATTTCAACAGTAAAAACGTTAGTGACGTCACAAGCGTTGGGATTCAATAAGGTGTGTTGTGTACGCATGACGTCATTCTGAGTGCTTTTTGATACTCTTCTTGAGTAATGAATAACATTGCTCAACATTGGACAACCCTGATGAAAAAAAAAAGTTTAAAGAGTATATTAAATATAGGGTGTATTCGGATGACGTCATATTTATTGCGCTTGGAGGCCATACTGGAGTAGTGCATAACATTGCTCAGCATAGGATAAATTTCATTTGAGCTAATTTTCTTTGGAAAATCGGTTTATTTTTTGTTTTTGTTATTTTTCTCACATACTTGAGATACTAATTCAACATATTTACAACATCAATGCTCTCAAAAATATTGCATAGTGTTTTTAAACTGGCAAAATGATTTTTTTCCTATGCCACCCATGTTATTGAGTTATCCAACATGGCACGACTTTAACATGAATGCATACACCCTATACTGAATATTATGCCAAATTAGTGTATTATATATATCATATATTTATTAGTGCAATGATTATTATTTGTTAAATACCTTTCAAATTACAAAAAAAAATATATACCTAAATATTCGTTTGCTTAGAATTTAACATAAAAAAATTTTGTGTCTGAGGGCGCAGGTAAAACTTTATAAGCACACAAAAAGCGACCAAATAACCCAATTACCTTTATGCATAACATTAAATATAATATGTCTTACTGGGTAGGTGTATTTTATTTAAAACCTTTACACCCTTTTATAGTGTATTCGGTATATTTTATTTAAACCGAAAATTTTACTGTTTCTTCGGTTTAAAGGGTTTCAATAATCTATACTAAATATACTGAATATACTAATTTGGCACAATTTTGAATCGTTTAAACCTTTTTTTTTTTAGAAAGTAAACGTAGTTTTTGTCTATTTTCTTTAAAAAAAAATAGCAACCGCTCTGTGGTCCCGTGATACATTTAAACCCTTTCCTTAAAGGCGTAGAACACCTTGAACAAAAAAGTTGCGTAATATCCTAACAAACCTGAAAATCAACGTTGATTTGGCTGGAGTCATTGATTTCTAATTTAATTTCCATTGACAAAATGCCGCTGCCGGTCACTGACGTCACAGCTCACCCGGTTTACTTGCGAGTGGACCAGGCGAGCTGTGACGTCAGTGACCGGCAGCGGCATTTTGTGAATGGAAATTAAATTAGAAATCAATGACTCCGTCCAAATCAACGTTGATTTTCAGGTTTGTTAGGATATTACGCAACTTTTTTGTTCAAGGTGTTCTACGCCTTTAAGTTCTTTACCCTTATCACGACCCCATCGGTAAATTGTGACGTCAGATACGTAATATAATCACAAAAAGTTAAATCAACATGTTGGTGTCTAATTCATGGATAATAAGGTATGGTAATTATCAGTCTAGTATTTTAAAAGATAAAAAAGTAAGTTGACAAGGAATTTAAATAAAATAAAAATATTGAAAATTTATTTATTTATTTGATCGTGTTTTTTTTACTTGGGGTGATTGAATTATTTTGTTTTTCATGTTGGTCACTTGAACGTTGACAAAAACATTAATGTTGGATCTTGTGTTTACGTTGAGTGACTTTTGTGATGCCAGGTTCGCTTTGTTTGGTGCAGTGGTGGTTTGAACAGCTTCAAACTTATTGACGTTCTGAAACAAAGAAAATATAACATTTTTTGGAACACATATTGCAATATTTTTGTACAACATTTTATCAACAATTTTTTTTTTTTTTTTTTCTTTCTTTCATTTTTTTGAATCCATTATTATTTGTAGATGGTTCATTTTTTGCAATTTTGTAAAGAGTAGAAACTTCATCTTGACGCGAAAAGATCTAGACATACATTTTTTTTAGCATTGTGTGTGTGTGTGTGTGTGTGTGTGTGTGTGTGTGTGTACGTGTGTGTGTGTGTGTGTGTGTGTGTGTGTGTGTGTGTGTGTGTGTGTGTGTGTGTGTGTGTGTACGTGTGTGTGTGTGTGTGTGTGTGTGTGTGTGTGTGTGTGTGTGTGTGTGTGTGTGTGCGTGTGTGTGTGTGTGTGTGTGTGTGTGTGTGTGTGTGTGTGTGTGTGTGTGTGTGTGTGTGTGTGTGTATGTGTGTGTAGCTTTTTTGTAGATATTCTGGTCCAATTCGGTCACAGTTTTCGTTAAATATTAGTGCCACCTGTCTGTACTTTAAAAAATGTAAAATATAAAAGAAAAAAAAAGAGAAAAAAAAAAAGTAAAAGTAAAAAATTTAAATAAAAAAAGTTAAAATAATAAAAATAAAGATAAAAAAAATGCTGTGTAATTTTGTTTAAAATATTTTCTTTCTTCAGATTTGCCAAGAAGAAGAGTTCCTACAACTGGCCCCCATGCAGTTGGTGGGCCTAATCAAGAGAGATGGTCTCAATGTACAAGAAGAAAGCCAAGTGTACCAAGCGGTCCTGAAATGGGTCAGGTTCGATGAAGACAACAGGTACCCTAAGATGGAGCACATTTTGTATGCAGTGAGATGTCAATACCTCACACCTACCTTCCTGGAGCAGCAAATGAACCACTGTGATGTCTTGAGGAGGTTACCTGCGTGCAGAGAATATCTGGCCAAGATCTTTAAAGTGAGTTTAAAGTCATAGAACAAATAAAACAATATGTGCGTTTTAATTATTTAACAAGAAATTATTAACAATATGGATCGTTCTGTAAGAAAAACAGTACCAAAGTTGCATCACCAATTTTGGTTTATAAGGCAAATTTTTTAGTAGTGCATAAAAAAGTACATTGCTATGAATATTGATGGCGCTACAATGCACAATGTATCGTGGGGGAACAATATGGGCTTCTCCCATTTGTTAAAGCAATAGACCAGAGAAAAACATAAGCATTTATATCACAAAACACTTGATAAAGCTTACATAAATAACATTAGTTTGTCTCAAAACCCAACTCTGTAGCAGTGATCAGAAAATTCGTTTTATGCAACCCGCACAACATTTTTATACTAAATTTTGCATGTTTCTGACGTCATAAACATGAATTTTCACTCAAATTGCATACTTTATAGTATTTTCACGCTCTCTCGTGGGGCTACATTAATAACATTCTGGTAAAAAGTGTAATCAGTTTTGAAGATTCCATTTCGTGTTTATTCATTAAGAAACTCATTTTATTGAATGTGGTCTATGCCTTTAATTACGTATTTTAATTATCTGTTCTAGGACTTGACGCTACACAAAACACCATGTGAAAAAGAACGTACACTAACACCGCACGTGTCACTACTATGTGGTCTATGTCTTTAATTACATATTTTAATTATCTGTTCTAGGACTTGACGCTACACAAAACACCATGTGAAAAAGAACGCACACCTAACACCGCACATGTCACTACTATGTGGTCTATGTCTTTAATTACATATTTTAATTATCTGTTCTAGGACTTGACGCTACACAAAACACCATGTGAAAAAGAACGTACACTAACACCGCACGTGTCACTACTATGTGGTCTATGTCTTTAATTACATATTTTAATTATCTGTTCTAGGACTTGACGCTACACAAAACACCATGTGAAAAAGAACGTACACCTAACACCCCACGTGTCACTACTATGTGGTCTATGTCTTTAATTACATATTTTAATTATCTGTTCTAGGACTTGACGCTACACAAAACACCATGTGAAAAAGAACGTACACTTAACACCCCACGTGTGATCTACTATGTGGTCTATGTCTTTAATTACATATGTTAATTATCTGTTCTAGGACTTGACGCTACACAAAACACCATGTGAAAAAGAACGTACACTTAGCACTGCACGTGTCACCACTATGTGGTCTATGTCTTTAATTACGTATTTTAATTATCTGTTCTAGGACTTGACGCTACACAAAACACCATGTGAAAAAGAACGTACACCTAACACCCCACGTGTCACTACTATGTGGTCTATGTCTTTAATTACATATTTTAATTATCTGTTCTAGGACTTGACGCTACACAAAACACCATGTGAAAAAGAACGTACACCTAACACCGCACGTGTCACTACTATGTGGTCTATGTCTTTAATTACATATTTTAATTATCTGTCCTAGGACTTGACGCTACACAAGACACCATGTGAAAAAGAACGTACACCTAACACCGCACATGTCACTACTATGTGGTCTATGTCTTTAATTACATATTTTAATTATCTGTTCTAGGACTTGACGCTACACAAGACACCATGTGAAAATGAAACGTACACCTAACACCCCACGTGTCACTACTATGTGGTCTATGTCTTTAATTACATATTTTAATTATCTGTTCTAGGACTTGACGCTACACAAAACACCATGTGAAAAAGAACGCACACCTAACACCCCACGTGTGATCTACATCGCAGGTGGCTATCTACGTCATAGTCTAGATAAACTTGAGGCTTACAATGCAGATGACAAGTCGTGGAGAGAACTGGCCAAGTTACCTGTGCCCAGGTCTGGTCTAGGAGGAGCTTTTCTTAAGGTAAAAACATCATTTATAATAATAGCACTAGTTATCGGCATCTTAAGTGTCTTAAAGGCGTAGAACACCTTGAACAAAAAAGTTGCGTAATATCCTAACAAACCTGAAAATCAACGTTGATTTGGCCGGAGTCATTGATTTCTAATTTATTTTCCATTCTCAAAATGCTGTTGCCGGTCACTGACGTCACAGCTTGCCCGGTTTACGCGCGCGTGGACCAGGCGAGCTGTGACGTCAGTGACCGGCAACAGCATTTTGTGAATGGAAAATATATTAGAAATAAATGACTCCGGCCAAATCAACGTTGATTTTCAGGTTTGTTAGGATATTACGCAACTTTTTTGTTCAAGGTGTTCTATGCCTTTAAGGTTAAAATTCCTATAGTATTGTACACAAAAAGCAGCCTTAAGGTAATGTACACTTTTCTTAAGGTAAATATCATGTACGGTAATAGCACTTGTAATCGGAATCTAAAGTGTCTTAAGGTTGAAATTCCTATAGTATTGTACAAAAAAAGCAGCCTTAAGGTAATGTACACTTTTCTTGAGGTAATGTACACTTTTCTTAAGGTAAAATACCATGTATGATAATAGGACTGGTTATCGGCATCTTAAGTGTCTTAAGGTTAAAATTCCTATAGTATTGTACAGTTTCGATCAAATGAATAGTTACCATTTAAACTAGATGTATTTTGTTCAATTTTGCAACCTTGTTTATGATTATTCATTGAACTCTATATTCTCAATCACATCTATATTCAAATTCATTGAGTCTATATATTGTAATAGTTGACAAATACACCACAAGAAGTCACCTGTGATGCACTCAGGTAGACAATCTGGCGGGTAAATATTTTGCTTGCTTGCTTGCTCATTCTCTCTCTCTCTCTCTCTCTCTCTCTCTCTCTCTCTCTCTCTCTCTCTCTCTCTCTCTCTCTCTCTCTC
>OX439136.1:359494-382532 GCA_949318235.1 Ecdyonurus torrentis
CTAAATTTTTACTTAAAAATAGTTTATTTCAACTGAACTAATTTTTCTCATATTCTTCGAGCTACTAGGAGCTAGAAATAAGACTTTGATTGAGCTTTGAAGCTTCTTTTGCTATTAAAATATAAAAATGATGTTTTTCTATGCTGGCCTATGTATTCCTGGCCAGCAAAATGGTGGCTCTTAAATATGAGTGCAATCCGTCTAAATACTGTATATACGTACAATATATATATATATATATATGTATATATATATATATATATATATATATATATATATATATATATATATATATATATATATATATATATATATATATATATATATATATATATATATATATATATATATATATATATATATATATATATATATATATATATATGTGTGTGTGTGTGTGTGTGTGTGTGGTGCTATGATTTAAATGCGCAAGGATCGGAAATATCAATCAATCTTGTCCAAAAAAAAAAAAAAAACTTTTTTTTAATTTTAGGTCATTTGGGCAAAATCTGACATTTTTGCAGGGGTTTGTTTAAACGTCACTTTTTATCACGAATGACAGAACGAACACTTTGGAACCGCAAATCTGCTAAACTATGAGATTCAGTCCACACTAAAATTTTTTGTGTAATATGTAGACAATACTGGATAGCTTTCATTAAAAATATCGGTCCCAGATATTATCGATTTTCTAGGAAAAATCATTTAAAATTGGTTATCAGCGTTTTTTTCATTTTGAAAAGAACCCTGTGACGTCACGAGTAAAAATAAAAAAAAATCAATTTTTTAAGTTAAATGAAGAACTGTCTATATTTGTAACCCCTTGGTACAAAAATTTCCTGAGTTTCGAATTTTTTTAATTTTTACGATGTTTTAAAGTTGACAACGTTTTCAAAAATCCCGATTTTGAGTCCTGATTTTTTCTATGCCGCTCAAATTAAAATTCAATGTATTTATACTGAGATGGATCTTTAGCACCTTAGCTCACTTCCTATATAGAAAACTCGATGGCTTAAAACTTGTGAGTATTTTTAAATGACGTAAGAAAAATCCAAAATAATCCAAAATATCGACTATGGTAACAGTTCAAAAAATCGACAAAGATCGGGTACCTTAAAGTATAGTTTTTTGAACTCCTCAATGCATAGAATGAATTTTGGTACACAAAAAGGGGGTCGATTTTTAGAAATTTACACTTGGACTTTTTCATGAGAAGTTAGGTCCAAGTGTAAATTTCGAAAAAAACGACCACTTTTTTTGTGTACCAAAATTCTTCCCATGCATTGAGGAGTTCAAAAAACTATACTTTGAGTGACCCGATTTTTGTCGATTTTTTGAACTGTTACTATAGTCGATATTCTGGATTTTGCTTACGTCATTTAAAAATACTCACAAGTTTGAAGCCATTGAGTTTTCTATATAGGAAGTGAGCTAAGGTGCTAAAGATCCATCTCAGTATAAATACATTGAATTTTAAGTTGAGCGGCATAGAAAAAATCGGGACTCAAAATCGGGATTTTTGAAAAAGTTGTCAACTTTAAAAAATCATTAAAAATAAAAAATAATCGAAACTGAGGAAATTTTTGTGCCAAGGGGTTACAAATATAGACAGTTCTTCATTTAACCTAAAAAATTGATATATTTATTTTTACTCGTGACGTCACAGGGTTCTTTTCAAAATGAAAAAAACGCTGATATCCAATTTTAATCGATTTTTCCTAGAAAATCGATAATAGCTGGAACCGATATTTTTAATGGAGGCTATCCAGTATTGTCTATACATATTATAGACCAGGAAACGTAACTCAAATCCCTATAAAAGTGGAAAAAAATTAGGACAAGTCTGAATTTTTCAGGGTTGGTAGAGACTAGTGCCCCAAGCTTTCTACCAAAAGTTACCAAAAATTGTCCTTGAGCTTTTCCGGAAAAGCGGAAAAATCTGCTAAATCGTAACTAATGAAGATACCTTAAAAATTCAAACGGATTCTTGTTCCTCGGATCAAAATACATTGGAAACACATATTTTTCAAAAAAATTGTCAATAGTAATGGCGGTAGAATTTTCCAAAGCCGTCACTTTACCACTTCAGCTATTTTCTCCACATTTTCACAATTTGTATAAAAACTTGAAACTGTAGACCATAATGATTAACACAGTTTATTGTAAAGAATGTAAAAAACAAAATGAGATATGATTTATTAAAATATCTCAATTTATAACGGAGTTATGCCCGGAAAAGCACAAGCACCTATGGTTTACGCAGCATGCTTTACCTATAGATTCTCCTGCTTTTCCGGGCATAACTCCGTTATAAATTGAGATATTTTAATAAATCATATCTCATTTTGTTTGTTACATTCTTTACAATAAACTGTGTTAATCATTATGGTCTATAGTTTCAAGTTTTTATACAAATTGTGAAAATGTGGAGAAAATAGCTGAAGTGGTAAAGTGACGACTTTGGAAAATTCTACCGCCATTACTATTGACATAATTTTTTGAAAAATATGTGTTTCCAATGTATTTTGATCCGAGGAACAAGAATCCGTTTGAATTTTTAAGGTATCTTCATTAGTTACGATTTAGCAGATTTTTCCGCTTTTCCGGAAAAGCTCAAGAACAATTTTTGGTAACTTTTGGTAGAAAGCTTGGGACACTGATCTCTACCAACTCTGAAAAATTCAGACTTGTCCTAATTTTTTTCCACTTTTATTTATTTTTCTTGGCCTATTACACAAAAAATTTTAGTGTAGTCTGAATCTCATAGTTTAGCAGATTTGCGGTTCCAAAGTGTTCGTTCCGTCATTCGTGATAAAAAGTGACGTTTAAACAAACCCCTGCAAAAATGTCAGATTTTGCCCAAATGACCTAAAATTAAAAATAGTTTGTTTTTATATCATCCCAAACAACATATATTTTTTTGGAGAAGATTGAACAACAATGGTTCCGATCCTTGCTCATTTAAATCATAGCACCACACACTCATATATATATATGTATATGTATATGTATATGTATATATATATATATATATATATATATATATATATATATATATATATATATATATATATATATATATATATATATATATATATATATATATATATATACATATATGTATATATATATATATATATATATATATATATATATGTATGTATATATGTATGTATATATATATATATATATATATATATATATATATATATATATATATACATAATAAACTTTATATTTTATGAATTTTGATTTTATGAATTCTCGATTGTGAAAAGTGGAACATTCTGTCCCGGCCAACTATATATAGGCTTTTAAATGTTAATAATTCACTAATTAGATTTTAGGAAGTCCAAAGTCAGTCCCTTTAAATAAAAGAAAATCTTGAATTTATAACCTTTTTTCCTGTGCTCACCAAAATTTTAAAAAGTTCGTGCCATATTTATAGAAATATATTTATATTCTAATATTTAATTTCAGGTGGATATGGCGGTCATGGCCAATCATTTCTCTCAATAGTTGAAGTATACGACCCTGAGAAAAATACCTGGGAGGAAGGTCAGTCGCTAACTTGCGGTAGATCAGGTCACGCTTCAGCTGTGTCTTATCACCAGTGTCTGGTACATTGTGAAGCCAGTACGTCAAGTAGTCACGCCTCTACGTCAGCTGCTACAGGTGAACCTCATGTCGTTAGTTAACAAGTGCAGGTCAGGTCATGCTTCAGCTGTGTCTTATCACCAGTGTCTGGTACATTGTGAAGCCAGTACGTCAAGTAGTCACGTCTCTACGTCAGCTACTACAGGTGAACCTCATGTCGTTAGTTAACAAGTGCAGGTCAGGTCACGCTTCAGCTGTGTCTTATCACCAATGTCTGGTACATTGTGAAGCCAGTACGTCAAGTAGTCACGCCTCTACGTCAGCTACTACAGGCGAACCTCAAGTCATTAGTTAACAAGTGCAAAAACAGGTGTGAAAGTGTTTTTTAACTAGAAAAACAGGTGTAAAAGTGGTTTTTACTTCGAAAAACAGGTATAAAAGAATTTGTTACCTGTAAAACATGTGTAAAAGTGGTTTTTACCTGGAAAAACAGTAGTAAAAGTGGTTTTTACTTCGAAAAACAGGTATAAAAGAATTTGTTACCTGTAAAACATGTGTAAAAGTGGTTTTTACCTGGAAAAACAGTAGTAAAAGTGGTTTTTAACCTAGAAAAACATATATAAAAGAACTTGTTACCTGTAAAACAGGAGTAAAAGTGTTTTTTAACCTGAAAGAACAAGTTTTAAAGGGTTTTCACCTAAAAAAACAGGAGTAAAAAAGTTTTTACCTCAAAAAACAGATGCAAAATTGTTTTTTTTTTTACATGAAAACAACGGTGCAAAAATATTTTATACCTTAAAAAAAGGGAGTAAAAAGGTTTATACATGAAAAAACAGGTGTAAGAATATTTTAAACCTGGTAAAACTGGTGTAATTATGTTTTTTTACATAGAAAAACAGGTGTAAAAATATTTTAGTTTTAAAACAGGTGTAATAATTTTTTTTACCTGGAAAAACAGTTGTATAAAGTTTAAACTAGATAAACAGGTGTAAAAATGTTTTTTACCTGGAAAAACTGGTATAAAAGTGTTACCAGGAAAACAGGTGTTTAAGTGTTTTTACCTGCAAAAAACGGTATAGAAAATTATCGGGAAAAAAAAAAGGTATATATCGATGCCTTCGCGTCAAAAGTGAGCATCTACACTTTCCAGATTTCCGACCAAACGAGTATCTACATTTTCCGAGCAGCACTGTAACCCGACTAGCGGCCATAAGCTTAACATTGCAGATGCTCGGCTGCAGAAAGTCGTTTTGTCTGAAATCTGGAACATGTAGATGCTCACTTTTGATGCGGAGACATCGATATAGAAATGTTTTCACGGACATGTGGTGTACATGTGCGACCATGTCCAAAATATATCAGTCGATCTTCTCGCGTCAAGATGAAACTACCAAACTTTACAAATTTCTGAAGAATGAACGATCTACACTTTACAAATTTGCGTCTACCTGGAGCTTCACCTACCTGTTTTATATAGCAGAAGCTTCAGGTAGCCGTGACTTTGTTAAGTTTAGATCGTTCATTCTTAGGAAATTTGTAAAGTGTAGTAGCTTCATCTTGACGCGAAAGGATCGATCTGTACTGCAATGATATATGTATTATGATGCAACATGTAAACATCATTAAACTGGGCATTTTAACCTGAAATCTATAGTAAATAATCATATAAGTAAAGTAGCGTTCACATGACGACTAAATTTGTACTGTATGTAATATGATGCAACATGTAAACACTATTAAACTGGGCAATGTAACCTGAAATCTAAAGTAAATAATCTTACAAGTTAAGTAGCGTTCACATGACGACTAAATTTGTACTGTATGTAATATGATGCAACATGTAAACACTATTAAACTGGGCAATGTAACCTGAAATCTAAAGTAAATAATCATACAAGTTAAGTAGCGTTCACATGACGACTAAATTTGTACTGTATGTAATATGATGCAACATGTAAACACTATTAAACTGGGCAATGTAACCTGAAATCTAAAGTAAATAATCTTACAAGTTAAGTAGCGTTCACATGACGACTAAATTTGTGGTGCGACGTCGAATACTGACGTAATCAGCTGACAGGACAAGATATTACATACTACATAGCGACACCAACTGGTTGCATGTTAACTGTAGTTGCATTGTGATTGGTCTGTTAGGATCACGTGACACTTAACTCGGGCGCTGATTGGCTTAGAGTCTGATTGGCTTAAATTTCACGGCTTCTCAAATTAGTGAACCGTGTCACTAATGTTGTTCGTAAACCCTGTTCTCTTGCAACAAAAAATGCGCATTCTATTTATATACACTCTAAAAACTGGTGCATTACTTTAGTTACGAATCCTAACTTATTTAAGATATACACTTTTAAGTTTTTATGAGTAGCTAAAATAATGCATTTAAGCCAATTATTAAAAATAGCTAATTTAACTTGAAATAGCTTAAAAAACTTTAAAAAACTTAAATTGTCTATTTTTAACAACTTGCTAAAATGCATTATTTTAGCTACTCATAATAACTTAAAAGTGTATATCTTAAATAAGTTAGTATTCGTAACTAAAGTAATGCACCAGTTTTTAGAGTGTTTGTTTATCTGTCGACTCGCACGTCAAATTTACCCGTCATGTCAATAATACTAAATTGTTAATCTGTTATAAACTTGTTATTGTACAAATAATTATTAAAAGTGCATTTTAAATATTCGATGGTGTTGCGGCTAAACGACGCTTCTACTTTTAACATGTTTCCTTACTTTTACATATCTACGTTTTCTATCACGATATAAAAGCGCGTATCTGCATTTATTGTGAAAACAGGTAAAAAAACATTTCTGCATAGGAAATATTGTATATAAATATATAAAAATAGGGTTTAAAGTGTTTTTTACCTAGAAAAACAGGCGTAGAAGGTATTTTTATCTGTAAAAACAGGTGTAAAAATGTTAATTTACCTGGAAAAACAGGTGTTAAAGTGTTTATAGCTGCACAAACAGGTTTAAAAGTTTTTTTACCTGTAAAAATAGGTTTGAAATTGTTTTATACCTAAAGAAACAGGTGTAGAAGGTATGTTTACCTGTAAAAACACGTGTAAAATGTCTTTTAGCCTCGAAAAATGGAAGTAAAAGTGTTCATAGCTGAACAAACAGGTGTAAAAGTTATTTCTACCTGAATAAAAATGTAAAGTTGTTTTTTCACCTGGAAAATAGGTGTAGAAGGTATTTTTACCTAGAAAAAAAGGTGCAGAAGTGTTTTTACGTGGAAAAGCAGGTATAAAAGTATATTTTACCTGTCGTCTCGATGAATGTAGATACGTGTTTTTATAGCTATGGCTATAAACGTAAATGTGTCAAAGTAAGGAAACACGATAAAAGTAGAAGCGTCGTTTAGCCGCAACATCATCGAAATATCTTTCATCTTCAGTCTTGTATTCATTAACTACATTTTCTATAACCACGGTAACGTTAAAGGCATAGAACAGAGAAAAGCATAACGTCGTGGTTCCGCTATATTGTCCGATGTCCACTTGGTTCAAAGTTTACTAATGTCCGATGTCCATTTGGTTCAAAGTTTACTAATGTCCGATGTCCATTTTTTTAAAAAAGTACTAATGTCCGATGTCCATTTTGAACCAAAATTTTTTTATTGTATTTTTCAATCCAGAATTTTGTTTTACATATATATTTCAAATTTCTTATAGCTAGCTTAAAAAATTGAAAATTTATACAATAAAAACTCGAAATATATTGCGAGAAAATACGTCAGCTGATACGCGGTACGCCTCTTTTTACGAACACGCAGATATCATTTGCTTGTCAAAACTTGTATTTTAACGAAAAGATAACACTATTTCTTTAAGAAATTAATTTAAAAATTGATAGCTATATTTACCGGCTTTTTGCGGTTAATTTTCAATAAATAAACTTTCAATAATAGTAAATTTCTACAATCGATGCTATACTTCAACTTAAAATTACGCAGATATAAATTTAGAGTTTTTTTTTTTTTGACATATAAAATAAACATTTACATTTTTAATTAGCATTTGTTGGTTTAAGAATTGATTAAAAAATTTTATTATATGCAAAAGTATACTTTTATATACAAAGAAAAATTATTGTATCGCAATAGACAATAAGAAAAAGTTTTTTTGTAATAGTTTCTATAATTAAAAAAATAATCATATTTTTAAATATTAAATATTTGCAAATTTTATCGCAAACAGTTTGCAAAAGAGTATAGTGTTAAACTACCCCTATCTGTTTTTCCACTTATTTTAAAAAAGTTTTTTTTTCTCACATAGAAAATAAATATTTCGTATGAAATTCATAATCTCGAAATATAACTTATCTATAGTTGCGCAACCTGAGTAAATACACGCAGTGCTTGAATTAAATTTATATTTTTCTTTAATTGCAAGTTGCAAGTCAACATAAAATGAATTATGAATTCTTTGACTCTAAATTTTAATTTGACATGTTTACTGTCTGCAGTTGCATAGAAAAGAATTATTTCAAGTTTCTGAACAAACCTATGGTTCAAAAATAGAGCAAAAGTAGTTATTAACTGTGACCTAATTTTGTTTGTGATAATTTTTTTAAACTACTCCAATATATTTTCTGATGTATTAATTTGTATGACCATTTTTTAAAATTATTACTAAGTGAACTTAAAAACGAAATTAAGGGAATTTTGAATTTGTAATATGTAAATATTGTAAATATTACATATAGATGTAAATATTATCATCTTTTTTTTTTTTTTTTTTTTAATTTACTTAAGTCAACTTTGGAGCAAGTAATACTTATTTTTACGCATATTTTTGGTGAGTTGCGTCAATTATCGCGCTGTTGCTATTACGTAACGTGCAATATAGAAACTAAAACATCATATTATAGGCAATATACCGAAAATTCAGAATATTGTTTTATTTTGTTAATACAACGCTTCGTTCATGAGTTATGATTTTTTAAAGTTTGAGTTTGCGATCTTTTTTGCTCAACCGAAAGAGTAATTATTCTATTTCTAATAAAAATATAACATATTTATATTAAATAATGTATGCCTTGTTTGGCAATATTTATGATAGTAATAACTGTTAAATGCCTCATTAATACTGCAAATATTAAAGGAGATAATTAGTTTTTTGTGTCTCCTGAAAAGTAGTCAAATGTGGACATCGGACATTAGTAAACTTTGAACCAAATGGACATCGGACATTAGTAAACTTTGAACCAAGTGGACATCGGACATTAGTAAACTTTGAACCAAGTGGACATCGGACAATATAGCGGAACCACGACGATAAGCATTTATATCACAAAACACTTGATGGGATTTACATAAATAACTTTAGTTTGTCTCAAAACCCAACAGTAGCCCCGTAGCAGTGATCAGATAATTCAATTTATGCAACCCGCACAACATTTTCATACTAATTTTTACATGTTTCTGACGTCATAAACATGAATAGTCACGCAAATTGGATACTTTACAGTATTTTCACGCTCTCTCGTGGAGCTACATTAACATTCTGGTAAAAATTGTTATTAGTTTTAAGGATCCAATTTTGTGTTAATTCATTAATAAGTTAATGTTGTTATATGTGGTCTATGCCTTTAAGTTAATTTTGTATAAAACTTTAACGATAACGATAACTCTAATTTATCCACAACTATAACTTTACCTCTAACGTTAACTAACGTTCACTAACGTTAACTAATGTTTACTGGTTTTTTAGACGAAATGTATTTTTTTTATAATTATTCAATAATTATTGATTTTTAAAGTTTATATTTTCCTAATATTTTCTCATTTATAAATAAAAGTTTAATTTTATATTATATTTCTCTCACCTCGTCCCTTGATTTTTATTTTTTAGTCAGAATAAAGTAAAACTACTTTTAAAAAGTAACGTTAAAGTCATTGCTATGTTAAAGGCATAGACCAGAAAAATATAATAAGCATTTATATCACAAAACACTTGATGGGACTTACATAAATAACTTTAGTTTATCTCAAAACACAATTGTAGCCCCGTAGCAGTGGTGAAATTTTTTTTATTTATGCAACCCTTAAAACATTTTTATATTAGCTTTTGCATGTTTCTGACGTCATAAACATGAATATTCACAGAAATTGCATACTTTACAGAATTTTCACGCTCTCTCGTGGGGCTAAATTAACATTCTAGTAAAAATTGTCATCAGTTTTGAAGATCCCATTTTATGTTATAGAACATGTTGTTTTATATTTTCTATGCCTTTAACGTCAATTTTTGTTACTGTATAACTATAATGTTACTTTTTTCAATTTTGATAATCTATATTACAGAAATAACCAGGTAACGTTATATTTAACTTAACGTTAACCATTTTACGTTAACTACTACAAGACTGCTGTATATAATACTTAAAGACTTAGAACAGGTTAAAAAAAATTCAATTAGAAATCAATAGCTCTGGCTAAATCAATATTGATATTTAGTTATGTTAGGATATAATAGTGTGTATGCATTCATGTTAAAGTCGACGCCATGTTGGATAAATCAATAACATGGGTGACAAAGGAAAATAACTTATTTTGCCAGTTTAAAACCACTATGCAATATTTTTGAGAGCATTGATGTTGTAAATATGTTGAATTAGTATCTCAAGTATGTGAGAAAAATAACATGAACAAAAAATTAATTGATTTCTCAAAGAAAATTTGGCTTAAATGAAGTTTGTCCTATGCTGAGCAATGTTATTCACTACTCCAGTATGGCCTCCAAGCGCATGTTATTTACTACTCCCATACACCCTATAGACATGTTTTTGTTTAACCTGTTCCATGGCTTTAAATTTTAACTATATTATATATGTATATTTATTTAATTATAAAAAAATATATAAAATGTTATTTAATTAGACTTTTTAAACCTGATATTGTACATAATTATGTTATTATTTAGTGATGGAATTACGTTTAGTTTTTGTGTTTTGAGCAATAATTACCATTTAAAGGCATAGACGAGAAAAATATAAGTATTTATATCACAAAACACTTGATGGGATATACATAAATAACTTTAAATTGTCTCAAAACCCAACAGTAGCTCCGTAGCAAAGATAAAAAAAAATCGATTTATGAAACCTGCACAATATTTTCATACTAATTTTTGCATGTTTCTGACGTCATTAACATGAATATTCACGTATATTGCATACTTTACAGTTTTTTCACGCTCTCTCGTGGGGCTACATCAACATTCTGGTAAAAATTGTCATCAGTTTTGAAGATCCCATTTTGTGTTTTATCATTAAAAAGCACATGTTGTTTTATGTGGTCTATGCCTTTAACTTATTATAGGATGTATGCATTCAAATTAAAGTCGATGCCATGTTGGATCACTTAATAACATGGGTGACATAGGAAAATAACACATTTTGCCAGTTTAAAAATACAATGTAATATTTTGAAATCATTGATGTTGTAAATATGTTGAACTTCAAGTATGTGAGAAAAATAACATGAACAAAAAATTAAGGCGGGGAATCAGGTACTGCGGGATTTGAATAAAAAAATTATAAAGAAATAAAAAATGTTAAATTATGCATGGTGATACAGTCCACGCCACCTAAGAATGCGACCAATAAGAGAGCGACAAAAAAACTCTCCATTTAGTTAACATTACCCCACCTCCCAACGATCTTGAGCGCTTGAGTGTCTATTTGTGCGTGGCTCGATTTCGATTAATCGCGAACATCCTTAGGTAGAACGGACTGTACATTAGGATAAAATATCTGCAAAAAAAAAAAAAAATTTGGGTGTCCCCATGCCAGATTTTAAATTTCCATTTCTTAAAGATTAGTCCCATAAGAGTCCATGTAAATTTCAATAACTATTTCTTCTCTTATCTGAGGGTCACTAGTTCTGACAATGTTATCATAGGTATATAGCTGTTACTGTTCACTCTAAAAATTGGTGCATTACTTTAGTTACGAATCCTAACTTATTTAAGATATACACTTTTAAGTTATCATGAGTAGCTAAAATAATGCATTTTAGCAAATTTATTAACAATAGCTAATTTAACTTGAAATAGCTCAAAAAACCTTTCAAAAACTTAAAACAACTTAAATTAGCTATTTTTAATAATTTGCTAAAATGCATTGTTTTAGCAACTCATAATAACTTAAAATTGTATATCTTAAATAAGTTAGGATTCGTAACTAAAGTAATGCACCAGTTTTTAGAGTGTTAACTTTCAAATATCATCATAACATTTGCAAGATTTCTTATTAAATTTTTAGATACAAGACATCTGAATACAACCCTTAATGTTATTCATTGTTCCAATATGGCGTCCAAGCGCATTAAATATGACGTCATGCGCATGCACCTTATATTTAACATAATTAGGTAATATTATTATCTTAGAAATATTGTATGTATATTATTTTGTCATCAAATTTTCTATTTATTTTTTTAGTTTGTAAAAATATAAATAAACTAATATTTAAATGTATGCGACCTTTTTTTTTTTTTTTTTTTTTTTTTTTGCAAACTGTAAATTTTATACCCAAAGTGTAAGTTCAGTGATTACCAGCTGCCTTCTTCAATGTTAGATATAGAGAAAAACTGTTCATAAACTGACATATGATGACCGAAAGCCCTCCCGTAGCCCCGCAAACTTGTGATCATCCTGCGAGATATGCAACCCGTCCATATCTTTTACGTCATAGTTACGGCTTTACTATAGAAAATGTTGTAGCGGGTTGCATATCTCGCAGGATGAGCGCAAGTTAACGGGGCTACCATGGGGCTACTGAAGGGCTTTGGTCCATAATATGTGAGTCAATGAACAGTTCTTCTCATTATCTAACATTGAAGATGCAATATCGTAACAACTGAACTAACAAGTTAAAGGCATAGACCAGAAAAAAACATAAGTAGTTACATCACAAAACACTTGATGGGATTTACATAAATAAATTTAGTTTGTCTTAAAACCCAAAGCAATGATCAGTAAATTCAATTTATGCAACCTGCACCACATTTGCATACTTATATGTGCATGTTTCTGACGTCATAAACATGAATAGTCACACAAATTGCATACTTTACAGTATTTTCACGTTCTCTCGTGGGGCTACATCTCCATTCTTGGCAAATTGTCATCAGTTTTGTAGATCCCATATCGTGTTTATTTATTAAAAAGCAAAATGTTGTTTTATGTGGTCTATGCCTTTAATATTGTTAGAAGATTTATATTGTTGTTATTGTAAATAAGTATATCAGGTAATCTATATTAGGTAAATAAAAAGACATTGTTAGAATATGTTATTAAAATTGTAAATTTATATATAACTTATTGGTTTTATTTTAACAAAAAATACTGTTAGAAAAATTTTATATTAATTTAAATTTTTGACAGTTGGTGGATACAAAAAAAAATGATTATATATAAATGAGTTGCTTTTAAATCCCGTGTCAACTTACTTTTTTTATCATTTAGAATACTAGATTGATAATTACCATACCTTAATATCCATGAATTAGACACCAACACCTTGATTTTGTATTTATTTTTAATTTGACTGTTATATCACGTATCTGACGTCACAATGTACCGCCGCCAATCACAGTCAATGCTCTGGTCACGTGATAATTTAAGCCCATTTTTCAAGTTCTTTACCCTTATAAGGGCCCAACGGTACATTGTGACGTCAGATACGTGATATAACAGTCAAAATGAAAATAAATACAAATGCAACGTGTTGGTGTCTAATTCATTGATAATAAGGTATGGTTATTATCAGTCTAGTATTCTAAATTATAAAAAAGTAAGTTGACAAGGGATTTAAAAGTTGATAGACATTCTAACTATTGATACAATCTACTAGGTACAAAAACAATTTCACAAGTTGATAAAATATTATGCGACATATATGATGATACAAGAGAGAGAGAGAGAGAGACAGGCAGACAGACAGACAGACAGACAGACAGACAGACAGACAGACAGACAGACAGACAGACAGACAGACAGACAGACAGACAGACAGACAGACAGACAGACAGACAGACAGACAGACAGACAGACAGACAGACAGACAGACAGACAGACAGACAGACAGACAGACAGACAGACAGACAGACAGACAGACAGACAGACAGACAGACAGACAGACAGAAAAAGAGAGAGAGTAAAAGAGAGAAAGAGTGTGAGAGAGAGAGAGAGAGAGAGAGAGAGAGAGAGAGAGAGAGAGAGAGAGAGAGTGAAATAGAGAGAGAGAAGAAGAGGGAGAAATAGTAAGAGAGAGTGTGTGAGAGAGAGAGAGAGAGAGAGAGAGAGAGAGAGCGTGAAATAGAGAGAAAGAAGGAGAGGGAGAAATAGTGAGAGTAGTTTATTTTTTTACATATTTTTCACTTTCTCTCCTCACGTAAATGATAAGTCAGTAAATACAGACGAGAAGTTACAATCTCCACGTTCAGTATGTGAGTGACTTGTGCAGTGTTGACGAAGTGTCAGTTTGTATTATACATAAAATTGTGCTCTAATTGTGAAGTTTTGATTTAATTTAAATGTCGAAGATAAGAATAAATTTGTCAACTGCAGAGAGAGACTGAGACAGAATTAGTCAACAACAAAAATATAAAGATTGTGTGCCGATTACAAAAGTGGTCTTAAGTTTGAAAAAGGTTTTCATAACATAAATATTATAATATTGGCATAATTTATCTTTACAGCATATACTTTTAATAACTTAGGAAATAATGTAAAAAAAGGAACTGAAATATATAATATGCGTGAGTTTGCATATGTTTTATTATTACTAATTAATAGAGACCGGATTTTTAGGTGACAATTTTGGTAAAAAAGGGTCTAAAAAAGGAAATTTTTTTGCACAAAAAAGGTGATAAAACCTGAAAAAAGGTAATGAATTCAGAAAAATTTTGATAAAAAAAAAATTAACTTTTTTTTTACTGTATGCTATACTATAGGTATTTGCAGTTACAAGTACAACCTCCAAAAAAAAAATGAATCATTGTAATACTATAAATAAAGTAAACAAATAGACAAATAAAGGCAAATTAAACGTTTTATAAATTTTTAAAACATACCAAAAAAAAAATCCTCATTTTGGTGAAAAAAGGTGATAAAACCTAAAAAAAGTTGAAAAAAGTTGAAAAACTAAAAAAAAGGTGGAAAAAAAGTTGATGTCAAACGGCTCTAAAGTTGCTAGTTCGTGGACATTCTTATAAAAAAGAAAAATATTATTCATAGCAACAAAAAGGTTATCACCTGAAAATCCGGTCTCAAGTAAATAATTTATAACTTATATGTATATTTTAGTTTCCCAGCTTAAAGGCCGTATTGCGTTCTGTAAAATAAAGGGACTTCACATTTTTATGTCAATTTTGTGTGCTATGATGAGCAATATTGTTACATTGTTAAGAAGTTTTTTCTCAATACATAAAACTAAATGAGGCTAAAAATGGTAATAATAATAATGCATTAACACATTTTTCATAATATATGACGAAACTTGTAGATTTCTTTATTTACCAAATAAAATATGTTGAAAAAATTTTAAAATTAATTACAAAAATGAACTTAATATTAATTTTATAATAATAAATATTTATTCTAATGTTTTTTATTATTTTCTGTATTAATTTTTAATTCTATGGCATCAGGCCCGCATCACTGTTTTAACAAAATTTTAACTTATTTAATATTAAAAAATCTAGATTAAGGTATTTACATAAAATAAGTTTGCTTTAGGCAGAGAGTGAGGGTTGAAATTAAGATTGGTTAAAATACAAGGAAATTTGAAATATTGATAATGTCTCTTAAAACTAGCAATGGACCACTTGCAATAAAATGTTTTTAATTGTTGCAGCAAGTAAGTGAAAACGATTTTTACATAAGAAATGTACTAAGAATTATTCAAATTATTTTAAAAAGTTCGTTCATTGCAAGTGGTCAATTCATGTTAAAAATGATTTTTTAACATATTGTATATCGATGATGTTGCGAACAAAAGGTGTAACTCATATTTTGTCAGGCGAAGCAAAATGTGTATCTCGTTTTTTGTCAAGCTAAACAAAATGTGTAACTCTTTCTCGAACATAATGGAGATGGCGCTCGACTTACACATATTGCTTCGCGTGACAAAATACGAGTTACACTTTTTGTTCGCAACATCATCGATATGTGAAAATGATTGATTATTTATTACTTTTAATATATTCCACAGGAAATGGTGGAAAAGCAAGTCGGTTTTTACTTAAGGCGGTGGGGTACCGACTTGGACCGGAAATCGCTAAAAGAAGAACTATATTTTCCCAATAATTTTTTGTACATGATTTAATTTCAATAAAACAAACACTATAATTATCAAATAAAACAAAGTAAATTTAAAATATAATTTTTTCATACCAACAAAAATTTTAATGATATTTTTAATTGTAAAAAAGTTTCTAATTTGACTAAAATTTCCCGCTCAAATTTAAATTTCCACATTTACATGTTATATTTAAAGTGTAATAACTTAAATATTTGATCGTGTTTTCACATGTTTGACATAACTAAATTTTAAGTAACATTTCTTCTTTACTTTGTGTTAATATTATTATTCGCAACCGTCCTAGTTTGCGAGATATCAGTCGGTCACCTGCCCCCTTAAATGAAAATATTTATAATTTTAAAGCGCCTTTCTTATGAACTGTATTTCTTATTTGTAAACAAATCGTCACATCAGAATAAGAATGCCATATCTGCAAAAAAAAATTGTTTCAATTCTGAGCCTTATGTTGATAACAAATAAGGCTCAGAATTGCATCAATTTTTTTTTGGCAGATGCGATATTCTTATTCTGTGGTGATGAATTATTCTGCGTATTAAATAAACATATATTGTACATGTTAGGTACGAGTATGAAATTTGAAACTGAAAAGCAAGAAATCTCTGTATACTGTATATCGTCTTTAAACCATCTGCAATATAAATATTGAGAGTTTATTCAGAAACGAGATATAACACAGTTTCTTTCAAATAATAATTACTTAAATTTATTGACATTTTTACCAATCTATTTATTAAAATATTAAAATACATGTTATTTTTAACCACAAAGAAAGTAAGAATGTAACGTTACATTATCTTGGTCAAACTGATTTTATTTTCAATATTTGACCAAGTTATGGAAAAAAATATGAAAATTTCAATATTTTGTTTGTTTAATAATACATTATATTTGTTCTTGGTCAATTACAACTTGAAATCCATTAAATAACCAAAAATAGAAAAAAATAATTAAAGAAAAAATAAGAATACAACATAGATCAAAAATATTATGGTCAATATGTGACCAAGTTACCGAAAAAAAAATGAACATTTCATTATAAGGATTGTTTACAAAAATTATTTTATTTATTCTTGGTCAATTAAAACTTGAAATCTATTCAATAACCAAAATTTCAGAAAATAATTAAAGTAAAATACGAATATAACATTAATCAAATATAATTTTAATTTCATTATTTGACCAAGTTACGGGGAAAATATGAAGATTTCATTATATTTAATTTTTACATAATTCATTATATTTATTCTTGTTCATTTATAACTTGAAATCCGGCAAATAACAAAAAAAAAATTACAGAAAAAATAATATTACAATATTGGACACATAGAATTTAATTTCAATATTTGACCAAGTTACGGAAAACAAATTTGAACATTTCAATATATGGATTGTTATATATGGATCATTATATTTATTCTAGAACAGTTAGAACTTGAAATTCAGTTTTTAACCACAATTAATAAGAAAAATAAAAATACAAAATTGGTAAAAAGAATTTTAATTCCCATATTTGACCAAGTTAAGGGAAAAAATGAATATTTCATTATTTAGATTGTTTATATAAATCATGATATTAATTCTTGGTCAGTTAGAACTTGAAAAATCCAATAAATACCCACAATATTAAACAAAATTCTTTAAGAAAAATAAGAATACAAACTTAGTCCAATAGAATTTAAATTTCAATATTTGACCAAGTTACGGGAAGAAATTAACATTTTATAATATTGATTGTTTACATAATTTATAATATTTATTCTTGGTCACTTAGAACTTGAAATCCAATAAATAACCAAAACATAAACTAAATTCTGAAATAAAAATAAGAATACAAATTGGTAAAATAGAATTTTAATTTCAATATTTGTCCAAGTTATGTTATACAATGCATAAACATTTAATAATTGTTTATATTGTTAATAAAAGAACCAATTTTAATATCTACACATTTCTACAATTTTTGTTTCCACAATCACATACTAAAGTATGCTTATCACCAAACGATACAAAGATTTCTTCACATTTTCTGATTTCA
Source organism: Ecdyonurus torrentis (assembly GCA_949318235.1). NCBI lineage: Eukaryota > Metazoa > Arthropoda > Insecta > Ephemeroptera > Heptageniidae > Ecdyonurus > Ecdyonurus torrentis. The sequence continues at coordinate 377,480 of OX439136.1, forward strand.
GTAATAGTTTGTACACCGACCGAAGTTTTTGAAATGGACAACAGCTAAAACATGAATAATATATTAGTTGCAAGAATTTTTTTAAAAATATATATCAGTTACTGACCTTACAGTTTGGAGCACAACTGTGATTCACAAAAGAAATGGGACCGAGAACCAAAACAGGCCCGACGTTCTCATTTATTGTCATTATAGCAAAATCTCTTCTAGTATCGCTCAAATATTTAAACTCTTCCGCTGAGACTTTTGTTGTGGTTCCTTTCAGATTTGGAATAACATAGTCTTTCTGCCTGCAAATGAAATATTGGGAACTGTTAAACAGGAAAAAAATGCAAAGAAAATTTATACTGCGGTAACATTTTTTATATATCGATGGTTCCGCGGAAAACTGAACTATATATAGTCTCCGCGCACCTCAAATTTGGAACGTCTGCGCTCTCTGCCTCTCCCGAATTTGAAGCATCTCTTACCAGCGCTTCATTACAAATGCTTCAAATTCGGGAGTGGCGGAGAGCGCAGATGTTCCAAATTTGAGGCGCGCGGAGACTATACATAGTTCAGTTTTCCGCGGAGCCATCGATATATACAGTAATATATATATATATATATATATATATATATATATATATATATATATATATATATATATATATATATATATATATATATATATATATATATATATATATATATCGATCTTTTCGCGTCAAGATGAAGCTACTAGACTCTACAAATTTCCGAAGAATGAACGATCTACACTTTACAAATTCGTGGCTACCTGAAGCATCTGCTATATAAAACAGGTAGGAAAAGCTCCAGGTAGCCGCAAATTTGTAAAATGTATTTCATTCATTCTTCGGAAATTTGTAAAGTGTAGTAACTTCATCTTGACGCGAGAACATCGATATATATATATATATATAGTTGTGTGTGTGTGTAAATGTGTAAGCATTTAAACAAAGGGTAACTTACATATCTGTGCATGCTGTAACTCTTGCACTATCGGCAATGTCATATGCATATTGCGAGCAATTTTCAATTTGCACTATCGTCTCTTGAATTACCGTTTTGTAGTTCAATACCTGCAACATTAAATAAGAAATTTTATCTCGTATATGACTAGATTTTGGTTAATTATACAAAGAACTTACGTGTTTCAAAAGTCTTCTTTCATTTTTGATACTAAGCTCAATAGGCAAAACTAATTTTTGTATAACATCAAAGATGTCTCTTAAATAATCACTGCTTTCTTTGTTATCTTCAATTTCAATTGAAATATTTTCTGTTGTTTCCAAGGAACTGTTTTTAAAACAAAAATTCAATCTTAATACATGCGATTATGCAAGTTAATGTTATCTTACCGTAAATGCATCTTGTGAGTATGAAGTGCTATATATTTGTCCAACAAAAACTTGGTAGCAAAATCATCAATGAAAGAGAGATAAAATATAGATATCTTTTTCTGTTTATCTTCTACATTGATCGGGCAGCTCTAATAAACATTCAATAATTTCATTAGTGGTAACAAATAAAATAAATGTACAATTAAATTCTGATAATTTAAAGCATATATTACCTTTTCTGCGACCCAAATATCTTCTACCTCTTTGATAATTTTGACAGCTTGTCCTCCTTTGTCTGAAGCCAGTTTCCTTATTTCTTCCATTGGAAAGTTTTGACTTCTATTTATATTTCTTGCTAATTTAACTGCTACTGATATATTGTATATTGACGCCCATTTCAACTTAATGATCTCAATGTAATTTGGACCAAGATTTATGCCGTACTTTTTATAAATAATTTCGTTTGCTTCTGCTGTTGATGGGAATTCTTGATTTCTAGAGTTACCAAATAATTCTTCCACTTTGCTACAAATTTCTTTAAACACTGCACTTACTGAAGTTAAAAAAGTTACAAAAATATATTAGTCATTAATTTATATTTAAAAAATATTTTGATTATTTACGCATTATTTTAAATGTTTACCTTTTTCGGTGTTGAGTATAGTCTGTCTGAGCATTGAGGCAGAATCTAATGAAGGTATTGTGTAGTTTTTGTTAGCCTCATCTCCTGTATGTGCAAGATACTGAGCACGATTTTGTCGAGTATTTTCGTCCATCATCTGTATAGAATATAACAATTTCCTTGAAGTCGTAACGGTAATTGATGTTTTACCTTGATTATTTTGGTAACGTTTTAAATGCTGTGATATTTTTGGATCAGGTTTGCATTTGCTGTTTAAAAGAAAATGATGAACTTTTACTGGAAGTTGTTTTCTTAACTTGTAGTATCTGTAAATAAGAATGAAGACAGTTTGCAAAGGAATTAAACATTAGTTTGGTAACTCATAGCACACTTACTCATGAAGTATTTTATATTCGTCCGCAAGTAAAGCTATTGATACTGGTTTTGTTGTTGATGTTTTGTGATTTGCTATATAGAAAACAAATTTGCCATCTTGTGAAAAAGAACCTTTTTCAAACTCTTCCATTTTTATATTATACAAAACACTTTGTCTCTGAAAATGCCGCATTCCTAATATAACCGAAACCAACCTGAAATAAAAATATTATTTTACAGTTTTACGAAGTAGAGATCATTAACAATAACGTTGTTCATATTGTATTTAAAAGCAATGAAATTTGCACTATTAAAATAAATATCAATTACATTTATGTTATAATATGATGAATCCACAATGTGATTGTCTTCATTATACTATTTTGGAATCATTTCTAATTTAATTTTCAGTAACTTGTAAGACTTCGATGGCTCCGCGGAAAACCGAACTATCTATAGTCTCCGCGCGCCTCAAATTTGGATCATCTGCGCTCTCCGCGTCTCCCAAATTTGAAGCATCTGTAATGGAGCGCTGGTAAGAGATGCTTCACAGTCGGAAGAGGCGGAGAGTGCAGATGTTTTAAATTTGAGGCGCGTGGAGACTGAAGATAGTTCAGTTTTCCGCGGAGCCATCGACTTGTATTTATAGCAGTTTTAATTTAGAACACTTAATAAAAATAAGCATAAAGATGAGAAGTATTTTAAACACGATCAAAAATACCTTATCATTGTGAGCCATTGGGTAGTATGAAGTTTAACTTTGCGTACGAGATCTCCTCCTTGAGCAAAAGCGTGTCTGATTATTTCAGCAGCTTTGCTGAAAAGCTGCTTGTCCTGAGTTGTAAACTGGTCATCCAATGTGCCCAATAATTCTTCAGTAGCCATGCTGTGTGAGGCATCATAGCTCCTTTGTGCCCTTACTTTTGAAATATCTTTGGAAACATTTGCTTGATAGAATTTTAAGGTTTTCAGTGCCACAGATATTGCATTGTAAAGTTCTATATTAGTAACATTGAATTCCTTGAAGTTTTTACAGTACTGAAGGAATTTTTTATGTCCTTTAATGTAGTTCATCAAGCTTTCACTTGCCATCTGCAACACATATTAAAAAGAAAGTTAGGTTAAATTGTTCGATTACTTATTAAAAAAATAGTTTACAAGTTTCTTACTGAAGTTTTCTTTAATTCTTCAAAATATTCGCGAACTATTTTAAAGTCGCATACTAAATTGATGTAATCCACCTCTGCACCCGGTTCTGATGGGTCTATATTACTTTTATTACACAAGTACATGGCCATTTTACTCATGTTTGCTAAATAGCATTTTCTGACTGCTTCAGACACTTTATTCATATTTTCTAAATAATGATCTTCATAGTTAGTGTAAAGTTCACAGTTTACAGGAAGTTTTTTATCTAATCCAAATAAAAACATTTGAGTTTTGACACTAGCCCTGGGATGTATTGTGCTACTAGTATTAGAAGATATATCAGCATCTTCTGAATCATCTTCTTCATTTGAATCTGTGACATCAACTGCTTCTGTACATAACTTTTCAAATATACATAGCCTTTCATTCCATTGTAATTCATTTAAATTGTCACATAATGTAACTCCCAAACATTTCATTATTTTGTAACCTAGAAAAAACACATATTTTAATAAATAAAAACTATATATCGAGGATGCTGTGAACAATATGTGTAACTCGTATTTTGTCACACAAAGCAAAATGTGTAAGTCATTTTTTTGTCACGCTAAGCGATATGTGAATCTTGTTTTTTGTCAAGCTCAGAAAAATGTGTAAGTAATTCCCAAACGTAATGGAGATTGCGCTCGACTTACACATATTGCTGCGCGAGACAAAAAACGAGATACACATATCGCTTAGCGTGACAAAAAACCACTTACACATTTTTCTTTGCCTGACAAAATATGAGTTACACATATAATTCGCAACACCATCGATATATCATTTTTTTTTTTAAATTATTTAGAATGGCCAAAATTTATATAAACACTTATTTTTAAAAATTTTATTCAATTATTATGTATGTCTGAAATTTAATAAATTTTAATTTTAAATAAAATTAATTAATATACAAAAATAAACATGAAAAGTAAAAAAAAAATGAATTAATTTTGAAGAGATACATATTAAGTAACGACTATAATAATTAAAAAAAAACTGTTTTAAATATTCACAAAAAAAAAAAAGTTTTTAAAGATTAAGCATATCTTTATAACATTTTTATTCTATAAAGTTCAATTTTTTTATATTATATTATCAAAGCGTGGTTAAGGTATTGCTATTAAAAACTTAACCCCCGTAAGCTGCGACACTAACTAACTAGTTAAACCGTAGTTAAGTTGTTATTTTGATTGTTGCAACAATTAAAAAAAGATAACTAAGGTTTAACTAGAGGTTGCAGCTTACAGCCCAAAGTCATTTATGTAAGACTTTAATGCCTTAAAAATTCGATATTTATGAACACCAAAACATTTATTGCAGGTATCAACAACCTAGGCACTTCTTACAAAGTAATTACTTATTTAAGTTTATTGAATATATTTTAGAATTTTCGAATTTGATAGTGTATAGTTTTATACGAAATAACGTAATTTCATTTTTTATTTCAATTTAATAATTCGATGCTGTTGCGGCTAAACTACCCTTCTACATTTAGCGTGTTTCCTTACTTTCACGCATCTAC